>MNCI01023529.1:200831-244424 GCA_015680685.1 Gnetum montanum | reverse complement strand
GTACAATTACATTCACCACAGTGCAGGTAGACACGGAAAACATAATCTATCTCTGGAGTGGTCAAACTGCCAGAGCTTCACTACTTCTATTCTATCTATGATAAACAAGGGAGAGCTACGTCTTATTTATAGATATGGCAGCGGCCTATGCAAATCGCATCTCATCACACTCCATGGAGATAAAAAAAAACCTTTACAACATGTGTGCCAACAGCCTAGTTCATTAGTGTGTTTCTAATGTTGACCAATTGTACATCCTTCAAAATGCTCATGAGGATCCTTGTGGGGGCCACTGTGCTAGGAGACGCATGGTCATTAAGATCTTCATGGTAGGGTATTATTGGCCAACACTCTTCAAGAACATCCACCAATTCATCTACTCTTGTGATCACTATCAACGTGATGGTGGGATGACTACTTAAATGGAGGAACCTCAGCAATGGATCCAACCACTAAAACTCTTCAACATTTGGGGAAGTAACTTCATGGGTTCATTCACACCCATGTCAAATGAAAAGCTATACATCATAGTCATTGCTAACTATTGTATGAAATGGGAAAAATTAGCAGCTTTCACTGACCGCACATCTTCCACAGTTGCTCAATTTGTATAACAAAATGTCACAAACAGGTTTGGGGTGCCACGTGTACTAATTTTTGGTAATGATACTCACTTTACAGGCACCACTTTTGAAATCTCATGCAATGCTTTGGGGTAGAACATAAATTAACATCTTATCATCCCCTAAGCCAACGGTCAAGCTAAGGTTACCAATAGGGAAATCATTAAACTTTTAATAAGAATAATTAGCAAATATATGAGAGACTAGAGCACAAAACTCAATGATCATGGAAACTCCCTACAGGCTATTCTCCCTATGAGCTAGTGTATAGAAAATTACTAACTCTTCCTATTCAGTCTAAGCTTTGTATACTTTCAACAACCTGTGTCCTTGATCTTAACCTTAGCCTAGCATAGAAAGAAAACCTGATCAACCTTAACATGCTAGATGAGAGTAGATTGGTGACCTTGTCCTTGAATGAAGTGCACAATGCATTCAACAAAAAATGCCATAACCTCAAAATAAGGAAAGTAAAATTTCAACCATGAGACAAGGTCCTTTATTGGAACCTCACACATATACCTCAAAAGACTAAGTTCAAAACATTGTGGGAAGGGCCTTACATCATTTATGAAATCTTTTCTTTTGGGGCCATGTTGATCTACAAACCTAGCCCAAATAAGAAACTACTCATTAACATGCAACAAGTCAAACCTTTCCATGAGCCCAAGAAAGGCAATGTTAGTAGCACCTCCTTAGATGGACACCCATGCTAAATTTTTTGAATCTCCTCCTTTCAACTCAGTCATGGGGAAGATGGCTATCCATGCTAATCAATTAAGTGGCTCCTTAGTTTTTATGCTTTTTTTTTTACAATTTTTTATTTTACAAATTTTTATTTTACATGTTTTTATTTTTAAACTTTATTTTACACCATTTTTTGTTTTACAACATCGTTAGTACATTTTATCTTTCTTGGATATTTTACAATTTCTTTTATATTTTACTTTATTTTTGTGTGTGTATTTTTCTTATGTTTTCTAATAAAATTTCTCTATTTGTTTATTACCAGTAGGACATAGTGATGTTGTAGCTATTTGCTAATGGTGGTTTATGCTTAATTTTTTTGACTGCTAATGTCTGGTTTCTCTCTTTGAATTTTGATATTGATAACTAAGAAATGGTTTCTTTTTCATGAAATAAGTAGTGAGTCCACATCATCCACCCATCCACAAAACTCTATGGTATTCCTGGTTTTGGAAATATGAGGTCCCTTGCCTTAATAAAACTTTAATGAACTTGTAACCTTGGTAGTTTTCAAACTTGGGAAATATTGGATGGATTGATAAGGATGTGACTTCAAGGGGACTTGATGCTCTTTTTACTTGTCTAATTTCTTGAGTGCATGAGTGTTTTCATGAATTTCTTACCATTCTGTTGTTGACCAATAACAGGAAGTTAAATCTTTGCATGGTATGGTTCCCATCCAAAAATCCATAAAAACATAAAATCTAGATAAAACAAACAAGTGATGGTAATTCAAAGAACACACCTTAGAAAAAATAATGGACTATAAGCACTTGATATGGAACCAGAAAGACATGTTACTAATGCTTAAAGGTCCTCCTAACTAAGGACCTTTCTGAATTTTTTTCTTCTGTTTTCTTTTCAATAAGGAATGGTGATTGATCTATGGAAGCATTTTTGTGTCTCGATGGGGTGGACTAGTCTTAGCATGTTGATGTGAAGTCATTGAAAGTGGTTGATTTTGAGTTGGACTAAGGATGGACATTATCAAGTCATTTAATTACAAAATTCACAAGGGACTTCATGTGACTATGATTCAAAACTTCATTCCACCTTCTCTCTCATCCATCAATGCTTTCTGTTTTTCACCTCATTGTTGGTTTCCATGTCTTGTTCAATGTCTTAGTTTGACAAATTAAAATTCTTAGGTAGATTCTTCTAGGATTAGGTCCTTAACTTTCCATAACCATTAATCAACTAAGGGGTCCATGGACTCCTTGGTTTAAGGATATGCAAATGCAAAAAGGACATGAGCCTACTATGGGGAGGACCCACTTGCATTTCTCTTGGTTAGGCTAGTTAAGTTCATTATCCTTAGGTAGTTGTGTAATCAAATCTTCTACATTCCCCATCGATAGCATCCAAATATGTGCTCCTTAATTGCATTTTTCTTACAAATTCTCATTCTCCAATTTTGTGAAACATCTAAGCCCTCTTCAAGAATTTCATCGTGTTCATGGATTTTCTAGCTCTCTAAGGATCCCAAATTCATATTAAAACTCCTTCAATTTTTTTGAATTTTTAATTGGGAAAAATTTTCCACATAAGCTCTATCAAAAGGACTCCATCTACAAAGGGGATGTGTAGACAAGACCCTGTTGACAGGACCCCATTGACACAAAGCTAAAAGTCTCTATATACATGCACACACTATAATTTTTCACATTTGTGCATAAACAAGGGGGAAGTTTTTGAACTTTTCAAAGATCATAACCTTCCAAATTACCATAACTTTCAAACCATTTGTCTAATTCATTCCGTTCATTAGTCTTGTAGCTACTGAAGGTAAGCTCTTTATCATGGGGGTCACAAACCTTAGGTTTTTGATGGAAAAATTTTCAAAATTTTTCTAGCTTCCACAAATATTTAACTAATAAACTAACATTAAAACATTAATTTATGAGAATTAAAACCCTCCAACAAAATCTAGTGACATTATAAATGAACTAATATTAAAATAATCAATCCACCATGGTCAAAACTTAGCCTAAGTGTAACTGCCCAATGAGATAAGGTACTTAAATGCTATAAGTTACACATTATATGCTAATCCTTAGTTCTGTTGTGACCACAAATGGCACCTATAGCAACTGAAAAATTCAATCACTAGAAAACCAAAGATCTTAGTGTAACAACTTTAACCTTGAATCCCTATGGCCTCCAAAAAAATAGGATTTAGGGTGCCCTAGATAGTCTAGCAAATGACCCAGGGACTTAGAGAAGGATAAACAAGATTGTAAAAATAAAAATGCAATAAGATTACAAATCTAGAAAACTGAAAGTAAATGCATATTGCACACAAAACCAAAAACCTTAAACTTTATTAAAAAAGAATATAGAATGATTTTGAGAAATGTGTATAAAAATGTCCTTGGGGGTAGGGGGTTCACTTCAGTGGAGGCTTGGATTCCATTGCTCAACGATTCAGATAATCCACAACTCCCAATGATTTCAAACCTTTGCTTCTCCTTGTACCAAATCTACAACATTGGGCGTTATAGGGGGTAAGAAAAGTGAGAAATTTGGTTGCCAGATTGCTGCACACTGGGGATTGGGAGCCCTTGAAATGCAATGATGACACCAAAAATCTACATGTCTTAAGGGGAATTGCAAACACTACTATGCTCCCATGCTGGGGTTTAAGAGAATGCAATCATGGAAGATTGCAAGAGCTCTTAAGTGCCTAAGAATGCCCAAGTGTGAAAATGCAAAAATTTTTAAATTGCCAAAGAGTCTCCAGATTGCGGAACTATAAAAATTCTAGAATTGCAAAAGTGTTGAACCTTGAAAAAGGTGTTGCAATTTAGCTGTTATTGGTTTTTTGCCTTAAATTTTGCTACAAATTGACTATGGTTTGGCCAAAAAGTTTCTACAAATTTTGGCTACACTTTAGGTGGGTTAGGTGCCAAAATTTGGGGGGTTACCATATATAGTAAGTGCCAAACCCCCATGGCCATTCCATTTATTATAAATAGTAACAAGGGGATGGAATCCATGCTAGAGATAAATCTTCTACACTGGCATGTTGGATCAATGCTAGAGTGCATGGAGTGTTAAAATCTAGTCTTTATAGCTTTCACACTGGGGGCATGTAGTTTCTACAGTGGGGAAAGATTTCATGCTAAGGAGGAAAAGCTTCCATGTTGGGGGAAAGCTATCTATATTGGGGGAAAACTTCCACACTAGAGGTAGGTGAGCTTTCCTCCCATGAATCCTAGTTGGGGGTAGGTGAACTTTCCTTCCATGCATCCTAGTTACGGATAGGTGAGCTTTTTCCCCATGCATCAAAGTTGGAGGTAGGTGGGCTTTTCCCCCATGCATCCTAGCTAGGGGTAGTGAGATTTAGTGTAGAAAATGCTATACCCTCCATAAAACCCATCAAAACACCAATTTTGGCATCCCAAAAGGCATTTTTAAACCCCCACCCGAATCCCATATATAGATATTACATAACTTTTTTCGCTTGGGGGATGAGGCTTTTAACTACTTATGAGGCATTTTTTAGCCCCAAAAGTGTAAAGTATATGAGATGGGTTACAATCCTCACATTTACAATAAAGTTTTGTCTTGGGTTTCATGGGATGGGGTTACCAAGGTTACAACATGCGAATTTGGTGGTGTTTCATTGGCCCCTTTTCATTGGTGTCCTAAGGATTAACTTGAGAGGCACTAACAAATAATACAAAACACCATTGTAGGTCTGCCACCGACGTTCTCTCTCCACACTTGACTTAGTCATGTCAAACCATGACAAAGAGTGCTTATGATGATGGGACAAGGTGCTGGTTTAAGGCCTTGTTAGGCTGTAGAAAGATGTCCCTCTTTTGTGCAAAGATGTCATGCATGCTTGTTTGTTGTAGGTCATCAAAGTTGTCAACTTCAATCATTCATTGAAACCTATCAACAATGATAAACAACACTACGAACAAACATGTGAGTGTTAGGCACAACTGAGGCTATATGATGGCTTTAATGTTGCATAACATGGGCTTGATGTGATCTTGGATAGGCTTAAATTTTGGTGAGAAGAAAATGCATAGACCACAATGGGAAGGCTTAAATGTGATCAATAAATGTCATAAGGGATAAGTTAAAGAAAATAAGGTAAAACATAGGTGAATGATGCATGATGGAATCAAATAAAGGCCAAATCATGGTCAAAACCATGTAAAATTATGTTAAATAAGGACAAGAAAGTTTAAAACATGGTGAGGACAAAGCCAAACAAGGTCAAATAAGGTAAAGTAGGCTACATATGGCCCAACATGGTTACGCAAGGCCACATTTTGCCAATTTTAGGCCTTGGCCGGTCATGCTGGGAAGTCCATTTGAATGGACAGGGCCAAAGCAAGGTAAAGCTTAGCAAAAATAATAATGAAACATTGAAAACTCACTCGAATAAGGTGATATGAAATGGACATAACATTGTTAGAAATAATAATGATAATAATAAGGTTGAAACGGTGATGGCAAGAGCAACCGCCAGCAACTGTGGCAGGGGAGTGCAGCATACGGCAGTGGTGGAGGACTGGAATGTGGCAACGGACACGGCCAACAGAGGCAGCAAAATGGCCGAAGCGTCGAGAAGGACCAGTCGAGGCGTAGCCTGTTGCCAAGGCATCGTGGTCCTCCGAGCTGACCCTGATGAAGGTGCAACAGGTGCTCGGAAAGGTGGCGTGGCTTGTTTGAGGATGTGGCCCTCATCATAAGGGCGGTGCTACCTTCACGGGCCAGTGAGTTTGTGCAAGGCTGCACTGCCTCCTGCAGGGTCAGCGCCACCCTTGTGGGAGGGCATGTGCGCTCTGATGAAATTTTTTTTTCTTTTGTTTTTTAAAAATTAGTACCATTATCATAAGGTCTTGGGTTGTGAATTAATCAGAGACAAGAGGTAATCGGTGCCTACCTAAAACCATCAGGCCTCCCTCGCCTTGGATTTGACTTTATCATAATGAAACGGTGCTGCCCAAATTTAAATTCAAGGCCTTGGTGAGTTCGAAAATAACATATTCATACTGGTCAGACTTTGATTCACGGCGCTTTGTTAGCATTAAGGTATTTTAGCATCCCAATTACCAGACATCATTTAGACAGTTGGCCATCTCACCATTCTATCACTTGTTTGTCCAGCAACCTATTTACATTCATTAAATAAGTTTATCATTTTTTTGCATTTTGAAGATATCTATTGTAAACGTTTCTTGCTTCACAACTATTGTTGAAATTTTATGTTTCAGGCCTAGTGATCTTGCATGATTTGTGTTGCATATATATCATATTAGTTAATGTAACAATATTTTGTATTAGTAGGAACATCCTGTACTTTCTACTCTGGTAATTTGTTTACAAATAGCTCATTGTCTGAGGGATATTAGATTAGTCATTATGACATTGGACAGAGTATTTCCTTTCTTTTAATAATAAGTTGACAAGTCATTTAAGAAGCTGAGATGCTTACTTATTGTAAATGTTGCTTGATAACACTATTAATTTTTGCATGCCTTGTACATATATGATTTTAAATTCTTTTCCAAATAAATTTCTATACAAAGTTGAAGTGCTTACCTATGACAATCTAATGTTGTTTTGTTTTCTTGAGTGTAGAATTTTGAATTTTGTAATTGGGTTGTCTTGTCATTATGATCACTAACTGCATACATTTTTCTACAAGCCCCAAGCTAGGATGGTGATTGGATATGATGTAATTGATGCTTTTTCCTCTCCCCCTTATGGCTTAGCTTTAGCTACTACAAGGCCAATTACAACCTAACATGCTTTTATTTGTTGTTTGATAAAATGTTTTTCATTTGACTATAGAGGCTATAATGAGCACGTATTGGTCATGTCATTGTATGTTGCATAGTGCAACCATGGCCATAGACATATAGATGTTTTGGTATTTTTTGAATAATTGTCACACAGTGTGACTATGACTACATGTTAGCTCTAGATTATCATGTTTTATATGTTTCATATAAACACATATGGTAAATGTAATAAGGCCATAAAGTAAAATTAGTAGATAAAAAACATGTCATAATGATAATTGTGCACCAAGATCTATGTATATAAGTAAACTCGCATACAATGTCATTAGGTATATTGGCTAAAAGGTCACCATGCTTACTAGTTTTAGGACCTAGGAAGCCATTACTTCACCAATTTTACGCCCTCGCCAACCATAAAGTTACCAGTTTTAGAACTTAGCGAGCCATGGTTCATATGTCACCTAGCAATTGTGGGATGCTCTCAAAAGAACATATAAGGATAAGACCAATAGTGAAACATGATACAATGTTATAAAAGTAAACAAGTGATCCTTAATAAGAGAGAGTATAAGGTTCTTGTTGGGAACTTGTTATTTGATCTTTGACTAACCAACTAATCGCTTTTGCATAATCCTTTGTTCAACATTTCGCATGGCCACTTGCATGCACTTTTGTTGGTCATTCATTGTTGTGGAGTTGATGGTGCTAGCATCATTGTTGTCTTTGTTATTGGTGACTATAGTTTGAGTTTCGGGAGTTTCCTCTTGAAACTCTACCTCCAAACCTCAATCGATATTGACATAGTTAACTAAGGGTACTAATACATTGTCCCCACATATCACAAGTTCCCCACCCTCATATGACAAGTGAATCTCCTAGTATACATGAGATGAAATTGCTCGAAGCTTTACTAACCATGGCCTTCTTAGGATCAAGTTGAGACCAAGTATCTCTTCCACAACTAGGAAGTTGGCGGATGTGGAAAATTGCTCACCAACTACAAAGCCCAAAGTGATGGAACCTTGCACTACTACTCGTGAGCCAGTAAATGAATTAAATGCTGAGGTGGTGGTCTCTTGAATATTTTCAATTAAGCCTAACTTGTTAACAAGAAATATGGTACCACATTTGTGGCTACCCCATCATCTACATGAACATAATGAACTTTGTATCTACCAACATGTATGGTAATGAGAAAAGGAGTAGATAGCATGTCTCCATTTTGAGAGTCAATCTTTACTTCATTATCATGGAAGTTGAGTGTGGGTTGATGCAAATGTTCCCTAAGTGAATCTTGCTTAATGATAGAGTGGATCAACTCTCTATTGGTGGGCATGTCTTTGCTCATAGGGATAGAGGTTAACACTTGAGCTAATGCATCCATATGAGCTAGAGAAGTCATGATTAGGTTGTATAAGTTTGGTGACATGTTCTTTTACTTAAGGGACCATTTAGCTTATTCCATGGTTGTGTGGAAGTTCCTTCCCTTAGCTTGCAATGTTTCAGCCTTAGTAGTTCTAACCTACTCATTCTTCCTTGGGTCTATGACTTGGATTTTAATGTATGTGCTTTTGGCCCCATGTCCACGGGTATAGTTGGTCTTGTTGTAGGTCTTGGTTGATTACCTTTAGTGGGCTTATTGGTTGGTTTGTTGACAAGTTGCTTTCATCACCATTATGATGATGATTTCTTGCTAACCTCTGAGTTGTGGACCACTATAAGTGAGCTTTGGTCATTATTTGTTGAAGGTGGAGGGACTCACATAACGAATGGTTCCTTAGGTTTTGTAGGATTAGAAACTTGTTGATTGCTTAATGATGCTGAATCCACTGAAGGGGGAACATGTATAATGATAGGCTCCTTAGGGGCTAGAGGAGGTGGTACCTATATGATGAAGGGCTCTCTAGGATTTGTATTTTGGGATTGTGGTGGTACTCTAATGACAAAAGGTTCACTAGGAGGGTTAAACCATTTGGTTTCCATGAATGAGGCTTTGATATAGGAATTATTGCTAGCACTTGGAGAGCTAGGCTCATTCATTAGCAACTCTCCATAATTTGTCATCTTTTGGAGGTCATCCTTTAATGCTAGGAAAAAATCAATATTATGACTATCCATTTGATGATAGTAGCAATACTTGTCTAGTCTAAAGTACTTTGGTAGCTTAGGATCATCTTTGGTAGCTATCATTGGGTCTCTAGCTATGCCACAAAGATGATTGTACCTCTTATAGGCTTCTTCAAATAGTTTCTTATGTTGTATACAATTGTATTTAAGCAACTATTCTAGAAGCTCAAAGGGCTTCATAGAAACCCTAGTGTATCGAGACCTATTCCTATGTCAAAATTTTGATCTTGGTTGATTCGGGGCATAGGAAGTGGATGGTTTTCATGAGTTAGGGGATGCATTGCAAGGTGGTAATCCCCTCCTTTCCCCTTGCTTTGATTCTTTTGCTACTATAGCCATAATTATATGTTCTTATTTAGTCCTATTGTTATCCCTTCTCGCATGTTGGTTTTTATAGCCCATGTAGGCTAAGTCATTGCTTGCCTCAGCTATCTCCTCAATGTTCTTAGTTTGTGAGAAGGCTTGGCTTAGTGATCATGGCTCTAGGTAGTATAACTTTAACTTGATAAAGTCATTTACTACTATTTTGTAGATGTTCAAAAGGTGGATTTTAGCAATAGGTTTTGGAATTTCATTAAGTGTTGAGTTCCACATCTGAATGAACCTTTTGACTGGTTCAAGTGGCACCTACCTCACCTTCATCAATTGATCCAATGTGGCATTTAACTTTAAGTTGTATTTGAAGCATTTGACAAATTGGTTAATCAAGTCCCTAAGGGGAGAGATAGAACCTCTAGGCAAGGTTTGATTTCAATCTAGAGCCTTACCTTTGAGGGACATGGGAAAGATCTGTAATATAGTATGAGGCCAAGCTTGCAAGAAGATGCACTCAGACTAGAAGGTTACTAGATGTACATTGGGATCCCCTTCATCATTATATTTGCTAAAGTTTCAAATAGGAAAGCCTAAAGGAAAGGTTATTTGAGGCATCATAGGGCTTATAGGATCATCTTGGTAGAAATCTAGAACCTTGATAGTTTGAGTTATGTTGGCTTTAAGTTTTCATAGCTCTTTGTTAAGGTCTTGGATCATTTGGAAAGCTTGATCCAAGCCTTGAGGCATCCCCATAAGCTACAATGTTTGCATTGAAAATTAAGGAAGAATTTGTAAGGCTTGTGATTAAGAGGCTTGTGCCCTTGAGACAATCTATAGGATCGAAGGAAGAGGCTAGGTTATGGTGGTTAAAGGTGGGATAAATAACTAGAAAGATGTTTGTGCCAAAACTTGAGGCACAAAAGGGAAAAATGGGGTATGAGATGCTTGGGGCTCCAATGAGGGTCTCGTTGGTATGACAAAGGGAAATGGTGAGGTAGACATCACCATGGTTGGATGAACAAGGTTAGGTTGTGTAGCAAAGGTTACTGATGAGAATAATGGGCAAGTGGATTGGAACATGGATTATGTCTAGTGTGTGGAAATGATGGGTGTGAACCCAAACATGGTAGGATGGATAAGAGGAGAGTTGGGCCAAGGGATCAGTTCCATTGATGAGGTAGGAGATTTGGATTTGGACATGGTTGTTTGGAGATTTAGAGTTTGGAAAAGACTTCCAACAAAGGTGTCTAGCTCTTGTTTAGCCTCAAACTCATCTTCCCCTCCTGGCCAATTCTTTGAGATAATTTTCTCACTAAACTCATCAACCTCTATGAGCTGTATGAGCATTTGCATGTAAAATTCTATGAGGGGGACTTGGTCATAAGGGGATTGGATGTATTCTTTCCCATCTTAGTGTATGATTTTGAACTAATGCTTAGCATTAGATTCAACGCATGGTATTAAGAGACTGACTTGTATCTTGGCACAGAGGAACTTGTAAAATTCCTCATTGATTACCATGAAATCTTGGTTCTCACCTCTTTACCTAAGCAAATGCCTTCATTTTATGACCATAGGGTTTAGGGTTTTTCCAAAAGTATGTTTATTTTTTTGGCAGGATGCTAACATTGGTTTTGCTAAAAAACAATTTTACATTAAGGGGGTAAGGTTTTGGGTGGAATACCCAAGTTGGTTTTGAAATTTCTGGAAATTGCTATGAAATTTTCAAAACCCAAACACTCATGGGGATGATGCCCATGCTAAAAAGATGGAAAATTTCAATTTTTTTCAAAAGTTTTGGTGGGATGTCAACATTGGTCTTGAAATTCACAACAACTACTGTGAAAATCTTGAAAACCCAAACACCTGCAACTTCCACGTTGGGCTTTGATTAAAGTGGGGATGGGTTGCAACATTAGGTTTTGAAGGTTTTTTAAAGGTTTTAATGTGAAAATTGCAAATTTTTTAAATAAAAGGAAACATTGGCAATAAGGCAAACTAATTTAGACATAGAAATTAGGCAAAGGCCCTCTTTCTAGTGTCATAAAACTATAGCAACTAAAAAATTTAATCACTGGAAAATCGAAGATCTCATCGCAATACCTTTAATCCCAAAACCCTAAGGCCTCCAAAAAAATGGAATTTGGGTTAGCCTTGATGGTCTGACAGATCACCCAGGGAATTAGAAGAGGGTAAACAAGATTGTAAAAATAAAAATGCAAATGATTACAAATCTAGATTGTTGAAAGTAAATGCAAATGGCACACAAAACCAAAAACCTTAAACTTTACTAAAAAAGAATAAAGACCGTGTTTGAGAAATGTGTACAAAAATGTGCCTAGGGGCAAGGGATTCACTTTAGTGGGGGCTTGAAATCTATTACTCCATGATCTAGATGATCCAAAACTCCCAATGCTTTTGAACCTTTGCTACTCCTTGTACTAGATTTGCAACATTGGGTGTTACAAGGGGGTGAGAAAAGTGAGAAATTTGGTTGCTAGATTACTCCAAGTTGGGGATTGGAAGCCTAAAAAATGTAGCATTGACACTAAATATCTACAAGTATCAAGGAGGATTGCAAACACTACATGCTGGGGTTCAAGAGAATGCAATAATCAGAGATTGAAAGAGCTCTTGAGTGCTTGAAAATGTCCAAGTGTGGAAATGTAAAAAGTTTTAGATTCAAAAAGAGTCTCTAGGTTGTGGAACTATAAAGATTCTAGAACTACAAAAGTGTTGAACCCTGAAAAGGATGTTAGGGTTTAGCTTTTATAGGTTTTTGACCTTAATTTTTGCTGCAAATTGGCTATGGTTTGGCTACAACTTTTGGCTATGCTTTAGGTGGGGTAGGTGCCAAAATTTGGGAGGTTACCATATATAGTAAGTTCCAAACCCCCATGGTCATTCCATTTACTATAAATAGTAACAATGGGATGGAATCCACACTAGAGATAGATCTTCTACACCGAGCCTTCTACCTTCTATGTTGGCATGTTGGATCAATGCTAGAGTACATAGAGTGTTGAAATCTAGTCTTTGTGGCTTCCATGCTAGGGGCATATAGTTTTCATGCTAGGAGAAGCTTCTAGATTGAGGGGGAAAGCTTCCATGTTGGAGAAAATATTTTCACACTAGGAGAAAACTTTCATGCTAAAGGTAGGTGTACGTTTCTCCCATGCATCCTAGCTAGGGGTAGATGAGCTTTCCTCCCATGCATCCTAGTTTAGGGTAGGTGAGCTTTCCCCTCATGCATCTAAGCTGGAGGTAGGTGAGCTTTTCCCCCATGCATCTAAGCTAGAGGTAGGTGGGATTTCCTCCCATGCATCCTAGCTAGGAGTAGGTGAGCTTCAACATAGAAAATGCTACACCCCCCAAATAAAACCCATAAAAATGCCAATTTTGGCATCCCAAAAGGCATTTTTAATCCCCCCTCCAAAGCCTATATATAGACATTACATGACTTTTTTCACTTCGAGGATAGGGCTTTTGACCATTTATGAGGTATTTTTTAGTCCTAAAAGTGTAAAGTATGTGAGATTGCATCTCATGGGTTATAATCCTCACATTTACAATGAAGTTATACCTTAGGTTTCATGGGATGGGGTTACCAAGGTTACACATACAAATTTGATGGTGTTTTAGCACCCAAAGGAAAGCATGTGTAGGAAGGAGGACCATCCCAGCCTAGGGATAAATAGATAAGAACAAGAAGGGATCAAGAATATGACTAGGAGTAGGCAATAGAAATCCATGCAATAGGACCTCTTCAGGAGGAACCTGAAGTGAAATCTATTAGACAGATTCTAGAAGAAGCGACCACAACTAAATAGTCATACCGAGATGAGGCACTAGGGCCAAGACCAAGCCTTGAGGTCACCTTGATGGATACCTACCTTAATCAAATCAAATTTAAGGAGGTCTAGAAATTTATGTTCCAAGAGTTAAACTTTTGACCTTAGTTGGAGTTTACTCTAGAAGTCAAGACACAATTGTAGAACTCTTCCATATGGTCCATCATCACTTCCAATAGGGAGTGATACATGGGAGAGACCTATCTCTTATAGAACAATAGGCAAGCAAGTTCCATAGTCAAAATTAAGGAAATTTCTATTTCCTCCTTGATGAAAGTAATTTTAGAGGCTCTTGGGTTGCTTGAGATTAGGGCCACTCTTGTTGACATTCCAATGTAGGTAGATCTTGACATCAAGAAAGAATGGATGAAATGGTGACATGGAGTTGATAACAAGGAGTTTGGTGCACTCACCAAGGCAAAACATGCATACTTCAAGATTGCAACCTTTCACCTCAATCCATTGGTAAGGCCAGGCAAAGTCACAAGCTTCTCTGCCTATGTGTGTGCCACTCTAAGCCAAAGCTTCTTGATCAACCTTCCATAATTAATCTATCTTGAGATAGAGAAGTGATTCAAGGAAAATGAATGTGGAAGGAAGGCACTCCCTTTTTTGTGCCTCATTAGAAAATTATGCAAGACGGAAGGCATAGGACACTACATAAATGACATCACCCAACATGTCTCAACCACCTCTTGGGTGAAAATGATGAAGGATAATGTGCTTGCAAAAGTGATCCAAGAAGAGAAGAAGGAACCACCTCCTTCTCCACCCACTCATGAAATAACACTAGAGATCCATGCTACCATTGAGCACATGTACAAAATCCAAGAGAACCCCTTGCAATAATAGTAGTAGTAAGTAGGAATGAGTGGTGGTGATCCATCTGTGTACAAACTAGCAATGAGCCACCTCAAGGAAGTGGCTTGAATCATTAGTCAGATGGGAGGTGGGGTACCAATTTTCTTACCCTAAAGAATGCAGATTCCTGCAAGGTTAAATCTAAGTACCCCAAGAGGTAACAATGTCCCTCTCACAATAGTACCAGTTCCCAAAAATCTATAGGAATGTTACTACTTTTTCAATGTGTTTAGAGAAGGATGAGGGGGCATCTGTCCTAGTGATGTAGCATCATGGGTAAGAGATAGCAATTGAAGTGGTTGCTGACAAAGTGGTTGAAGAACTTAATGAACCTATGGTTTCTATACCAAACATTTCTATACTTAGAGATGTGCAAAAAATCACAAGAACTATTACTAGCAGATTGAGCACAACCTAGCATGAAGAATATCTAGACTAACTGATGGGAATCACGCAACTAATTCCAAATGTCTTTAACCTTCTGAATACCATCACTGCAACTCACTCAGAGCTACTACAAGTAAGGGGTAGGTGCATCTTAATAGAGGGGCAACTTGAAAGAGCCAGGGCTAAAAAACAACTCTTGAGTATGAAGGTTACCCATCTAAAAGCCCATGTTACTGATCCCATGTTTCTCAACCAAGTAATCAGAAGAGATGAAGCTTTCTAGTAGCTTCAAAAAAATCTCAAAGAGGTTGAGAATGCTAAGGAAACAACAATCTTTGACTAGTCCTTGGCCAATGCCACGATGCACAATATTCAAAAGGACTTGGTTTAGACTTGTCATGAGAATGAGATCCTAACCAAAAATAATAATCACCTGTGGAATGTTGATGCATAGAAGCAGAAAGTGGTAGAATTTATCCATCAATAGTAAGAGAAACTAGCAAGAGTGAATGCAAAACTAAGAAGATTGATAGCAAATAATTGAAACCTATCCATGGAGGAAGTTTGTGCCTTACGTCAAAAACCTTCAATTGAGATTTTTTCCTAGAAGAATGAGGCCTTAAAGTTTGAAAGAGTGAAAATTACTATAGAGACCTGGTGGGGTTGTAGAAAGAAATCAACGAAAAGGAAATCCAAGTAGCAAAGGTAAAACTCAATGAGACCCTCCATTAGTTCTAGCAAGGAGGCAATGTATGGCAACCTATCTTTGATGGCTTGAGCATGTACAATAAGGCTAAAATATACTTGAAAGATATACAAATTAAGAAGATGATTGAGTACATGGAGCTTACCAATCTCCACTATGCAAACCTGGTGATGCTTATTGCCAGAAGGTCATAGTAAAAGTTGAAAAGTAAGTGGCTAGCTCATACTTGTTGTAAGAGGAAGAGTTTAAGAACCATGAAGAGATCAAGTAGAAGCTTGAGATGGCAAACATGGAATTCAAGGTTCTCCAGGCAAAGTTCATTCATCAAAGATCAACCACTGAGAACTTGGCCAGAAGGATGAATGATTATTAGGAGCTATAGAATGCACTCAAAGTATTTGACATCGAATGCAAATAATTCACTGCCTAGTTAATTAATGTGAAGGAGTTGTTCCCAACAGTTGCTTGTCTATGAGATATTCCCATTCTAGCCCACATTGGTAATGTAGCATGGACTATGAATGATCTCTAGAGTAAGAAGGAGAAGATGAAGGCATTATTGAATGTCTTTCATCTTTTTCTAGAAGTTGCAAGTGTTGTCAGACAATCACAACAACTGGCTCAACCACCGTGTTCTCCTGTAGCAATAGAAGGTCCTTTGGAGCCTCTAGGACCTCCATCACTTGGGACAGTTTGAACCTATTTATTATCTTCATACCATTTAAGGAGTTTTGTTTGTTAGTTTTTTCCTAGTGTTCAATTTTCTTGTCATGAATACCAAAATTTTGTAATGATTGTAAAATTTTACACTTTTGCACTTAGTTTTTGTTGTGTTTATTTTGTGTGTCTATAGTTAGTTAATAATATCATGCCTTCCTAAATTTTGTAAAGAACTCAAAGATAAATTTTTATTCAATCATGGGGGTATGATGAGTTGCATCATTGGGTTGTGTCCATGGGATGCCATCAACATGACTCCCTCAAATGGATCCCATCAACATGATCCCATCAACACAAGGTTTAACCCGTTGACATGTACCCTTGGATAGGGCATCCTATTGTTTCCTATAAATTTGTACCTACCCATCACATTTATGACAATCTTTTCATAGTTGTAGTGATGTGCTTGCATTTTTTCCATTTAAGAGTTAGAGTATTTTCTATGTCCATAGTAGGAGTCAAAAGAGTGTGCAAATTTTTATTTGAGCATTGATGTACCTAAGCACCTTAGTGTAAATGGCAATAAAGATGAGCTTTCTTAATCAAACCTTGTATCACTTGGATTAGATTAATTATTTCTTTATGTATTTAATATTCATGCAATTTAATTTAATGTTTTTCCAATAATTAATGAATATCAATTAAATAGGAAACATAAGTACAACCACTTTGAGCATACATTTAACACTTGGTAATCCTAGTAATGCTTAATGTTTGGTAACCCAGTAGTGCTATACATGTTCAAGATGTGTACAACAAGTGGAAATGGATACTTATGTTAGGATTAGCTAAGTGATAGCTAGTTATTAGATTAGTTGAACATTAAATTACTTTATTCTTTATTCTTGTTCATTAGGCAACTTAATTCATAAAAGATAAAAATGATAAAAATCATATGGCTTAGTTACACTTAATCATACACTTGCACTTCAAAAGTAGAACTAGAATGACAATGATCACAATAGTTAATTTTATCTCCTAGAACCAGTGCACTTAGAAACCTAAAGTCTTTGGAATTCAACTAGATCATTGAGTGGATGCTAGTGATTCATACAATTGGATGTAGGGTATACTCACCGCTCATCAATTTCATACCTATAGCAATCCAAAATGATGCAAATACAATCACTTTTTCAAAAAATAATAAAAAAAGTAACATTTTACTAATATCATTACATAACCGCTTTTAACATATTTGAATGTTAGAGTAATGGAAGATTCCTTTGTTTTTTTCTTTTTGAAAATAAAAACATTATAATGTCAAAAATAATACTTCAAGACAAGGCAAAAGGATTATCCTACTAATGATTTTCTAGCAACTGGAAAATTTGATCACCAGAAAAAACCCAAAGATCCCAGCTGAGATAGCTTTAACCTTGGACCCCAATGGCCTCTAAAAAATCTTGTTGATCACCCAAGGACTTACAGAGTGTCAACGAGGATAAAAAAGTAAAAATTTATTGCAAATATGAAAATAAATACACAGAATAGGAAAAACAACTATGATCTAGCTTGCACAACAAATAGAAATGTAAACTTTATTTTGATAAAAATAAATAGGGTTTAGAAAATGTATACAAGATGTGCCTAACAAAGTAAGGGCTTCACTTTGTTGGGGGTTTAGAATCCATTGAAAGTAGTGGCTTTGGATGCCATATTCAACTCCATGATCCAGATGCTCCACAACTCCTGAAATTGTAGAACCTTGTTGCACTTCTTACCAAATCTACAATGTTGGTTGTGCAAGGGGCTAAGATATGTGGATGTTTTGGGCTACCAAGAAGAGGCACGTTGGGATTCTTGATGTCCAAGTTGCTTAGCATTGCCACAAAATCACACATAATCTTAAGGGAATAAAAGTGATTACAATGGCTATGGATTCCACATTAAAATTTTCTCTCAAAATATTTGTGCCTACAATGAATATTTACAACTCTTCAATGCCAAAAACTAGAACCTTTTCATGGTGTTGGATCTTGATTTTTATAAGTTTCATGGCCATAAATTTTGCAACAAATTTTTTTTCCTAATTGTTAACAAATTGATTTCATGTATAGATATTGCAAGTGTCTATGTATGGTAAGTTTTGGTACCCCCAAGGTACCAAAACCATTCTAGTTACAAAAAATAGTAAATGATAATTTCACCCGCACTAGGGGGATAACACCCATGATGGGCTATAACACCCATGCTAAGGTTACTAGGGTCACGTTGACAGGGGGAGGAGAAAGGAGCAATGTTGGGGATGCAAGAGTTATGCCCTCTAATGCTAGGCATATTTGATGTTATCCCCCCTCCCCCAAGCCCAAATATGGACATAATATGACTTTTTTTACCTGGGGGTTGAGGCTTTGATCACTTATGAGGTATTTTTCAGCCCCAAAAGTTAAGATATGTGAAATTTCATCTTCTGGATTATAATCTTCACATTTTACAATGAAGTTCTTGCCGTGGGTTTTGATGGTGAAGGTTAAAAATTATAACATGAGGTTTCTTGATGGTGTTTCATTAGCCTCTCTTTGTTTATGTTTGAAGGATTGACTTAAGAGACATCAACAAAGAAAAAAACACACCACTGTAGGTCCATCACCAACATTTCCTTTTCACACTTGATTTTGTAGTATTAAATTGTGCCAAAGATTGCTTGTGATGATGGGATTAAGTGTTATGATGAGATGATATGAGTTAAATGCTCTATTTTGTGATGAGGGAGTCATATGGATTAACAATGAATTTCCAACATCATGGTTACAATTATGATACGACACTGACATGTTGAACAAGCAATAAGTCTTCACACTTCATGATTTGAAGTGTTGATTACTTTGCAATGTGTTTGAGGAACCAACACCTCACTCCAAGGTTTTCTTTGACCATTAGGCTCTTCCCTTTGCATGTTTGAAGTTATTGGTTCTTCCGTTAGTGTTCATTGGCCTTCCAGCTCCTTGGCAATTTGCTTCTCCTTTTTTTTTAGATGAAACCTTCATTGGGTTTCATTACCAAGGCCAATTTTGATTTGGTTTTCCTGCTGAATGAGATGTATTACATCTAGCAAACTCAATGGTTTTTCCATTGAATGAGATGAATTACACTCAATGGACTTGCAAATGGAGCATAATGAAGGGATGTCATATGGGCATAATGCATGAGTGCCAAATGTAGGTCATCATCATTGCTTAAGGGTAAGGAAGGTTCCAATCAAGCTACAGGGTTGAGTTCAAGGAAATGGTAATAGGATAGAAATGGCATAAGCTCTCTTGGAAAATAAGGAAAAACTCACCAAATATTACTCATTAAGGTCACATGGTGACTTCCTACCATGATGAGTTGCACCTTTACGATGACTCCAAGCTTTATCCTACAAGCACAACTCCAAGAGAATAAGAAACAAGACAAAGAAAACATATTGTTACAAAGTAATGCATAGGGCTACATGAGACAACTAGCAAACTAGGTCACAACAAGTCACCATCATTATAACATAGGGAAATCTATGTGATGTGCATCAGATTTACAAAGTTTTGCAATTCATTCATTGTGCCAAACAAGGAAGGAGAGATAGAGCATGTAGGCTAGCTTCTTGTCAATCATAAAAGTCATCAACATCAATCATTCGTTGCAACCTATCAATAATGATAAACAACACTACAAGCAAACATGTGAGTGTTATAGGTAATCAAGGCTATGTGATGACTTTAATGTTGCACGGTAAGGATTTGATGTTGTCTTGAGCAAGTTTAAGTTCTGGTTAGGAACTTGGCTTCATATGTTTTCTCCTCACCATCATGATTTAGAAGTTTTGACTAAGGAATCCTTCATGAGGTTTCTAGCTTCAAGGTAAATGGTCATCAGGCTACTTCAAGGTGTTATGACTATATAGTAAAATAGTTTCAGTCTTAAGGTTTGAATACATAAGGTCAACTTGGTCTAACAACATCACAAGAGGGACCCATTTAGGCTTTAAGGCTAGTTGAATTTGCTCCCTCATCCTCCTACCTCAATCTTGCATGATAACATAAGCACTTCAAGTGGCACTTGTGTGATATAATGGTTAAATAATGTCAAAACAATGTAAAATACTCTAGTGATAATGCATAGATGAGTCAAAACACATTACATCAATGGTTAGACAAAGTCTAACCATGGTCAACAAAGGCTATGAGGTATGAGTTAAAGGCATTTCAAGGTTAAACATGATCAACTATGATTACATTTCTTCTAGTTTTAGGATTTAGTGGGCCATATGATGGTTGATTGATGATAATAAAGGTCAACAATGTAAAACAAGGTCAAATCGAGACATAGTGAATCAAGGCCAAATCATTGAAGGTATATGAATTAATCAGGGTTATAGTTTGTCAGGTTTAGGCCTTAGTAGACTACTTTTATCAGTTTTAGGTCTTGATAAGCTATGTGTTGCCAATTTTAGGTCATGGAAGGCCATAGTTACAAGGTGTCAAATGATGGTCAAGAATGGTCAAACCCCATTACCTAACATGACTCAAAGGTCAACATAGGCCATAACAGAGATAACAAAGATAAATGTAATGAAACTAAATTGATGTAGAGAATAAATGAGGTCAAAAATGCATAATAGGATCAAAATAGATCAAAACACCATGAAACAAGGTTAAATCAATCAAAGTGAAATGTATGTGGTAAAACTTGATCATTATTGATCAAATAGGGTGATATTTTACTAGTTTTAGGCCTTAGCAGGCCATAGTATGGGGCTACAAGTTTGATAGGAAAGTTTGGGCATTTATGGAGGCTATTTTAAGGCTATTATAAGTCAAAAATGAAGGTTTTTTGGGCATCCACCTTGGACACATGTTGGAGCCACACTAGTCAGCATGGGTGGTGTGACCCTCAGCATTAATGGGATGGTCATATGGTTTTCCATGTTTATATTGATCACTTTTTCACTCCCAATGGTTAGTATGGTTAGCACAATGTGTTGGGGAAGGAGTTTGATTGATTCTGGCATCAATTTACATCTTTGGAAGTCATGCATAGGGCCTAAAACTACCATCCATGCTAGAGCAATATTGGCCAGCATGCCCCTAGCATGGCTATACATGAAGACTAAATTTATGATACCAAAAGTATTAAAATCAATGTTATACTAGCTTACCAAGATAGAACAAGGTCAAAATTGTCAAAATTAGTCATTTTGAGGGTCAAAACTGGTAAAAATGAAGGTATTAGAATCATATCCTCCCCTAGAGTCATGCTGGACAGCATGGATGGAGGGGGTCCTAACATGGATAGCCTAGATTTGGATGATTAAATGTCCAAAAAAAGATCAAATTGTAGTTGAATATAAGGTTTTGCAATTTTGTGCTCACTAGTCAAGCTTTGAGGCCATTTGAAGGGTGTTTTGCATGTAGAATCTAGTTGGGGACTTCATCCACATTAGGGCTACATTGACCAACATTCCTCTAGTACCCCTCAATGTGGATGCATTTACGTTTTGGTTCTAAGATGGTTTTAGAGGCAATCTGACCAAGTTTTCAGGCTTCTAGGATTGCTAGTAGTAATTTTGAAGGTTTAGGCTTAAAATTGACTAGGTTTGACAACTGTTTGGGCTATGAGATGATTATAGGCCCCTTAGCCACACTGACCAACATTGCTCTAGCATGGGTGAATGGGTATTGTGGATTTTAATGGTTGAAATAAGGTTAAATGATCATTATTTAAAATTTTTGGGATCCTAAGCTCTACTGCACTAGGTTTTTAGCTTTTTCATGTGTCAAAGTACTACCAAAAGTGGTAAGGAATCTTACCCAATCTGGATCCATGTTAGCTAGTATGACCAAATCCCCTCTTAATGTGGATACCTTGGGTTATTAACTTCTAGTGGGTTTTTCTAATAAATTGACCAAGCATTTTAGTTCCTAGGGTGGCATATGTTGATAGTTGAGATTTGGCATCGAAATCGATATTTTGAAGACCTTTTGGCATTTTTTATAGCCATCCCCCTAAGCCACATTGACCAATGTGGCCCTAACATGGATGAAGGGGGCTGATAGATTTTTACCATTTTCAGATTTATTTTATGGCATTTGATGGCTCTGGGAGGCTCTAGTAGGATTTTATGATCATAGGGGTGTTATTTGAGGCTATTTTAGGGTATTAGAAGGTTTTTATAGGTCACCCCCAACCATGCTAGATCCATGCTAGCTAGAATGGGTGGGGGTTTACCCAGTGTGGAAATGGTGCTAAACATGAATTATGACTTATATTTTATCAATTCTTGGATACCAAAGGCTAAAGAGAGGTGTTAAGATAATGGGTGCGATTTTTAAGGCTATTTTGGGGTATTAATAGGTTTTTATGAATAATCCCTAGCGTACCCACACCAAACCCATCCTAGCCAGCACATTGAGGAGGGCTCCTCAATGTGGACAAGTTGGAAGGTATGTAATTTGACTTGTTTTTTATTGTTTTTTGGCTATTGAAAGTTATAAAGAGCTGTGAAGGCCAAAATTTGTCAAGTAGACTGTCGATTCTGGTGTTTCAAGGTTATACCCCATCCATCCATGTTGGGGCCACACTGGCTAGCATGGATGGGATGCCCCTCAGCATGGCTCCATTGAAATCAATGGTTTTTACTACAATTTGTTTTGGATTTGACAAGGTTTTAGAGTTGCCAAAGGCTTCTACCTGGGTTTTGAGCTTACTGTGACCATTCTAAGGTCAGTTGGAAGATAGATTAATGTTTGGAACCCTTGGAGAAATTTGGCCAACATAGGTCTAGCATATTGTAAAAAATGTTGATTTTTGGATGATTTAGAAGGCTAATCAGCCATGTTTTGGGACTTCGAGGTTTTTGGTACCTATGGCTATAGTCTAAGCTTAAAAATGTTAACCCTGAAGGTCATGGAAACCTTGTTTTTCCAATGTAGTTCCTCAAAAATGTCTTATTTTGATGAATTTTGATCATTTTTAGCACTAAAGACCTTCTAGTATCAGTGTCTAGGTTCCCAGTTTGGTATAGGGCTATATTAGCTTCAATGGTTCAAGGATGGATGACTAGGAGGTGTGTCTTGATCATGGTTGGTGCTTGGAACTCAATCCAAGGTTTATTTGGA
The DNA here is from genome assembly GCA_015680685.1 of Gnetum montanum. Classification (NCBI taxonomy): domain Eukaryota; kingdom Viridiplantae; phylum Streptophyta; class Gnetopsida; order Gnetales; family Gnetaceae; genus Gnetum; species Gnetum montanum. The sequence goes on along the minus strand of MNCI01023529.1, from coordinate 221,228 downwards.
TGCCAGTTTTAGGCCTTAGCAGGCCATTAATTTGCTAGTTTTAGGCCTTGGCAGGCCACAAGGTTGCTAGTTTTAGGCTCTAGTAGGCCATGTCTTCACCATTTTAGGCCCTAGTATGCTATTAAGTTACTAGTTTTAGGGCTTGGTGGACCACAAGGTTGTCAATTTTAGGCCTTGGCAAGCTATTAAGTTGTTAGTATTACATATTAGTGGATCATGATCAATACTTACCTAGTAAGTATGGGATGCTCTTGAAGAAGCATACACCAATAGATTCAACAATGAAACTTGATATAATGTCATAAAAGTGAAGAAATGATTGACAAAAGAATGGATGAGACATTTATCATGAACTTGTTGTTTGATCTTTGAAAAATCAAGGAATCTTTTTGAAACAATCTTATGGTCACCATCTCTCTTGCTTAGCATGGAAAGCTACATGCATTTTCATTGGTAATTCAATGTTACAAAGTTGGTATTATTTACATGGTTGTTGTTCCCATTGTTGTTGGCCCCAATCTGAGTATCAAGAGATTCCTCTTGAAACTCCACCTCTAAACCTTTTTTGATGTTAACATAGTTAATCAAAGATAGTTCCACGTTATCCCCATGAATGATAATTTAACCATCCTCATATGGCAAGTGAATCTCTTGATGTATAGGGGATGAGACTGCATAAAGCTTTGCTAACTATGACCTTCCTAAGATCAAGTTGAAGCGAGGTGTCTCTTCAACCAATAATAAGTTGGTAGATGTGGGAAACTACTCTCTAGCTACAAAATCTATTAAATGACTTGAGTGCTATGGTAGTGGTTTCTTGGATTTTTTTAGCTAGGTCTAGGTTGTTAACAATAAAAAATGGTATCATGTTAGTTACTACCCCATCATCTACATCAACATGATGGACTTGATATCTACTAACATTTATAGTGATGAGAAGAGGGGTGAATAGCACCACTCTATTTTGAGAGTTAATCTTCACTTCACTCTCATGGAAGTTAAGCATGGGTTAATGCCAATTTTCCCTTAGCAAAGCTTGCTCGATGATGAAACACCACCAAATTTGAGTTACGACATCTCGATTACAAAGTTGCCTAAGTGTTAGCATGAGACCATATTTTACAAATATTTCTAAGTGTTGGAACTATGCTCTCCACTGCCCCAAAGCATAGTTAGCCTAGTGAAGAGTGCAGTCAGCCTCAACAACTAATTTTTTGCAATTTTTCCTAAGTGTCATCATGAAGCAAGAAACTGCAAATTATTCTAAGTGTTGGGACTACACTCTCCACTGCCCCAAAAAGTAGTCAACTTAGTAGAGAGTGTAGTCAACACCAAACACTAGTTTTGCAAAATTTTCTAAGTGTCAAGCTAGCTATTTTATATTTTTCTAAGTGCTAAGACTACTCTCTCCATTGCCCTAGAGTGTAGTCAAGCATAGTCAACATGGGAGGCCTAGTTTTGCAAAAATTTTCCAAGTGTTGAGACTACGCTCTCCACCGGCCTAGAGCATAGTCAAGCATAGTCAACTAGAGGTTAGTTTTTGTAGATTTTTTCTAAGTGCTAAGACTATGCTCAACCCTAGTTGAAAGCGTAGTCAACCTTTCATGGAGAGCATAGTTAGCACACAACCATTTTCTACAAAATGTTTTCTAAGTGTTGAACTATGCTCTCCCCTAGTCTAGAGCGTAGTCAAGCATAGTCAACTAGAAAAAGCTCTGAAGGCCTCCACAACACAACACTGAATTTCAACTTAACTCCAACACACTTCCAACAAGTTTAGTTAGCATAAATGCATCTTTTTTGTATCCCTTTTTTGCCTCAAATTGTAACTACGCTCAACCCCACTTGAGATAGTGGATAGCATAGTCCCAAAGCGTAGTCTACAAAGTTGCAAATTTTTAGGTACATTGCAATCCTTTTGGCACACGTGCATGTAGTTGGTAGTGTAGTCACAATCTTGTAGTCTCACAGAGTCTATCAGAGGAAAGTAAAGCACAGAACTACTAGCCTCAGTGGAGAGTGTAGTTGGGTGCAACATAGTCCCAACCGTCCCACCGCCACGTGGTAGCTAATCTGCATTTCACACTAGCCTTAGGCCATAAATATCCTAGTCCTTGATGTTTTATGGGTTGGAAAATTTAAAGGTTGGCACTCTTGGAATTTGGCATTTTTAAAGTGCATGTGGCATTTTTGGCAAGGTAAGGCATTCATGCACCACTGTATCTCACCACAAGACACTGTAGACCATAGTAGTCCACTACACACCATGGTGGCCAACCTAGTAGGCAAAAACCCCATGGCAGAATGTTAGTCTTTATAGCCAGACATCCTTGAGATTGTGACTACACTATCCATTGCACCTGTTGTACACTGTGTACCTTCTCATCCCTTCTAATTTTAACTATGCTTAACTCTAGTTAGGGTGGTGTTTTGTTCTCTCTCACTCTCTTTTTATGCATTTTTAGCATTTACTTGCATTTTTTCCATTTTTACTCATACTCGCACATTGGCACCTTTTTTTTCAACAAAAAAAATTTGACTACACTCACCCCCATTGACATTGCGAACACTTAGCATCATTTGGCATCACATTTGGTAAGTCCTCAATTGATTTGATAAGATTGTTCTAGGCATCTCATTTGCACCTCTAGTAGGCCTTCATGTAAAATCGAGGTTAAGATTATGTAGTCGTGAACTACTCGGTGTTCCAGTCACTAACAGTTTTTGGTCGCTATATTTTTTTTTGATGCTAGAAGAAGGGCTAAGCCATTTCCCTCTTTTAGACTTTGTTCGTGGTTGTCTTACATGCTCTCTACATCACTATTGCTAACTTCAGGCTAGTGTAGATCCAACACCCCTATAGACCTACCACATGTGGTAGTAGCTGGATATTGGACTAGTGTAGGTGTTGTCTATCAATTAGTTGCTGTAGACTAGACCCCATCATCAGTTCCCCTAGAACTCTATGCACCAACCCCAAAGCATCCATTCCTACATAGCTAAATTTTGGGCTCTTAGTAGAGAGCATAGTTAGCTCTTAGCATAGAGAGCATAGTCTCTAAAGTTAGTCATTTTTCTATAATCTAAGCTATTTTTCTATAATCTTTAGACTTAGTTGTTTTCTCCATAGTTAGCTAGCTTTCTGCAATTTTTAGACAACCATTTTTCGATAATTTCAAAACTTAGCCATTTTTTTGCAAAGTTTAATTAGCACCATGAATTATGAACAATCTTTAACATCCATTCCAAGCACACTTGTTGTCCTACCTAGTCAACAATAAAATAGGATTGACCACCCTACCAATCCTACCATGGCAGAGCCAAGGAAATTCATCAGGCTATGTGGCCATGATCCTAAGTACGCTACACTAAATGATGAACAATATAACTTCATCTGTGCAAAGATCCTGGTAGTTCTATTCATAAATCACCTAGATATGGAGGCAAAGTGAGGTTATGAGCTCATCCACTGAAATAGATAGGAGTACATCCCTTCCTCCATTGACTTCATCCCACTTACCAAACCCTACCGATGTATCCTAGCCTAGCTTATTAGAACAAATGAGCATGAAGTGGGAACAAAATACAAGGAGCACCTACATGGGAAGGAGGATGAGTTTGGGGCTCGTTCGAAGCATGAAGACTTCTTTCACATCTCTTTCCTGTGGACAACCCCCAGTATGGCCCTGCCATAGTCCCATCCATCCATTTTCGTTGAAATAGTTATACCCCTAGCATCACCTTATAAGTTAATGCCTATCATAGCAAAGCATCAAATGCAACCTACATGCCAAGATGCACTCCTACCCATTAACTTGCCCTTCATGGCAATGCCACAACTTGCCCAATCATCCTTGCTAGAAGCAATCATGCATGCTTAGCTTTTTGTTCACATGGTCCATGTCTCCCAGCCACAAATGATTTAGGCACCTTATGTCCTACCTATTTCGTTGGCACCTTTAGTAGCATTTCAACCCACACACACATGGCCTACTCTAGTCACTCTACCTATAGCATAGCTAGCACAATATGCACCTCATGTGGTCCCACAACCTGCACCTAGGTCATGGACCACACAACCACCACAACAAGTAGCACAACTAGTGTAGCCTGCTACTACATCCCAAGGCTGGGTTCAGGTGTTCTAGTTGATTCAAACCTTAACAGAAGGGTTCAAATGGATCAGGGCCACCTCCTTCAAAATAATGCATGTGGTGGACTTCTACCAAGATGATCCCCTAAGTCATGCTATTCCATCATTAACTCTCCCAATGGGGATCCCGCTACCCCACTTCACCAAGTACAATGGTGAAGGGGATCCCAATGCACACCTTGTGATCCCAATGCACACCATCAAATTTAGATGACAACACCTAGTGTTAACATGAGGCAATTTTTATCTAAATGTTTGACCCACACTTCCACTGCTAGGACTACACTCCATAGCGTATTCAATGTAGCATGCAGCATAGAGCTAGATTTGCAAAATTTTCTAAATGTTGATAGTAGTTACAAAAAATTTTCTAAGTGTTGTGCTATGCTCCCATTCTCCCTACTATGCTCTAAAGTATAGTTAGTGTACCATGCACTTTAATGGCTAGTTTGCCTAAGTGTCAAGCTAGGAGTTGTCAAGCTAGCTCAAAATGGAAGAAAAATTTTGGTAGATTTTCTAACTCTTGAGGCTACCCCTCTTGCTATGCTGCAAAACATAGCTAGCATGACCCCAATGAGGACTGAAAATTTTTCCAATTTTTTCTAAGTGTTAGTGCTACACTCTCACTTTTCCCTACTATGCCCCAAAGTGTAGCCAACACTAGACTTTAATTTTTGCAAAAATTGCCTAATTGTTGGGCTACGCTTCATAGCATAGCTAGCATAGCAATGTGAGATAGCCTCCAAAAGCTTCTAGAGCTCAACATCAGTCTCCATCTTAGCTCTAGCACTCCTTTGGCAAGTAGGATTAGCAATTTGCTTAACCCCACTCGAAAGAGGGGAGAGAGTAGTCCCAGAGGGTAGCCTCCAAATTGAACTATTTTGCGTTGTTTATAGGTACATTGCAATCATTTTTACTCTAGCACATGTAGTCTTGGTTGTAGTCATGGTTTGGTAGTCTCTTAGGGTCTATTGCAGGACACCAGAGTGTAGCACCAACTACTCTAGTGAGATTGTAGTTGGGTCAACATAGCCTCAACTACCCCTTTTGCTACGTGGCACCCAATCTACATTTCATGTCAACCCTAGGTCTATAAATGCCCCTACGCCTCACATTTTAGGGGTTGGCAATTTCATTCAGTAGTTAAAATTTTGGCATTTTTTTTTGGCAAACCCAAGCATCATTTTGGCATTTGAGGCATTTGGAGCACCCCTACAAGCCAGAGCACTCTACACCTTGGCAACACCTTTGCACATTGTAGCATACCGTAACCCATAAGACATTAACTCATCCAACATGGTAGGCTTAGACTTCATTGTGAACATCAGTTTTCATAGCCCAAACACCCCAAAGACTATGACTATGTTGCCTACTATGCCCATATGTACACTGTGTACCTCCTCACCTCCCCTCTACAATTGCTACACTTCCCCCATTTGGGGCAGTGCCATTCTTCCTCCCTCAAACTCCTTTATATTTTTAAGCATTTTCTTTAGCATTTAGCATCTTACTAGTAGTTAGTTTTCTATCTTACACATAATTGCACATTTGCACTATCATTCTCATACCAGGAAACCCTACTACACTCAAGCTTAGTCAACCCTAGTACTACTGAAAGTACCATGTCTAGCACCCATTCATCAAAGCACTCCATAAGTCTCAATTCAATCAATAAGACTGTCCCATGTACTTTGCCTTCATTTCCCCCTCCAACAACAATCTTTTAGATGGGGGCAAGGTTAGGGATATACTATGACTATGGATCCCTCAGTGTAACCCTTCTAGCAACAAACATTTTTGGTCGCTACATTTTTCTGGCACTAGAAGGAGTGCCATGCCATTTCGTTCTACATTTAGTGGTAGTCTCATGTGATCTCTACACCTCTATTACTAGCTTCAAGCTAGTTGACACCCTTGTGGACCTTCCATGATAGTAGTTGGATCATAGGCTAGCACAAGAATTATCTATGAGTTGATTGGTGTAGATTAGACTTAGTTGTTGGATCCCTTGGAACACCACTAGATAAAAGCCAAAGCATATCTTTGGCAATTAGCCAAAACTCTATGTGCTCAGGAGAGCATAGTAGGCCTCAGCATAGCAAGCATAGCACACCAGAGTTAGCTTTTTTAGTAGTGTTTTTAGAATTAGCCATTTTTAAGCATTTTTCAACATCTTCTCACTTAGCCATTTTTTAGCATTCCTATACTTAGCTAGGTTTTTTATTTTAACATATGTAACTTTGGCATTTTTTCACATAGCATCATGAACCCTAAGTAGCCCTCAACCTCTTCCCTAAGTGTAGTCATTGTTCAACCTATTCATCGAGAGATCACAATTGATCTTCTTAGGGTTGGGGGATCCACCTTGGTAGAGAGGCAATTGCTCAAAATACATAACCAAGCTTCCAAGTACATGGCACTCGACAACGAAAAATATAACTTCATTTGCAAAAAAATCCAAGTGGGTCTATTCCTAAACCACCAAGAAATGGATGCCAAATGGGGTTACAAAATCATACACCAAAATAGGAGGAAGTACTTCTTTGCTCCTAATGATTTCATTTTGATCACCAAGACCTTTCAGTGGCTACTTGAACAACTTGTTTGATTGAGTGGGTTGAATGAGCACAATGAAATAATTAACTATGAGGAGCCCATACAAGATGGGTAGGATGAGTTCAAAGCCTAGTCAGAGAATGTGAACTCCTTTTATGCCTCTTTCTAGCAAGCTACCTCTAGTTTCATCCCTTCACAATCCTAGCCATCCACCCTCTGTTAGGTAGTTACATCCTCATTATCACATCTAAGGTCAAACCATGTAGTGGCAAGTAATCAAGTGCATGTGCATCAAGATGTAGGACCATCTATCATCCCTCTCTTTGTACATCACATGAATTAGGGTGTAGAACCATCTACCACCCTTCCTTTCATGACATTGGCATAGTATGTGCAATCCTTCCTAGTAGCATCTATCATGCCCATGCAACCTTACGTACACACTATGCAGATGTCCCAGCTGCCACCAACTTAGGCATTGTATGTTCTACCTTTCTTTTTGGCATCCCCTATAATGGCATAAGCCACGATTGAGTGGTGGATCCCAACCTCTATGCCCATGGCATAGCACACATAGTAGTACACACAATAGCATGCACAACAAGCATCTCACATGGTTGCACAACCCATAGTGGGGCTATGGATTAGTCAAGTAGCATAGTGGGTACCATAATCAGAATAGCCTATTGCGCCCACCTTGAGCTTGGACCAAGCATTCTAGCTCATTCAAATGCTCACCAAGGAAGTTAAGTGACTTAAAGCCACCTTCTCTAAAATAGTCTACGTGATGGAGTTTTAATAGGATGACCCAATCAGTCCTATAGTCCCATCACTAACCCTACCTCCTAGAGTCCAACTTCCCCAATTCACTAAATACGATGGTGAAGGGAACCCTAACTCCCATCTAGTGATCTTCCATTCTAAATGCCTTCTATTGCAAGCATGGATGCATGCAATCACCCATGTGTTTGCCATGTCCTTGATTATCCAGGCACTGGATTGGTAGTATGTGCTCCCCAAGGCCTCCATATCCTCTTTGGAGAAATTTCTTAGTTAATTCCTCACTTACTTCAAGTACAACTTGAAGCCTGAGGCAATGTTGGATCAACTAATACAAATCAAGCAGGGCCACTTAGAGCCCATGCAAAAATTCATCCAACGCTGGAGCACTATCCTCAATCAAATTTGTGAGCCCATTGCAGAAACCCACCTACTGGCCAGTTTCAAAGGTGTAGTGAATGACTTCATCAAGTTGAAGCTGTGCTACCTTTCCCCGCACTCCTTGAGCCAAGAATTTTCTCAAACAAAGAGCATTTAGGATGCAATGGAAGCTAGTAAGGACTTGGCCTATGTGGCCTACAAAAATGAACATGCAAAGAAAGATAAGAAAAATGGTAAGGAAACCATAATATTTGCAATGGTGGCCAATGAGGCCAAGCCAAATAACATTAAACCAATTACTAAGACACCCAAGACCCCAACCAACAACAAGGCATCCAGTTCTAGCACTGTAGTGATCAATCAGTCAGCACCATCAATAGGCATGGGGTAAGTAACCCCAAGGCCAAACTTTGAGCACAAGGACCTTTCAAAGTATACAACATTGCCCATCAAGCCATTAGAGTTCTTAGGTCAACTTCTTAATGTTGGGCACATCTAGTATAAGTAGATGTCTGAAGATGCTTGCAAGCACCATGATTCCTACTACAAGCTTCTCAGAGATCCATCAATTGCCATACCAAACAAGCCTCCAGTTCCTAAATATTTCAAGTTGGAATAGTTTTTCCATTACCACCAACTGCCTAGCCATGACATGGATTTCTACATGGCCTTATGGAATGACATAAAATGCATGATTGAATGAGGTGAATTTTTCCTTGATGCAAATGACCTATTTTTCTTGGAAAATCAATCAATGAAGGTATACAAAGATCCTCTCAACACAAGTGGTGTAGGCTATGTTATCAATGCCATCAACATTCAGGATGACTCGATATTGGCACAAGAGCCATTTGTGGTTCATGTGCCCTTTGGCAACACTAGGGCCTCCTCAACATCAACCAGTTTGAGGTCCGCTTTTGTCATCAGAGCACCACCTTAGGTACCCATGACATCCTTTGTGGTTAGGGCCCTATAGCATGTTGCAACAACAACAACTCAGATATCCTTTGTCATTAGGATGCCTCAACATGTAGACTCCTTGCCTACTCAGAATCTAGTGATGAGGACTACATCAAGCCCTATGCACCTAAAGCCTTATCCCACATACAATAATAGGTAGTCTAGGTGGTAGCTTGGGAGGCCCAATGCATGCCTTGTTAACAAAATGATTAGGGAATGCATGGAGCTAGGTCTGCCTAAGCTTGTTCCCTTGTCTTCCGTCACTATGGCCACATCAGCTGAAACAACCACTGTGAGCAATTAACAACTAAGCACTAAGGCTCAAAAGTAGAAAAAATAAGCTAAGCTCAAATCTCCTCCTTGAGAGATCCATCTCCTAGGTCACACGGAGGAGGTGAAGGCCAATAAGGAAACTAATAGTGGTAAGGATTTCCTAGATGCATTGGCACAAGTCAAACAAGCTCTAAAATAAAAAAACACAACCTTGAGCCTGTACGACTTGGCCATGACCTCTTCTTCTCACCACAAAGCACTAGTTCACACGTTGATCTTCATTCCAATTAAGGAGGACATCCTGGTGGATGAAAAAGCCATCCATACTATCATGCTTTCCCCTACACCATGGGAATCAAGTTCAATGCCGCTAGCATTTCGTAACAAGGATATTAAAGATGTCCTAAAAAGGGTTAGATCATCACCATGCCAATGTTCATAATAATCCACATAGAATAATGCAAGATTTTCAAGGTGCACATCGATAATGAGGTAGCAACTAATGGCATCCCATTCCCAGTCATTGACAAACTTGATCTCACTGACCAAATCAAACCCACAAAGACAACATTCTTAAAGTCCTTTAATGGATCATGAATTGTCATAAGGATAGTCACAATAGCTTCCATGGCAAGGAAGCAGTTCCCCACTATAGCTGAATTCATTGTCATTGAGAAGATGCCTGAGTTCAACCTAATCATAGGAAGGCTTTGGCAAGCCCAATTATGGATCATCTCTTCACCCATCTACCAAGATATCCACCTTCTATATGAAGGTGGAGAAGTGATCATATATGGTGAAAATGCAACCCCTCCAACCATCAACAATGTTAACATACAGGTAGAGTTCCCCGATGACACACCACCAGTGAAGAATGAGGATCAACCTTGTCCGATAGACTCACCCGAGGAACCAAAAGAAGCCAATGACCTTCCCGGGGAAGTTGTCTTGGCAGAGTTACCCTCCAGCATCATAGACAAAGGTTTAGGAAAATATCACTTCATGTTGCTTGGACCCTATTCACCCCCTAACCCACATCAGGTTAGGAAGCAATTACATGACTAAGGCATCCCTTTAGTCCAAAAAGTACTAGGTGCCTACTTACCCCTAATTTTGGCATGCCCCAGTTACATTTTGCATGGTTTCTTGTGTTTTGCATCATTCATTTTATTATGCATTCATTCCTTTTTTTAATGCATTTTCCTTTGGTTTTCTTACATATTAAAAAAACACTGAAATACATAAAATTCAAAATTTCAAAAAAATATATATGGCCCATCATGGCCTAAAACTAGCCACCTTCCTCACATTTCCATGGCTCAAAAAGGCCTTAAATTAGCATACAACCCACTACAACCTAAAACTAGAAATCCTTTTTCTCTCATTACATTGGCCTAGAATGGCCTAAAACTATCACTATGGCCTGCAAAGGCCTTAAAATAGCACCTCAAAGACCTAAAACTATCACTATTGCCTACCATGGCCTAAAAATAGCAACACCTTTTCTCTTTATTCACGGCCTAGAATGGCCTTAAACTAGCAATTACCGCAACCTGAAATGGCCCAAAACTAGTAACAACCCTCCCACCATAATCCTAAACTAGCATGGGGCCCACAAAGAACCTAATCACATCAAACCATCATGGTATTGGCATGCAATGCTTAGCAAATAATGCAAAACTCTATATAATATGCAAACCACATAGCAGAAAATAGTTTATTATTACATCTTCATTAATCTATCAATAAAATACATGACATGATTATACAGCAAAAATCATCAAAAAATGCAAAATTTCCCAATAGTAGGATTACATTTAGGACTACTCAACCAGTGGTGTATAGTGGGGGTTGAGGCTCCTCTTCTTCTTCCTCTACCACTCTGTTGGGACCTGAGACATTACCTAGTGCCTTCTCAAAGCAATACAAAACAACAAATCAATCAGTGAATGCATGACATGCAAAGCTAGCACACAAAGCATAAAACAACTAACCTAAGAGGGTACGACATCTATCTCTAAAGGTAATCTATCAAGGACCTCCTCTAAGCATTGGAGGATTTTAGCCTCTAATAGCCGCATCCAATCCTCCTAGCCAAAGTCAATACCCATAAGGATCTTACCTTTATCCACAATGGTCCATGTGGGTAGCTCCATTGAAAACATGGTAGAGGAAACCTTTCATGAGGGCACAATAATCTACCTCTCTAGAGATCCACTCACCACTATGTGAGGAGACAAAAAATCCTAAGCTTGTATTTCACTAATCATCTTAAGGAGCATATCATAGTAATGATGTTCAATGGACTCCTCCTTGTACCATTTAAGGTACATGTTTCGCTCATTCTTGTAGTGGTGCTTGTTGTTCTTTTAAGTTTTCCCCCACTAACACACCTTTGTGTTATAATCCTTCCAATCTTGGTTTCTTCAGGCTAGCAAGTTCATCTACAACCTCTACTCAAAAATCTCTCTAGTTGCCTCATTTTTGCCCAAAATTGCTAACCAGTACTTGGCATAGTCAATCTCAACTATCCGCTAGGTACTATCCCCTTGTGCACAAGCTACAAGGAAATTGTAACAAGACTGAAAGTCCTGCATCTTAGCATCCTAGCTCACTGCCTTGTCCTAGAGCTCATGCACTCACTTCCATAGGTACTTGTTAGTGCACCTGCAAACCCATAATGCTTTCACACATTAAAGTGCATACTTGCTACCTCATACATGCAATGGGGCACTTGCTCTACTTCAAGGGAAAACTTGAGGATGGTATCCAACTTGGCCACCCTGCTCAGATCCCAACGAAGCTTAGAACCTGTTGGCATATAATAGTAAAATAACATTAGCTAAAGACTAAGTTTCAAATTGGTAATGCAAGACAAGAAAAGTAACATCACAAGCATACTGAGATCGGGATCTGCCTACTATAGGTAGTCCACCATGTCCTCAACCAAACCTTCTATGAATGTGACCTTGTCAAGTGCCTCTACCCATGGCCCCATGTGGTAGGTAGAGCTGGATGTCAAACCATTGGAAGGTGCATCTATGGCTGCAATGTAAACACATTTAGCAACAATCAAATAGCCAAAGATGTAAGATAAGAAAGAGAGTAGTAACAAATGGCAATGCCTAGCTACACACCATTAACAAGGCTATCAAAATCATCACCATTAGGGTGAAGTAGTCCCTCCTCCTCCAACTATTAGAGGACTTCTGTAGGCTCATGTAATTCTTCCTCTTGTGCCTCTCCCTCCTTAATTTAAGGAGGGACCTCCTTTGCTATTGCCTCTACCACTACCTCGGCAACCCTCTCACCTAGTTTTGACAATTCACACACATGTCAAGACTAGCATTTTAACACTTACTATAATAGATTACCATAATATAATATAGCATAGCATAAAAAATACATAAAAATATAAACACATAAAATGCAAAAAATGCATCCAATAACTCATAATAACTTGCAAAATTCATGTGCAAGTTGCGAAACTTTAGGCCAATCTTCTTGCCGCCTGCCTTTTTGACCTTCCATGTAAGCTCCTCTATGGGATGTGGCCTCTTAATCTTCATCTTAGATGGTCCCACTATCTTGGTAATGTAATGCTCTACCTTGGCCACATTCCCAATACTAGCCGGTGGGGGGTTCACCTACACTATCATGCAAGTATTGAGATGACCCCAAGTTACCTTTTGTCATTACAGAAAATGACTCACTTATCACCTTTGAGGGGTCCTGTGCTCATGTTATAATAAACAAGTGCTTGACCCATAGCTTCAAGAGCTATGTGCAGTCCTACACCATCCATCATCCATCCTTGCAAACCACCAAAAACTCCACAAACCTTCGTAGGCATCTTACAAAAAATGTGAAGTGTACATGCGACCTTGCTTGGAGGTTGTGGTGAAACTTGACGATCTCGTCATGCAAGCTGCTAGCAGTGTGAGAGGTCTGATTGTACCTCATGCCCTCCTCCAACATGTCCCTCATCACTCTAGCCTACTCCAACCCAAGGATTTTCCCTTGGAAGAGCAGCTTTGAAAATGCATGAGCATGAAAGAGATGGTAAAGCTCATGGACCAAAAGCACTTGCATGTTCTTAACAAGTATGCCTTTGTGAGATTAAAAGGTTCCTAGCCTCTTCCCAATATCACCTTGATGGTGAAACACAACCAATTTTGGCCTTTAACACTTTAACTGCAAATTTTTCTAAGTGTCAAAACTTGACAAATTCTTCTAACTATTGGTGCTACACTCCCCAGTGTAGCATGCATCACAGGGCCTATTTTGTAAGATTTTCTAAGTGTCAATAGCAGTTGCACAAAAATATTTCTAAGTGTTATGCTACACTCTCACTCTACCTACTACGCTCTAGAGTGTAGCTAGCATAGCATACATTTCTATGGTTAGTTTGCTCAAGTGCCAAGTCAGAAATTGTCAGGATGGTTTGGGATGGAAGAAATAGTTTTGCAAATTTTGTAACTCCTGGGGTTGCTATGCTCTACTATACTCTAGAGCATAGCCAATGTAGCACATATTCCAATGGGTAGTTTGCCTAAGTGTCAAGCTAGTAGCTATTAAGATAGCTCAAAATGGAGGAATAGTTTGACATATTTTCTAATTTCTAAGGCTACTTCTCCTACTATGCCCCAGAGCGTAGCTAGTGTAGCATGAAGGAAAACTACAAATTCAGTTAAAGTTTTCTAAGTATTCCTACTATGCTCTAGATCATAGCTAGTGCTAGACATTCAATTTTGAAAAATTTAACTAAGTGTTGTGCTACACTCCACAGCATAGCTAGAATAGCGTTGCAAAGAAGCCTCTGATAGCCTCCAAAAGCCTCTAGAGCTTAGCATCAGCCTTCATCTCAACTCCAACATTCCTCTAAGAAGTAAGATCAACAATTTGTATTTCTTTCACATTTCCTATTGGTCCCCTGAATTGTACCTATGCTTGAACCTACTTGAAAGAGGGGAAGATGTAGTCCTGGAGCTTAGCCTCCAAGTTGAACTATTCTTACATTGTTTGTAGGTACATTGTGGTCATCAAACTTTGGCACATGCAGTCTTGGTAGCGTAGCCATAGTTCAGCAATCTCTAGGGATTCATTGGAGTACACTAGAGCATAGCACTTGCTACTCTCAAGGGAGCATAGCTAGATCTAGTTTAGCCCCACCTACCATCATACCACATGGCACCCAATCTACATTTCATGCTAACCCTAACCCTATAAATACCCTTGAGCTCAACATTTTAGGGGTTGGAAAATCAAAAGGGCATTAGGCATCTTGGCAGTTTTAGCATCCTTTGGCACTCTTGTACCTGAGCACACTTAGCACTTTGGCACACTCCAGGATCCTGTTGAACCACTAGTGCATGCCATTTAGCATGAAGTTCATCACTTTGCCCATGGAACACCATAGTAGCCAACCTGACAGGTGTAGTCCCCATAGCAATCATCAATTTCATAGCCTGAATGCCTTAAAGACTATGACTACACTACTATGCTACAATGGTGCCTACCTGTACATCGTGTACCACTCTCACCTCTTTTCCTAAAATTTCTATGCTCCCATGTTTGGGGTGGTGCACTTCCATTCTCAAGTTTTATTGCATTTTCAAGCACTTTTTTCTTTAGAATTTAGCATAGCACTTATGTTTTCTGGCTATTTCATACACATTTGCATGTTCTTGGGCTTGGACACCCTACTACACTCTGGCTTGGTTAGCCCCAATGCCCACCAGGATTCTGCATGCTCTCATTCTAACACCTTGTAAGTCCCTATTCAAACAACAAGACCATTTAGGGCACCTTGTCTTTGTTTCCAACACGGCCCTCACATAGACTTAGGGTTAAGTTGTATGTCTTCTAACCTCTCAGTGTCCCAACCATTGACATTTCTAGTCATCATAGTTTTTTTGTGATAGAGGGAGGGCCCACCATTCCTTCTGCATTCAGTTGTAGTCCCACATTCTTTCTAAACCTTCATTACTAGTTTTGAGCTAGCATAGATGTAACACCCTTGTGGACCTTCCATGACAGTAGCTAGATCCTAGGCTAGCTTAGGAGTTATCTATGAGTTGATTGGTATAAATTGGTCCTAGTTGTTGGTTTTCCTAAAACCCCATAGGACAAAAGCCCAAGCGTATCCATTGCGTTTGAAACTCTAGATGCTCTAGAGAGTGTAATAGGTTCTCAGTGAGAGAATAGTAGCCTCCAGCATAGTGAGCATAACACCAAAGTTTGTCATTTTTAGCAACATTTCCAGAGTTAGCCATTTTTGACATGTTTTCACAATTTTTTAGCAATTGTTTACTTAGTTTTTTTTCCAATGTTCTTTGCACTTGATCATTTTCAATTTAGCACTATCATTTATTACATTTTTGCATAACATAGTAGCATGAATCCCACACAACCTTCAACCTTTACTCTAAGCACGAAGGTTACCCATCCTATCTAGCAAATAGTAGAGATTGATCTCCCACCCAATCCTGCACTGGCACAATAGTAGTCACTTAGACTATGTAATCAACTGCCTAAGCACATGGTGCTCGATGATCAAAAATACAACTTTATTTATGCAAAACATCAAGTGGATCTATCCCTAGACTACCAAGAACTAGATGCTAAGAAAAGCTTTGAGATTATACATCGAAATAGGAAGGAATTCCTCCCTACACCTAACATTTTTGTTCCAATTATTAACAACTTTTGGTGGTTACTAGACCAACTCATTAGAATGAGTGGGCCTAATGAGCATGATGCAGCAACAAACTATGATCAGCCCTTATAGGATGGGCAAGATGAATTTGAGGCTTGTTTGAAAAGTAAGAACCTTTTTTACACCTCTGTCCAATAGCTTGTTTCTAGTTTCCTCTTATACTAGTCCTAGTTATCTACCTTCTTTGAGGTAGCACCATCACTCTCACCTTCTAGGTTCATGCCTGTGGTGATAAGCCACCAAGTATTGCAAGTACACCAAGGTGTGGGACCATTTTCCACCCTTACCTTCATCATCCTAGCCCAGTACGCATAGTCTTCCATGTCGACATCTATGATGCCAACATAGCCATACATGCACACGATGCCCTTCTCTGAACCACACATGAGCCAAGTGTCCTTTGTCCCATCTATCTCATTGGCACCTCCCACAACAACCCAAGCCACAACCACATGGTGGATCCCAGCCTTTGTGCCTATGGCATAGTGGCCGCACATGCAACAATACACATAGTAGCACATGCAACAAGCATCCCACATGCTCAAACAACATAACAAGCAGTGCAACCAGTGCAACCCATTACATCTACCCCTAGTTTGGACCAAGAATTCCAGCTCATCCAAACATTAACTAAAGGAGTTAAGTAGCCTAAAGTTGCTAACTTTGAAATGATCGAAGTGATGGACTTTTACTAGGATGACCCCATTAGTCCTGTAGTCCGATCACTAACCTTTCCTCCAAGGGTCTAGCTTTCCCAATTAACCAAATATAATGGTGAGGGGGATCCTAATGCCCATCTCATGAATTTATACTCTAAATTCCTACTCTTACAAGCATGGCTACATGCGATCATCTATGTCTTTTCCATTTCTGTAACCAGTAAGGCACTTGATTGGTACCATGCACTTCCTAGGGCTTCCATTTCAAAACTTGGAAGAATTGATTAACCAATTTCTGACTCACTTCAAGTACAACTTGAAGCCTAAAGCCACCCTAGATCAATTGATGGAGATCAGGCAAGCCCTGTAGAGCCCATGAAAAAGTTCATTCTACATTGGGAAACTACACTCAACAAAATACACAAGTCAATAGCAGAGACCCACCTTCTGGCTATCTAGCTCTACACTCCCTAAGCCAAGCCTTTGCTCAAACAAAGAGCATCCAAGACATGGTGGAGGCCAATAAGGACTTGACCTATGTGGCCTACAAGAATGCACATGCCAAGAGGAACATGGAAAATGGTAAGGCAACCAAAACCATTATAGTGGTGGTCGATGAGGCTAAGCCCAACAATGCTAAACCAACGGCCAAGGCACCTAAGGCCTTGACCAACAACAACAAATCATCTAGCTTTGGTGCTATGGGAACCAACTAGTTTGCACCATTGATCATCACTGGGCAAGTTGCCCCAAGGCCAAACTTTGAGCACAATGATCACTTAAAGTATACCCCGCTACCCATTAAGCTATTTGAGCTTTTTGGCTAGCTTCTTTGTGTTGGGTACATCCAGCACAAGTAGATGTCTAAGGACACTCACAAGCACCATTAGTGATACTGTGAGGTCCTCAAAGACCCCTTAGTAGCCATGCTAGATGATCCCTCAATCCCTAAAAATTTCAATTTGGACTAGTTTGTAACTATCACCAACTGCATGGCCATGATATGGATTATTTCTTGGCCTTAAAGGATGACATTTAGTGCATGATCAATTAGGGTAACTTGATCATTGATGACAGTAATTGTGTGCACCTACAAAACCAATCAATGAAGGTCTACAAGATCCTCTTAACACTAGCAATGTATGCTACATTATCAATGTCATCAACGTTGATGATGACACAGAACTGGCACATGAACCATTTTTGATTTGTGTGCTCTCTAGTAACATTGGGGCCTTAGCATCAACTAGTCTGCAATCTTCTTTTATCATCAGAGTACCACCTTGAGTGCCCATGACACCCTTTATGGTTAGGTACCCATAGCACATTGCTGTGATAGCAAGCCAAACACCCTTTGTCATTAGGATGCTATAGTGTGTAGATCCCTTACCTACTCAAGGTCTAGTGGTGGGAACTGCATCACACCCTACCTATCCAAAGCTGCATCCTACACACAATGATAGAAAATATAAGCTACAACCCAGGAGGCCTAACAAGCATCTCACCAACAATATGATTAGGGAACATATGGAGTTAGGTCCTCCTAAGCCTGTCCCCTTGTCTACCATCCCCATTCCCTCATCGTCTTAGAACATCAATGTAAGTGCAAGAAACCAACAACTGAGTACTAAGACTTGGAAGATGGCCATACAAGTGAAGTCTAAATCACCTCCCTGGGAGATCCATCTCTTAGGCTACATGAAGGAAGTAAGGGCTAACAAAATAGTAGATAGTAGAAAAGACTTCCTAGATGCACTAGTATAGGTCAAGTAGGCTCTAAGATAAAAAAAAAGCATAACTCTAAGCCTGTATAACTTGGTGATGACCTCCTCTACTCACATGTTGAAACATTATTCCATATGTTGACCTCTATTCTTGTCAAGGAAGACATTCCAGTAGATGAAGAAGCCATTCACACTATGATGCTTCCCCCTACAACTCAAGAATCAAGTTCAACACCCATGATGTTTCATGATGAGATAGTTAATGTTGATCTTGAAAAGGGTCATGTTACTAGTGCACCAATGTTCATAACCATTCACATAGGGTAGTGTAGAATCTATAGGATGCATGTTGATGACAAGGGTGATGACCAATGTCATCCCATTCCCAATCGTTGACAAAATTGATCTCACTGATCAAATTAAGCTAACCAAAATGATGTGCCTAAAATCCTTTAATAGATCACATGTTGTCATGAAGGGAATGGTCATAATAGCTTTCATGGTAGGGGAGAAATTCCCCACAATTTTTAAGTTCATTATCATCAAAGAGATGCCTAGGTTCAACTTGATCTTGTGAAGGTCCTGGCTAGCCTAGTTATAGGTCATCTCTTCACCCATCCATCAAGAGATCCACCTTCCCTATTGTTGGCACATTTGGCCATTACATGGAGCAGTTGGAATATTTTGTTCATTTGGAATATTTTGTTCAAAATATGAGCAAAATCCCTAGTTGAAAATTTGTAGTCTAGTATTGTGAGTAATGGGTATTCTTGGAGAAGAAAGCCTAGTAAATAATCTTGATGATTAAAGCCTTCTTGAGAAGTAAATTAAAGTGTCAAGTTATTTTCTAAAGTGAAGGTTGGAATGAAAAGAAGAGAAGGATTATTCACCACAAGAAAGCAATATATGGAAAAAATAAACAACACCGTGGGTAGTGAATTATCCAAAATTGGCTAAAGAGTTCAACTGGTTTTGAATTTGTAATTTTCAAAGGGTGTAAAGGTTTCTGTATTAAAAAAAATCCGAATTCATGTATGATCCGAGACCCATACACTACTGGAAAAACGAAACTAGAGAAAAACAAAAACAAAAAACAGAACTGAATGCCGCCGTATTGAGGTTCTTCCTTCTGCTTGTTGGTTCTGGACTACACCCACATACCCACTGGAGCTACATTGCCGACTCGTCAGACGCCAAATCTAAGTTCAGGAAGTGCGTGGGAGGCCCTTCTTGCACCGATGAGCTATTTTCACAGGAGTTTCAGGCTGTAAACACGTAAAAAAAATCGGACAGAACTGAGGCCAATAGAAGACGAGGGCAGAACGTAGGGATTCAACAACAAAAATTGAAATATTCTGTATACAGTACATGGAGAAAGACACCCTATTTTTTTCAGGTCCCGATTTTATTCACAGAACGCCGTAGCAGTTTCAGCAACCGAGTCATAACACATTCAGCAACAGCAATGGCGGAGACAGGCGAAAAAAAGAGAACACAAAAAAAAAACGCAGGAAGCCCTAAACTAATTTTGGGGGCAAAATAGAAAAATTTCTGGCAATTGAAACCCTCTGTTTGGGGCACGTTGTTCTTAAAAAAAAAACCCCTTTCTTCTCCAACATGCGACGGTAGAGTCAAATTGCAGTTGCAAAGCCTTCCCCCGCGGTGATCGTCGATTACGATTTTGCAGGGCCTTATTGTGCGGAGGCAGTTTGAATCTACGGTTTTAGATGATGCTGCATTTTGAATCTTGGTTCAAACATGTGTCAGTTCTTACAGGTTCTGTGTAGAAATAAGAGAAAGAATGTTGTCCTGGAATTGTGATGGAGCCTCCACGCGGAAGATAAGAAAAATCGCTTAAGGACATAACTTTGTCACTTTTGATAACTTCTGCCACTCAAAGCATATGGTTAAAATGGAATATAAATTAACCAACAATATATATATGTAGATATATATATATATCCATAGCATGAAGTACTCATTGTATGAAGCCTTGATTTAGAGACTTGCCTTCAATTATCCCAAGTCATAACAACTATTATTTTAAAACATATAAATTACTACCCATTATAAATTTGCAATATTAATTATCCCATTTAATGTTACATTACATTAATGTTAGCATAAAATTCTCCTAATTTTATGCATAACTTCCTAACTCCCTAACTACATAACTTTCTCCTAGCTTGTTGG
>MNCI01023529.1:165132-200445 GCA_015680685.1 Gnetum montanum | reverse complement strand
AAATAAAATTTTGCAAAAACATTTGAGCACAACTCCGCAATCTACTCCTAATTTTCCCCAGAGAAAGAGATAGTTCCACAAGAAAACTAGAAATAGAGCAAGATTCGATGGAAATAGATAGAAAAGAAAGGAACTCCAATAGCTTTGTCTAGTCCTCCTTACTGAAGTCAATGTCCATGAGAGTTTTTCTTTTTTCCATGGTTTTTCATATGTGTATCCTTGACAAAAATGTGGTAGAGGAAACCTCTCCTGAAGGCACAACAATGTGTCTCTCAGGGATCCAACTCACCACTACATTACTAGAAAACAATTCATAGGCCTGCATTGCACCAATTGTCAAGGCACATGTTGCAACAATGGTGCTCCATGAACTCATCCTTGTACCTTTTAATGTACTCCTCTCATTTCTATTTGTAGTGGTTTGTATGATTTTCTTGAGTTTGACCCCATTGGTACACCTTAGTGTTTTAGTCCTTCTAGTCATGGTTTTTCCTGGCTAGCAAGTCCATCTATAGCCACTACTCAATCATCTCTTAAGTGGCCTCATTTTTATCACGAATGGCTAACTAGTACTTGGTGTAGTCAATCTTGGCTATTTGACAAGTACCATTCCCTTGATTATGAGCCACTAGGAAATCATAGTGGGCCTGCAAGTCCTCCAATTTGGCATCTTGGCTTACTTCCTTGTCCTAGAGCTCATGCACCCACTTCGAAAAATGCTCATTAGTGCACCTACATTCCCATAATGCTCTCACATACAAGAGCACACACTTGCTTACCTCATTGTAGATACAATGGAGCACTTGCTCCACTTTAAGGGGAAACTCAAGGATGGCATCAACTCTAGCCACCCTACTCAGGTCCCACCGAAGCTTGGAACCTATTGGCATACAATAGGCAAAACATTAGCTGTAGACTAAGTAGAAAATCAATAAGGTAAAGTAGGAAAACACAGACATACCAATCTTAGGATTCATCTATTGTATGCAGTCCATTGTGTCTTTAACTAGGTCTTTCATGAAGGTAAACTTATTAGGTGCTTTCTCCCATAGCTACATGTGGAAAGTGGAGGTAGACACTAGACCATAGGTAAAAACACCTGTGACTATGATACAACATGTTTAGCAATTATCAAATAGCCAAAGATGCAAGAGTTAAAAAGAGAAATAACATATGGTGGTGCAAAGCTCCTATTCAACAAGCCCTTAGGTGTGAGAGTGGGAGGATTTCCCATCTTTATGCTATCAAAGAAATTATCAAACTCACCCTCATCTAGCTATAGCAACCCTTACTCCTCTAATTGTCATAGGACCTCTACGGCCTCTTGCTCCTCTTCCTTTGATGCATGTCCCTTAGTTTGAGAAGATATGTCATCTGCTATAGGTTCTACTACTATTGTGGAAGCCCTCTTGCCTACATCCACTAATTCACATAGGTTACGATTAGCATTTCCAATGATTAGTATAGCAATTCAACATAGCATAGTATAGCAGCATCCAATGACTTATACTCACCTGAAAATCATAAAACCTTAAACAGATCTTCTTGTTGCTCTCCTCCACCTATGTATAGGCTCCTTCATGGGATGTGGATTTTTAGTTTTTATCTTAGATGATCCCACTACCTCAACAATGAGGTGTGCCACTCTAGCTACATTCCTGGTATTAGTCAGTGGGGCCTCACCTACACTATCACGTGAGTGGTGAGATTGTCCCAAGTGGCCTCTAGTCATTACAAAACATGACTCATCAATCATCTCTAGGGGATCCTACAACTATGTGGTAGTGAACATGTGTTGGATCCACCACCTAGAAAGCTACTTGTGGTCCTACACTGCCCATCGTCAATCCTCCTAAACCACCAAGAAATCCATGAACCTTTGCAGGCATCTTGCAAAGAATGTAAAGTGCACATGTGACCTCCCTTGGAAGTTGTAGTGCAACTTGATGATTTCAGCACTTAGGCTACTAGAAAGGTAGGAATCCTAGTTGTACTAGATGCCTTCCTCTAACATGTCCCTCATCATCCAAGCCTACTCCACATCAAGAATTTTTCCTTGGGAGAGTAACTTCGGAAACACACGAGCATGAAAGAGTGGTAGAGTTGGTGGACCATAGGAGATCTCATATCCTTGATGAATATGCCTTTATAGGACTTAGAAGCACCCATACACTCCTCAACATCCTCTCTTTGGTCCACCTCTTCATCAAGTTTCTCAGCAACTAACGGGCCCTCAGAGGGAAGGCCAAAGAGATTTGCAAGGAAATCATCTATGAGGTCAAAAACCACCTGCACACCACGAGCCTTCATAATAAAATAACTAGTACTCTTACTAAAAGAGTCAATCATTATGACCATTTTAGCCACCGATATGCCTAGGCTAAGGTCCAAGAAAAGGTCCATTAGCCCAGCCCGTTGAAGCTTGCTAGTCAACTCCGTTAGGGCCTCATGGCACAACCAACGCTACATACCCTCAACATCACCATACTTAATGATGAGGGTAGCCTCAATGTAGCTTGTTGCAACCATTGTGACCTCTCCTGAAGTGATTGTAGCTACAATAGGCAAAAGAAAAGTCAACATCATGAAAAAAGTAAAGTGGAAAATGCATAAGTGCAAAAAAGACTTAGCTACTTATGTGGCACAAATGATGTGTGAGATGGTGATGGTGGGATTGAGACCTCCTCCATGCTGGTTACAACAGTCACCCATTCAGCATCTAACCAACCATAGGTGTAACACCTCTCATAGGCCTTCGGCTATCGACAAGGGTATTCTACTAGGCTAGACCCAATCTATCTAATCACCACTGCACAGACATTCTCAAAGGATGAGAATTCATGCAAGGTAGTGCAAGTCAAGTTCAAGGCTCCCTTCTCATCCTGAAGGCCAAGTGCATCAATAGTAAATCTAGCAATAGACATAAGCAATTAGCATCCTCATATGAGTTATAATCAAATGAATAGTGTGAAAATCATAGAAGAACTCACCCTCCAACGTAATACACTATCCCAAGTGGGTTCTAAAATAGGGTAAGCATGCAACAAGTAACAAACAAGGTGTTTCTCTTGCTATAGCATTGGAACTCTAGCATTTTCCAAATCTTGGATAAAGGCCTAATTCCCCTAGGGCCTCAACCTGAACTCCCTACTCCATCACTAGCAATGGGCCCATTGAACATGAATCTTAGAATTCCCTGATTTGCCCTAGGCAACAATGTCTTTGTGATGACACCAGCTACTTCTATTGCCAAGTGTGATCACATCAACATACTAAAGTGTCAAAGTAAGAATTCTAGGAACTCACATGTTTCTAGTCTAAACCACACTACCTAGTGATCCACATGCATGTTTGGTGTAGGATCATTTGGTACAAGTTTGCTCATACAATAGATGATACCCACCAACTCCACCATAATGAGGATGGGCTTCAAGAATATCCTATAGCCACAATAGCAACAAAAGGGGAGCGTTAGCACTATATTCATATAAAAAATGCATTAAAATTATGCTTAACATATTAGTAGAAGTTAAATAGCATGACTAGGAAACCCTTAGCCTCCCCCATGAACCTCACAAGAAATGGATGTCAACACACCCATTTGAGGTGCCTAGTGCTCAATGGGACATAGAACTAACATTCATGTTTCACATTTTCACCTTTAATTTTTCATGTTCAACATTATATTTTCATACTTGGCAACTTCGGGTAGTGTAGCCAATGGGTATAAAAAAGATTCTAACTCTTAGCTATGTTCTCCTAGAGCGTAGCCCATGTAGGTTTTGGTAGAAAAATTTTTCTAACTATTGGTTACACTCCTTGCAGAGTGTAACCTTCAAAAACATCAAAAAATAAATGTTTCACTATCAATTATGCTCGCTGTAGAGTGTAACCCTTAAAATTTTCAAGAAATTTCTAATTGTTGGTTACACTCTTGGAAGGATAGCCTCCAAATAGGAAAGTCCTGAAAATTTTTCTAACTCCTTAAAGCATGGCCTTAGAGCAAGGCACTTAGATGTAAAAATCCAAGCACAAAATAAGGGAAGTCATACATAACATGTATTACACATGACATATCCATGATCCTTGCAGTTGCCCTACCCACTCCATTATGCTCTGGTGCTCAACATTCCTTAAACCTCTCTGTCATGCTCTACATTCTCATCCCTTGTAGCCTTCCTACATGCCCCTACCTCCTACAATACCTCACCCACGTGTTATGCTCACCTACATACCCATTGGGAGTAGAGGTAAAACCTTGGCCCTAGATTCGCCATTGTTCTTCCTTCCTCATCCCAAGTCATAGCTGTCTCAACTATGGCCAAAATAAAAAAAGCTCTCGACCCTACCCCATGTCCCATGTGATACGTAAGAAATCCTCACCCCTTGCCACACACAAAAAACCCTAGAATAGTACAAAACCTTGCTACATGTGATACAAAAAAATAAGAAACCCACAAAACCTATCACCCATCACACTCATTTTCTTCTCTTAGCCATGACCACCATGGTAGCCACAGCAACAGTGGTAGTTTCTACCTAGGGCAAGCCACCCTTAAAACCAAAATCCCAATATGATTGACATGTCACCTACTTGGGCAACATCACATGTCCCCTGCATAACGCAAGATGAGTGTAGCAACCAGAGTTAGAAAAATTTTCTAACTTTTCTAGAGTTTCCTAACTTGGAAAATTTTTTACATTTTTCTCATTGCCTAGTAAATGCCTAGCTTAATCCAATGTTCAAAACCTTCCCTGCTTTGGCTAAATCGATGTGTCTCATGCAATGCATGGTTTTATATGACCTTAAATTGGCAATCCTATGGCCTACCAAGGCCCAAAACTAGTTCTCACACTTGCTTACCTAATCCCACAGTCACACAGTTAGGTGAATTTTCTTATAGCATTGCATTCCTTATCTTATGCATTCTACTTTATTAAGATAGATGTGGCTTAACATTCTTTTGGTTGTTTTGTAGGATTCTTGGTTGGATTGCAACATGAGCACATACAAGTGTTTTCATTTACCCCTAGTCTTGACTAAACCTTATGGTGATTCCATGTAATGCATTAACACTGAATGCCTAGACTTTGAGCCCATAGCCTATGACACACACATAGCATCCCTAAAGGCATCACTGGATTGGCCAAACCATCTAGTTAGAGCTCTAGATGTAGAGGCAGGTGACATAACCAAGGATCCCCTCATTGAATTCCTTATAATAATGCATAAGGCAAGGTGAAGACACTAAAACTTAGTTCCTTGTTAGAGCCTCAACCCATACAAAGCATCACCAAAGTCCTCAACGATAACATCAAGGCACTTGCATGGTCCTATGAGGACATTTCAAGCCTAGACCCTTGCATAGTGCAACATAACATCATCATTGGTCCTTGCATAAAACTAGTCAAATAGAAATCTTGTAAGGTTAAACCTGAGGTGGTGTTGGCAGTTCATGATGAAATCACCAAGCTTTACAAGGCTGGTTTTATCTAGGTAGTTGACTATGCAGACTGGGTTTCCAACATCATAGTTGTCCCTAAGAAAAATGAAAGTATACACTTTTGCATAGATTTCTGGGATCTGAATAATGCAACCATCAAACACAATTTTTCATTGCCTAGTATTGACCAACTCATTGATACTCTAGTTGGTCATTCCTTGTTGTCCTTCATGGATGAGTTCTTGGGGTATAACTAGATTTAGATCAACCCAAACCACTTAGCACAACATTTATGATCCCTTGGGGTATGTTTTGCTACACAATGATGTCTTTTAGACTAAAGAATGCAAGAGCAACCTACCAACGTGCATTGACATATATCTTTAGTGATTATTTACGAGACTTGCTCAATAACTATGTCGATAGCATAGCAATTAAGTCCAAGGTGGTTCACAACCATGTAGAAAACTTGGACCATGTACTCAAATGTTGTCTTAGACATGACCTTAGGCTAAATGCCAAGAGGTATGTCTTTGACATCAAGACCAATTACATGTTTGGCTTTGTAGTATTAGAGGTAGACATACACATAGACCCTGATAAGGTTAAGACTATCATCAACATAGCATCACCAAAAAACCGTAAGGAGCTACGTGGGTTACAAGGAAAATTGTAATTCATTCATAGGTTTATCATAAGGTTAATCAATAATTTTTAGCCAATACAACATCTACTCAAAAAGGGGATCCACTTTGAGTGGACAGCTCAATGCCAAGAGGCATTTGACAACCTCAAGAAGGAGCTAGCTCAACTTGCCATAGTCTACCCTCCACAAGGAGATAAGCCATTTTACATCTGCCTTGCAAGCTCAAATGTTTCCATTTGCTTCTCTTCTTTGCCAAAAGTGAGATGATGGCTCAAAGATCCTTGTTTACTAACTAAGCCATGCTCTAGTGGCCCACAAAGCAAAATACAATGATGTGGAGGAGAACTACCATACCCTAGTCTTCACACTTAAGAAGTGGCATCACCTTTTCTGTAGTCAAGTTAACATCATCTACAAAAGCAACGTAATCTAGGCTATTACCACAAACATCTATGAAAGTAGTCGAATCACATAATGGAAAGCAATAACTAGAAAATTTGACCTGCATTGCACAATGCAAGCATCCACTAAAGGTCAAGAAATAGCTGCACAACTAATGTCATTGCCAATAGATGATCAAGTGACAATAGATTCAAAATTTTTAGATGATCATGTTAATAGTATAAGCCAAATGCCTACCAACTTTGAGGTAGTTTTACACTTCAATGGTGCTTCAACCTCACAAGGGGATAGTGTCATTTCCATCATCAAATTTCCCTCTAGAGAGATCCAACCCTTCATGTATCACTTTGCATTTCCTTGCACCAACAATGTAGTGAAGTATGAAGCTCTCCTCAGAGGCATCTTAGCAACTTGTGATCTAAAAATCCAAAACCTGGCAATCCTAGGCGATTTGCAGTTAATTTTCAACCAAGTTACAAAGGTTTATGCTTGCAAAGCACAACATTTACAACCTTACTGTGACTTGGCAAAGTAACTACTCAAGTAATTTGCAACCATAGATATGCAATACATTCCCCATAACAAGAATGCCATTGCTGACACATTAGCCACCTTAGCCTTAAGCATAGTGCCCAACATGTTTCATGCCTTACCCATTTTAGTAACAAACTACACCAAACCTATTACTCAAATAAGAAGCATTGCATCCATATCCATGACAAGCATAGCTCATGCACAAGAGTGGTACGATGATATTAACATGTACATCCAATAGGGTGAGCCTATGCAACATATAATCACTACCCAAAAGGATGTAGTGTGAAAATGATCATGGTAGTATGTCCTTATAGGTGATAGCACCTTTTTTCACAGATCCTATGATGGAATTTTGCTAACCTATGTTAGCTATAGCAAAGCACAAACAATCTTTGATCAAGTTTACGAGGGACTATGTGGAGGCCACACAACACCCAAGGCAATGGTAGTAAAAATCAAATGCTTAGGCTACTATTGGCCTTACATGAAGTGTGATTACATTTCCAAGGTCAAGACATTTGATGTGTATCAATGACATGGCAACTTAATGCACATGCCACCCACTAAGTTGCATACCACATAGATCACATGGTCTTCCAACATTGGGGGTTGGACATCATAGGACCTATCATGCCTAAGTCTTCTATAGGACATAGCTTCATCTAACCATAATCAAATACTTTACCAAGTGGGTTGAAGAAATTCCCCTTAGGAAGATGACATCAAAATAGGTTTGAAAATTTATCCTTGAAAACACAATGACCTAATTTGTTCTACCCATGACTATAGTCATGGACAACAAGCTACAATTTAGCAGTGTAGGAACCAAAGCCTTCTACAAACACCTTGGCATAAAACATTTCTTTTCATCACCATACTACCCCCAAGCAAGTGTCCAAGTAGAGGCTACAAACAAAGTCATTGTCAACCTTCTAAAGAAGATGCTTAGCAGTAGTAAATGATGATGGCATGAGCAGCTAGTCTACACACTATGGGCCTACTGCACAACACACAGAATCACAACTAGTAAGATACCATATAGCCTTGTGTATGGGTCTGAGGCAATTTTTCCTTTTAAATTACAATTCCCATCACTCCATGTGATCCTCTTGAGCTTCATTGATGAGGTTTAGAATGATGATTTGGGAACCATTGACCTCAGCTCTATAGAGGAGGAGCACCTGCAAACACTTATGAGTGGTACTAGGAAAAGAAATGGCAAAAACATCATCACAATTAGCATTAATTCTTGATTAAGAAAGGGGACCTAGTCATCAAGGTCATTTGTGAACCCGTGAACAAATTTTCAACCAACTGGGAAGGGTCTTTCTTGGTCATAAAGGCCTATGACAATGGAGCATTCAAGCTTGTTGACCTAGACAACAATCAATTTGCCAACCTGATCAACCATTTGTACCTCAAGCCCTACTACACCTGACATGTAGCATCGACATATCAAGGTAAGCATACATCCGCTATGATGTTAAGCTAACATAGAATGTCCACTATGACATTAAACTGGCATAGAATGTCCTTGGGCTCTAACATTAAACTAGCACCCACAACATGGTCTGCTATGACCTTAAATTGGAAATCCACCATCTGCTACGATGTTAAACTAGCATACAGTAGTCTACTAGAACTATAACCTAGCATATAATAGTCTACCAGGACCTTAAATTGGGTACACTATTTGCTAGGACCTTAAACTAGCAAAGCATGTGGTCCACTAGGATCTTAAACTGGGTTCATAGTTCAACATACATAGCTCAACATGTAAAACTCTATGGACAAGCAAGCATGAATACTTCCAACCCTCCGTTGCCTACCCACACCTCTTGGGCAAGGTGGGGCAGGGCATTGTAGTTCTACAATGGAGTTCATGTGATCAAGAAAAAGACCTTTGGAACATTTGTAGCACCACTACCCTCAGCATTTTCCTGATCCTTTGGAGATGCCTTCAAGCATCTTGCTAACCTTCTAGAGCTCCGCCACCAACACTAGTCATCCTAGTTCAAGCTTTCACCATCAACATCACTTGCTAAAGTCCCAACAGTATTGTGGCCTAGCCATGGCACTGCATTCCTCAAGCCCTCACCATTGCCTAAGCTAGGAAGAGCATACAACAACTTAGCTCCCTACTGAGTTGCTAGTTTTTCAAGCTCCTGTCCTTGGTGAGGAGTCTCAAGCACCTACACTACCAATGCCCTTAGTTGCTAGGGTGCATGCTTTTGATGTGGCTACTAGAGCTTTTGTAGCTTGTTGGCTTTGGCACTCACACTAGCCTTCCCTACTTTGGACACTACATGCACCTACAACTAACATAGCACTCACTACCCTTGTAGTGCCCTTGCAACTAGGAGTTCACTCTCATCTCACATGGTGTGGTTGTTTTCTTATTTTCTCTATGTTGCATTTGTAGGATGAAGCCCTAGCAGTAATCATTCAAAGATGCATTTCACTATAGTGGTAAGTCACCACACTGCTCTAATGTATTTTCTTTGACTCGTCAAGCTGCTCAAGAGTGCACATTCCTTTTACTCTACCATAGCCTATCCACATTTACCCCTTCTTGTACCTCACATCTCCCAAATGTTTATAGCAAGCTTCTATGATGCACATGGTATCCTTCTTTTAGTTAGCCCAAAAACCCATCCCAAACATAATGCAACTCATCCCATGCGAAACCTTTGTAGGCTAGTCAAAGCTTGAGAAAATGTAACACAACACATCTTAGGGAGGAAACACCTATCCTAGAGATGTGACGTAGTTGCCTCTAAGAAAAGCTTGTTGGGTTGCATGTAGTCCACCTAATGACAAACATAGCAAAGCATCCCAGCAAGAAAAAAAATAAGGGCCCTAGCAAAAATAGCAAAGCTGTTGTTTTGCAATTGGTCCAACCCTACATTGACCATCTCACAAGCACTCCAATGAGAGGTTAAAATTTCAAGGGCAATTCATCTTCATATGTTGACTCCCTCATAAGTGCTTCAACAAGGGATCATGATTTGGTGACAAGCCATCATGGTGTTGCATCCTACAACCACATCCACAATGGGCATCCCTACCACTTTTTGTCCCTTGGTCCATCTCCTTTACATGCTCCGTATCATACTTTATTCTCGTAGCACTCTCAAGCATGGTGAAGTGTTGTCTAATCAGGTACTAATAAGCAATGTTGGTGTCACGTTTTCCATGGTGTTTTTTATTCTTTGTTGATGTCTCCTAGGCTACTCCTCTAGATGTCAACAAAGAGGGGCCAATGAAACACCACCAATTTCAAGCTTCAACACTTTAACTATAAATTTTTCTTCTAAGTGTCAAAACTTGGCAAATTCTTCTAAGTGTTGGTGCTACACTCCCCAGCATAGCCAACATAAAATGCATCATAGGGCTTGTTTTGTAATATTTTCTAAGTGTCAATTGCAATTACACAAAAATTTTCTAAGTATTGTGATATGCTCTCACTCTGCCTACTATGCTCTAGAGCATAGCCAGTGTAGCACACATTTCTATGGCTAGTTTGCTTAAGTGCCAAGCCAGAAATTGTTAGGATGACTTGGGATGGAAGAAATAGTTCTATAAATTTTCTAACTCCTGAGGCTGCTATCCTCTAGAGTGTAGCCCACTTAGCACATATTTCAATGGCCAATTTGCCTAAGTGTTAAGCTAGTAGCTATCAAGATAGCTCAAAATGGAGGAACAATTTGATAGATTTTCTAATTTCTAAGGTTACCCCTCCTACTACAACCCAGAGCATAGCCAGCATAGCATGAAGAAAAATTGTAGATTCTATCAGGTTTTTCTAAGTATCCCTACTATGCTCTAGAGAATATCTAGTGTAACCAATGCTAGACATTCAATTTTGCAAAATTTAAGTAAGTGTTATGCTATGCTCGAGAGCGTAGCCAGTGTAGCACTACAGAGAAGCCTTTGAAAACCTCCAAAAGTCTCTAGATTTTAGCATCAACCTTCATCTCAACTCTAACATTCCTTTGATAAGTAAGATTAGAAACTTGTATCTTTTTCTCACCCCCTATTGGTCCCCCAAATTGTACCTATGCTTGACCCTACTCAAAAAAGGGGAAGATGTAGTCTTGGAGTGTAGCCTCTAAGTTGCACTATTTTTGCACTATTTGCAGGTTCATTATGATCATTCAAACTTTGGCACATGTAGTCTTGGTAGCATAGTCTTTGGAGATCTGTTGTGGTACACCATAGCATAGCACTTGCTACTCCCATGGAAGCATAGCTAGATCTAGTGTAGCCCCACCTACCCTCATGCCATGTGGTGCTTGATCTAAATTTGATATTAATCCTAATCTTATAAATGCCCCTACGCTCAACATTCTAGGGGTTGGCAAACCAAAAGGGCATTTGGCATTTTAGAATTTTTAACATCCTTTGGCACTCTTACTGTACTGTCTGAAATCGTCGGTGCACAGCTGGAATGAAATGAACACCGAGAGATCCATAGACAAGTACAGAAGACCCTACCTTCACTTGAGGGCGAGTTGGAATTGATGAAGGCAAAGTACCTTGGGTGGTTCGCACGAGGATCAGACAAGGATTTCCCCAAACGTGTGCCAATGTGCAATACGTCGGGCTATATGTAAACGGTGTAATAAATGTAAACCAAAGTGCAAGCATGCAGGAATGCAAACAAGAGGTAAACAAATACGAAAAAAAACTGTAATAAATATTAGCAAAAAATGTAGCAATATTATTGCATAATGAAAGTTACAATGCACCGGTTTAGACGTAGTTGTGGATCTGACACAAGGCAGATGAAGAGCCCCGGTGGATGTGGAGGGGTGATGGTATGCTAGTGTAGGCTACAGGCACAGTGTGAAGGCTGTATGCTCAACCTACAGGGTCAAAGTCCAGCGATTTTCTCGGCGTTCTCTCGTTTTTGTTTCTGGTTTTCCTCAAAAATTGCCAACCCCCCCCCCCATCTAATGAAAAATTGGGGTTTTTATGAGATTTTTTGAGCGCTGGATTCAGATCTGGAAAGGTATGAGTGGCCATGGATGAAAGAATTTCTAGTTGGATGATAGGTGGTTGGGTTGCCTGGGTGCAAAGAATATTATAATGATGTAGCGTGCTCTATGCCAGCATGTGTTGCTGCACGCTGGCGTGTACATGCTGGGTATGTGAACTTAGCATACAGACTTGACTAAAACAAAAGAATTCATTTTACAAACTATTGTTACAGTAGGAAGTATCCAATTTGGTTCTCGGATTTGAGCTCAGATGTCATGGGAATACTGCCTGTGGATGCTCAGCTTGGTCGGACTTGATCCGACATGGTTTTGGGAAGGCTTCAACTGGTGTATGTTGTGATGCACGTTGGATGATGCACACTGGGCATGTACGCTAGGCGTGCATGCTGGATGTGCACGCTAGATGATGCATGTTGGCGTGCACGCTGGATGTGCATGCTGGATGTGCATGCTGGGCATGCATGCTAGGCATATACGCTGGGCATGTACACCACATAATTAGTGAAAACTAAGTATTTTGAGCTCCAAATTTGCCATGTTTGATGCCTGATGTCACCGTAGTCTCTTGTGGATCCTAGGGAACCATTTCTTGCTTAGTTTGACTTCGTTTGAAGCTATCCGTAAGGTCGTCAAGCTTTAGTCATGGTGGGGAGCATCATGATTTTAGCTCGATTCTTGTTGGAGAAGTACTAAGCTTGGAATTTTGTGGTGTTTCATTGGCCCCTCTTTGTTGACGCTTGGAGGAATCAACCTGAGAAGCGTCGACAAAGAAGTACAAAACACCACAAGCAACTTGGTAAAAAGATTGTCCTTTGGCACTTGGCCAGATGTCATTGCACCGAGTTCAGTAGTACATGTGATTGGGGAAATGAAATTTGTAGTTGGATAGGGAGATGAAAATCGTGGGGATAGAGAATTGATCAAGGGATTGTGCATGATGACGGAGATGCTCTGGTGTATACGGGTCATGTTGATCCTTGTCAATAGCCATTGTCTAGCATACTTGGGACCAAGGCATGAGATGTACATCCTTTGGCAGAACAAGACTCTTGTTTAGTGTTTAAGAGGACTTGTTGGCATCACCAAAGCCACGTGATGATGTTTTATGTTCTTTGGAGGAACGGGGCCTCTGCATGTTCAAGTGCCATGTTGTGTGTTGCAACTGCTTAAAAGTGTTGCAGTGTGTAACGGTGTGCTCAAAGTTTTGGGTGCATCGGGTATATCAGGGGTGTAGCTGAGTAGAGTATGTTGAAGAATAGATGGGAGGTATAACAGGAAATGGGGATGTACTAGTGAATGGCTTGATTAACCTGGTTACATGTGTTAGAAAAAATATGGTACCTTGCTGTTGTGATGAAGTGAATTCTCGTACGAACACTGCTAAGTGTCATCCTACAAACACAACTCCAAGAAGACAAGAAAATCACAAGTGAATTAGTGATAGATTTGAATAGCAACTAATGGGACAAAGGCACTAGATGAGATTTCAGGCACTGAACATGCATGGCAGCAATGTTATGAAGATCAATTGATGATGAGTAAGGCATCGGCTCTGATAAAGTTCGAATGCAGCAACAGATCGAGTGGCAAGAGATGAAGCTGTCAGTTTATAGTTGTAGTGGATTATTGTGGGTTAGTTTTACATCATAACCCATTGGACGTTGCCAATTTAGTGTCGTGGTAGATGGTACATTGCTAGTTTATATTCTTGGTGGACTATGGAGAGGCAAACCAGTTTATAGTCTTAGCGGACTTTGGCGAACGAAACTTTGGCAGTTTGATGTTGTACTAGATGGATGCTAGTTTATTGTCATTGTGGACATGCTATGGTATCAGTTTACCATCGTGATTCCAGGACATGCTATGGTATTAATTTATTGTCATGATTTCAAGATGAGCTATGGTATTAGTTTATTGTCATGATTCCAGGATGAGCTATGGTATCAGTTTATCGTCATGATTCCAGGACCAGTTGTGGTATCAGTTTATCATCATGATTTCAGGATGAGCTATGGTATCAATTTATCTTCATGATTCCAGGATGAGCTATGATATCAGTTTATCGTCATGATTCTAGGACGAGCCGTGGTATCATTTTATCGTCATGATTCCAGGACGAGCTATGGTATCAGTTTATCATCATGATTCCAGGACGAGTTGTGGTATCAGTTTATCATCATGATTTCAGGATGAGCTTTGGTATCAGTTTATCATCATGACTCCAGGATGAGCTGTGGTATCAGTTTATCATCATGATTCTAGGATGAGATGTGGTATTAGTTTGTTGTCATGATCCCAGGACGAGTTGTGGTATCAGTTTATCGTCATGATTCTAGGACGAGCACGTAGCTGAGTTCATGCTCAAACATAGAATGTTTTCAAGTACAAATGATTGGTTGGATGTGCAAGCTCATTTCCTTCCATGTTAGCTAGTTTAAATGCTCCATTGTCGTACGCTTTGGTGACGAAGTAGGGCCCTTCCTAGTTGGCTGAGAATTTGTCCAGGTGTTCCCGAACGGCTTGAGTACAAGGTTGCCTTCCTTGATTGGGCATTTATGAATATCGTGTCGATGGCACTATCATTGTTGCTTTTGGTACCATTCAATCTGATTGAGTACACGTGTGCATTCCTCCTCTACCGAGTCCAAGTCAATAATGCGCAAGTCATTGTTTTGACCTTTGTCGAGGAGTTTGGATAATGTGATCCTTAACAATGGTACCTACAACTCCAAAGGTAAAACAACTTCTGAACCATAAACAAGGCTATATGGTGTTTTACCTGTGGAGGTCCGATGCATAGTGCGATAAGCCCATAGTGCGTATACTAACTGTTCATGCCATTTTTTCTTGCTCTGAGTTAGCATCCTTTTGAGCACTGTGATGATGATCTTATTTGTAGCTTTGGCTTGTTCATTGCTTTGAGGGTAGTAAGGGGATGAGAATGAATGTTTGATCCCCAGGCTTTCACAGAAAGTTCTAGTTTCGACACTGCTGAACTATGGCCTGTTATCAGTGATGATGGTCATTGGAATGCCAAAGCGGGTCACGATGTTTTCTAGAATGAAGTTGCATACGTGTTTGGATGTGGTCTTTCTAAGGGGAATAGCTTCTACCCATTTTTTGAAATATTCTGTCACGGTTATGATAAAGCTATGTCCTATAGAAGATAGGGGAGTTATCGGTCCAATAATGTCTAACCCCCACTTCTGGAAAGGCCAGGTGAGTTGTGCTGTATGCAGTTCATTTGGTGGAACATGTATCAAATTTCTATGTTTTTGATAGATACTACAAGTTTTGGCCTTGGAGAAACAATCGTACTCCATGTGTGGCCAATAATAGCCTAAACATCTTATTTTTGTTGCCATTGCTTTGGGTGCTATGTGCCCTCCGTATAGTCCATCATGTACTTGCTCGTCAATGGTTCAGCCATCAGTGCTACTAACGCATGTTAACAAGATGCCTTTGTAGGATCGACGACATACTACGTCCTTTTGTGCATTCGTCAAATGTTGAGGCAGTTCACCATGTAAAAGGTACTCCTTTATGTCATCGTACCATTCTACAGCCTACATTGTACTAATGGATGCAATCGGTAATTCATCGGGAGTATTAGTTATGGGTTTAGTACAACTAATTATAGCACTAGGCAACATGTGGAACATGTTTGGTGGTATGTTTAGAGCTAACATGGCAAGTGCATCTACAATGATGTTATCATTTCTGGAAACATGTTGCACATCTATATTTTCGAATCTCTTTAGTAGGTGCTTAGTCAAATCATAGTATGGTTGTAAGTGTTGTGTTATGCATGCATAAACATTTGTGACTTGATTTAAAACTAATTGTGAGTCACCTTTGACTACCAGTCATGTGATGTCTAAAGCTAGTGCTGCCATGAGACCTCTAAGGAGAGCTTCGTACTCTGCTACGTTGTTGGTACAGTGAAAGTTAAAACGATAAGCAAAGGGTCAAATCTCCCCGGAGGGATAGGTGATGACAATGGCAGCACTTCCCCCTCGAGAGGTGGATGCTCCATCAAAGTTCAAAATGGCATTGTAGTTGTTGGGTACTATGTCTATTGCACTCACATTTTCATTAGGGAATTCTGGCTCTATCATTTCCTGATCGTGCATTGGTGATGCAGTCATTTGATTTGCTATGGCTTGACCCTTAACTGATGATTGCGCTACATAGTGTAGATCAAACTCAGCTATCATGGCTTTCCAACGAGCTATTCTACTTGACTCATAAATGTTTCTTATGATGGCTCTGAGTACATTATCCTTGTAGATTATATTGACTTGGTTATGAAAGAGGTAATGTTTCCATTTCTTTAAGGAAAAGACAAGGGCTAAGCATTACCTTTCCACCTCGTTGTACCTCTTCTCATGGGATACTAATACATGGCTTAAGTAATAAATAGGGACTTCAGTTCCATCATCTCATTTATGGCAAAGCATAGACACGATTGACGAATCTGAAGTGGCAAGGTAAATGTAAAATGGTTTATCGTTTTGAGGTGGATAAACTATGGGTAGTTGAGCCAGTGCTGTTTTGATGTTGTCAAATGCTTCATAGCATTGTGAAGTCCATTCAAAATGGACGTTCTTGCACAATAGATGCTGCATAGGGCTCAACTTGTCTGTCAGTTTCTCTATGAATTGGCTAATGAATTGTAATCTACCTTGAAGATCGTGAAGTTCGGTGAGGTTGCCAGGTGGTTTCAAGTTTGTTATGGCCTTAACCTTATCGAGGTCTACTCGTATCCCTACTTCCGAGGCTATGAATCTAAGCATTTTGCCTGTTTTGACTCCAAAGACATATTTCTTTGGGTTAAGTCTCAGCTCATATTTTAAACAATGCTTTAGTACCAAGTCAAGATCTTGTATGTGTTGTTCCGATGTCTTTGATTTAACCATGATATCATCCACATAGTCATTGAGCAAGTTGAAGATATAATCACTAAAGATAAATTTCCTCGCTCTTTGGTGTGTAGCACCGACATTCTTGAGATCGAATGGCATCATCGTGTAGCAAAAAGTCCCCCATGGTGTCATGAAGGTCATCCTAAGTTGATGTTTAGGGTTAATCCGAATTTGGTTATATCCTGAAAATCCATCCATAAAAGATAACAAGGCATGCCCAGCGGTCGAGTTAACTAGTTGATCAATGCTAGGTAAGGGGAAATCATCTTTTATGGTCGCAACATTGAGGTCCCGAAAGTCAATGCATAGGTGAATGCTTCTATTCTTCTTTGGGACAATGAACACGTTTGATACCCAATCAGCATACTCAACAGCACGAATGAAACCAGCCTGATAAAGTTTGGTGATTTCATTGTGGACTGCCAATTCTACCTCAGGCTTAACCTTTTGTGCTTTTTGTTTTACTGTTCTTAACTTGGGATCAAGTATAATGTTGTGCTAGACTATTCGAGGGTCTAACCCAGGCATGTTAGTGTAAGACCAAGCGAATGCTTTTATGTTGTTTTTATGCATTTGTGCTATGTCATTGGCTAATTGCGGGCTTAACAATGTACTTAGTTTTAGGATTTTAACTTCGCCATTTGGCACAGTAATGAGCACTTCAACCAAGGGATCTTCGGTAATGCTGTCAGCTTCTTGGTCCATAGTCTTGGTCATTGTTTCAAAACAATCTAGCGTTTGTTGAGTTGATGCCACAAAAGTGTCGTTTGTCATTGAGCCTAAATCAATAGACTCCATGTTGATTTCTTAGGTGATCATTCCATTCGGTCCATTGATAGACAGTGGTAAGAATAATTGCTTGCTGTCCATGATGTTTGCTCCTGCTAATAAATAGTGAGCAACGTTAATCTGATGGTTGGTTATTTTTGGATGTAAGTAATTTATGTGTTTATGCATCTAATTGGACTAAGGTGTGTGATGGTAATTTACCGTTGTACCCAGACGCAGGGCAGTTTAGGGCCTTACTAGGCCATGCTTGTCAGTTTATAGTCATAATAGACTGATCATGGCAGTTTAAGGCCTTACCGGGCTGATCGCGGTAGTTTAAGGCCTTATCGGGTCAATCGCGGTAGTTTAAGGCCTTACTAGGCCAATCACTGTAGTTTAAGATCTTACCAGGCCGATCACTGTAGTTTAAGGCCTTACCAGGCCGATCACAGTAGTTTAAGGCCTTACTGGGCCGATTGCTATTCGTTTATGATGTCTAGTTGATTGTATGATTTGTAATCATTATCGAGTGTGAGACTATCAGATAAGGAGTTTGCATTAAAATGTTTAGTATAGGCAACACTGGGCTGATCACGGTAGTTTAAGGCCTTATCGAGCTAATTGTTGTTCGTTTATGATGTCTGGTTCATTGTACGATTTGTAATTGTTATCAAGTGTGAGACTATCAGATAAGGAGTTTGCGTTAAAATGTTTAGTATAGGCAATAGGAGTTACTTCGTAAGAGAATATTTCATGTGGGTAGTGTTCATCCCAGTAAATCACTACCTCTACTTTTTTTTTGTTCATTATCTTTGCTTTTGCTTTGTTCCTATGTATTTACACATTCTTTGTATTTTGGTTAATTTTTGAACTAATTGAAAAAAATTATTTAAAGGCGCCATCGACGTATTTGACATGGGGGGGGGGCAGTATAAATAGGAGTTAGCGTGAACCACAGGGTAGCCAGTGACTGAGTTTGACTGTGAATGTCCCAGCGTGAACCCCCAAAGCTCAAGCGTGAACCTATTTTGCAGTGTATACCGGGGTGAATATCAGGTAGTGTAGGTAGGGGCAAGCACAGGTGTGGCACAGTGGTGACGACAAGGGTGGTATAGATTGGGGTGCAGCGAGTTGAGTGGCAGGATTCAGCGAGACCTTGAGCATGAATGTGGGATGTGGACGTGCAATGTGAATGTGAGGGTAAGGGTTCAAACCCTAGCATACAGGGTCGAGGCCCCAGCGTGAGCCTAGCTCACTATATTCTTTCTTTATGATGTCCATTACTGAGATAGTTCCTCTAGTTTTTGCTGTATCCCTGTTTTGTTTTTCATTATTTCCTAGTATGTTAATTATGCAGGGAAGAAACCCCAGCTTGAAGGGTTCGTAGCGTAAATGCAGTGTGCAGGGGCAAAACCCCAACGTGAAGGGTTCACAGCGTGAATGCGGCATGCAGGGACAAAACCCCAGCGTGTAGGGTTCGGAGCGTAAACACGGCATGCAGGGACGAAACCCCAGCGTGCAGGGTTCGAAGCATAAATGTAACGATGAGCAAGGGCAAGTAAGTGAAAGGCCAGGGGAGGAAGACGCCTAGCTTGACCATCATCGAAGAGAGTGAAGTAATGCTCCAGTGTTTGCCTAGGCCCAGGATTCACTCATGGTTAGAATCATCGTGCAGGTAGGCTCTGATCCTTTGTCGAAATTTCTATTTTTGCCTACTGTTCCTATCAATTTTTCCATCGTGTAGCATAAATTTTTCCATAGCATAAGGTTTCTGTAGCATGAAGGATGGGGTCAAAATACTCAGCGCGTGGGGTTAGTGTGGTCACGTTCCAGTGTCCAGCGTGCAGGGTCTATACACTAAGTTTTCCAACATGCAGGGTCTGCACGCTGAGTGTGATGCTGGAAATTTTTCGAAGTGTTGGCCCCTAGTGTAGAACCTTATTTTTACATGGCTTATTAACCCTGGTTCTTGAGTACATGCAGGCATCCCAAACCTTTCCTCCTAGTGGTGGAGCTTGTCAGGGTTTTGGCGTGGTTTGGGCCCATTGATTCTAATGAACCTGCTCATGATATGATCGTTGGTCAAAATGGGGTATGGTTTAGAATGGGTGTTAGCGAGTTTCTTCCTTTCATGCTAGAGAGATTCAACATGATAATATGGTCTCACTTAACCGATCAGTTAGCATGGAGCGTGCTTGAGATCATGTTGCCAGGATCTTCGAATGGGGTAGTAGCTTTTATGGAGGACATTGATGAGGGACTGCTCATGATTGAGGATGGTCCTTCTGGAGGACCTAGATCTACCTGTCCATTGTCACGTGTACGGGACTTATTATCAAATGGCCTTCACCACATCAATAATACCCTATTCCTAGCTACTAGTGTGCATACTTTGTTCCAAAACCCTCCCGGAATGGTGTATCAGGTGGGCAAGTAAAGTTGTTCAATTTATCATTTTGCCTTGTTGCCTAGTATTTTTTTATGTTTTGACTGTCGTTTCTTTGTAGGCCTCAATTCGATAAAGAAGGAGTGTGCATAGACGATGATGGACTCGCTTTGGCTTGTACCACCTTAGAGGCTTTCATGGCGGGCCCCACTCTCTGTGATGCCATGTTAGCGCAAACTAAGGGTGATATTGTTCATTTTCACAAATGGTACTTGAGGGCACTTGCGCAATGCGAGGCTAGGGGATGGCTACATGGGGATTGGTCCCGTAACGGGCCAATTTTCCCAAGTGATTCTGATTTGGCACCTAGCGGGAATCCATCATCTGATGGTAGGTCATGGTATTTTCTTATGCCTCAGTTTGTTTATTTTGCTACATCATTGGTTATATTGACTCTAGGGTGTTATCTTGTGCGTACAGTGGACGTCCCTCCTGGTGGAGTGACTATCACAACCAGGCAGACTGAGAGTACCTTGTTTATGAAATTTAGGAAAATCAGTGATGCACAATGATGGCTATGTACTAAGGCACCACCACATATCATCAGCTCTTTGAGTGATGCAGGCCTCATAGATTTGTTTACTGCCCTGAGCCCTGATGTTTCTATGACAGAGCTAATTGGAATCATTGATTCTTTCAATGAATCCATTACCTACTATAGCACTCGCATTAAGGGTGTCAAAGTGGTTTTCCATCTGTCAGCAGAGTTCTTCTCAGATCTCTTTGGCGTACCGGCAGATGGTGTTAGAGTGGTTTTGGATAGGGCACAAAAAGTGCTCCATGTTGTATGTGAGTTGGATGACTGGTTGGGTATTCTTAAAGGCTCTAAGGGATTCCCTATGCAAGGAAAATCAAAAGTGGCAGAAGTTAATGAGCTGTATCCCTTGTTTAGAGCGCGGGTGTTTCCCAAGACTCTATCTCAAGTAAAAAATTTTGGGGTAGATCCTGTGCGTATCATGCACACTATTCTAGAGATTGGGGTACGTTACAACTAGGCCCAGTTTTTGCTTTCGGGTTTCCACGGGGAGATAATGAGGTTACGTTCAAACATTGAAGCGCAATCTCATTTCACCTTTGCGTTCTTTGTCGGTTACTTGTGCCGGCTAGCTAAATTTTTAGTTGTTCACGAAGATAACAAGTATGTGTTAAGGGATTGTGATCAACTATCTCACCCATGGATTCGCCATTTATTTGAGGTGGCCAAATCTCAGGATGCTCCTGAGGGGATTGACAAATTGATTTTTGTCACAACAGAGAGGTCATCTGGTGATTCAATTCATATGCATGATAGCGTAGGGTTGGAGCCAGATAGTGTACCCTATACGGCTAGGAGAGCTAATCGGGTGATCAAGGAAATAATCGGGAAAGCAAAATCGAAAGTTCAGAAACATGAGTGTCCTAGGGAGATTTCTCTAACTATAGATGAACCCTGGGTGAAACGTATACAGTTTAAGATGCCTATACGGGGTAAGCTTGATTCACTGATTTATCCTTATCATTATTATTATTTTTACTTTATTTTTCAGCTATTTATACAAAATTGATGTTGAATCTGTGAATGTCATTAGAGCTAACTTTTGGAATAAGAAGAGAGAGGTTAGTGCCGATCATCGAGGAGGAAGACGTCTCAATGAACTTAAATGAGGAAGATGAAATGGGCAGAGACGAAATGGGAGGAATGAAAGATTAGGAGGGAGATACCACAAAAAAGGGTAACATCAATGATCAGGATGGAGTTGATGAGATGTTTGATGGCTTTCTCGGAGGGAGGCTAGACCTTGACGATCCTCCAAATTAGGAGGAAGATAGAGATTTCGGTACATTCACCATATTATCTTATTTTCCTTTTGAATTGTGCTTTTCATTATTCGAAGTTTTAATTTTATATTTTTTTACTACTACTAGGCAAAAATGTTGAGACTAGGATGCTTCCTAACATTCGTTTTGAAGTCCCTAGGATAAAGGCTCCCACAAAAACGACCACCAAAGTTAACCCATCTCCTATGCATGAACCATTTACTTGGATTGAAATGCCAAGTAAAATGGATTTTATAACTGGCATCATCGATGAGGTAGTTGATTACATCGAGCAAGCTCATCCTCAAACAAGTACATATATCTCAAGCGTTCCTAATCCTTCGGTTTTTCGTATCTATTTCTATTGCCTAATGTCTAATGTATGTTCTCCTCATATAAGTAGGGGCTAAACTAAAATGGGATGCATCTAAGGCCACTTGTATTGATAGTTTGCCTACACTGCCTCCATAGATTGAGCAAGTACCCTGGCAGATTTATGATAAAGTGGCAGAATGCATTGTTCAGAATGCCAAGTCTCTTTGGACGTGCAAGTGCTCCATCGAGAGGTTATGGTTGCAGATTCAGGCAGGAGAAAAAAAAATTTCCAAGCTATCAGTAGAATGGGATGACCTCAAATCATGCTATGAGTTCACCTCAGCAAGGTTAACAGGTGATCATTCTTGGTGAGCTTCTGAGGTTACTTATAGCAGATATTGGAATTTATTAAATCACCAAGTATCGATGACTCGGGAGCTAGCAGAGTGTAAGGCACAAATAGATTTACTGAACCTCAAATGTCAGGACTGGAAGGCTTTCACTTCTAAGGTGCAGAAATGGGGTCAATATGAAAAGAACCATAAGTATCATTATAAAAAATCATTGAAGGAGGTATCTATAGAGAAGCATCAGCTAGAGATGTTTGTTAAGGGTTTAGGCCTGTGCTCTTCATTTGATGTGTTTTCTAAGCATACTATGGTGGAGATGGAATCACCCAGGAGAGTAATCACCTTAGCTTCTAGGGAGGTTTCTGTGGGAGAGTTTCCTCTGAAATGTCCCACTTGGTCCACGGTGGACAAAGGGAAGGCTTTGGCCAACGTTGATCTAGGCCTTGATGGGACTGACTGGGCAAGTTTCTTTGAAGAAGAAATCCTTCGTCGGTTGGAATTCGGTCTAGGAGGATCTTCTTCAATAAGTCATTTAAAGTTGTGAATTTTTTTTATTAAATAACCTTTGGGATTTTTTTTTCTTCTTTTTTTTTGTTAATTATTTTCTTTTACCTTTTCATAGGGTCAGGGCAATGACGATGGCCAAGAAGGTGGCCCCAATGGAGCAGAGATCCATGGTGCTAGAGAGTCTGAAGGGGACACCCCTCCTGACCCTGATGCTTAGTTTTCATTTTGATATTATCATGGCTCATGTTTTTACATGAGTCGTAAACAGAAGGTTTTGCTTTGGATTATATATAAACTGATGGATGGAATCAGTTAACTGTTGTAATTATCCATTTGTATATGAATATATATATATATATATTTGTTGTTAAAATGATTATGTATTTGATTTATGTATCGTGTGGGGACATGGCGCTAAGTTGTAATTTGATGTTAATACATTTATACTATTTTTTATTGAGTTTTCTGTTATTCATTTTTTTTGTTTGAACACTAATAAGCATAGATTTAAAATGAAGATCTTTTGGGCTTGAATGTAAACACGATGCAACAATGAAAATGTTTTTGTTCATTTTTTTGTTTAAGTGTAATGCATGAAGTAGGAACAAAAGTAGGAGCATAATCATATAAAAAAGGGAATATGAGGGAAAACTATGGCTGATCACGTAACAATGCAACAGGGTAAGCATAAATTTGAACTGTAATCCTGAATTGAGAGAAAAGGAATGTAAGAAAATGCTCTAGTTTAGGGCCATTTCGGGACATGGGCACATGTATGCCAGTTTAAAGTCATGACGGACTGTAGTCTTGATGTTCTATTTTAAAGCCATTCCGGGCCCCATGTACTAGTTTAAGGCCATTTTGGGCCATATGTAAACAAGAGAAGTTTCAAGTGATACTGGTGGGTTCTTTGGTGGACCAGCCATTTCTGGCCATGGCTAGTTTTATGTCGTTGCGGACATGTGATAGTTTAACGTCATTTCAGATGAAGAATGTAGTTTAGTGGTTTAGAAATTTTTTGATTTTTCTTAATTTAACGTTAG
The DNA here is from genome assembly GCA_015680685.1 of Gnetum montanum. Taxonomy (NCBI): domain Eukaryota; kingdom Viridiplantae; phylum Streptophyta; class Gnetopsida; order Gnetales; family Gnetaceae; genus Gnetum; species Gnetum montanum. The sequence continues at coordinate 176,262 of MNCI01023529.1, read as the reverse complement.
GAGTGATACTGATAGGGTTGATTCTGTACTCAGCGTCCCCTTCACTGATTACGTTGAACGGTAATTCAGCCCAAGGGACATTTGATGGAATAGGCTCTATGTTGGTGTCTTCTAGTGTTTCCGTATGTATAGTAGTTTCGATGTTTGTTGTAGTTTCTAAGTTAGGTGGTGTATATAAAGTTTCAGGTCCGGGCGTTTCTATGTTGGGTAAAGTTTCATTTACATTTAATGGATCATTGTTTACTGGTTGCATGTAACTTTGTTTTTCATTTGTATCATCCAGTTTAGGCTCTTCAAACTTAACCTCTGAGCCTTGATATGTATCTGTATGTGACGAGATGGTAGGTGTAGTGGCCTCTCTGTGAATAACGATTTCACCGCCTTCATAAGGTAGGTGAATCTCTTAGTGTATGGGGGAAGAGACTACCTTGAGTTGGGCCAGCTAGGGTCTTCCTAATATTAAATTGAACCCTGGCATTTCGTTGATGATAATGAAGTTAGCTAATGTGGGGAATCGATCCCCTGCTATAAAGTCCATAGTTATGGTGCCTTTTACTACCACACATGATCCACTAAATGACTTTAAACATGTGGCAGAGGTCGGCCTGATTAGTTCTATAAGCCCTAATTGTTCAATGATGGGATAGGGTACTACGTTCATGGCGGCCCTGTCATCTACATGCACTCTATGTATTTTGAATTGATTTACTTCTATCATTATGAACATAGGTGCGGTTGTCACTTCTCTTGTTTTCTCATCAATTTTGATGTTGTCAGTGTGGAAACCTAGTGATTTAGAAGTCGATCCTTGAGGTGAATACATTACCACATGAATTGAAGGTTCATTTGGAGGTAAGTCTTTGCTTACTGGGACCAATGTCAGCATACGTACTAGGGCTTCACGATGAGTTTGAGAAGTTAATATTAGGTCGTACAGGCTTAATGAGGTGTTTTTCTATTTAAGTGCCTGCATGACCTATGTTAGGGCTATTGCCAGATCTTTACTGTTAGGTGTATGCTTGTTAATGGTTACTTGGTCCATCGGGCCCAACAGTTTTATGTCATGTGTGGCTGGTTTGACGTTCTCTTCCGTAACTATTGATTTGGATGCATCATTCATTCTCGATGATTCTACCTCAGTGTTCAGTTCGTTAGTAGGTGATGCCATGGGTACTGCACTTAATGAAGTAGGCTTGGGGGGTCCTAAGGCAAGCTATTGACATTCCTTCTCCAATCGTTCTTGTGTGAGCTTGTCTGCCAGGCTTTCCCGCATGTGGCGTGGGGGAACATTTGGTTTCTAAACATCTAGTTTCTTTGGAACCCATATGAAGTATGGAGTAGGACGGGGTTGCGATTGGACAGTCAAAGGTGGTTGAATGTCAAGCTAGCACCCTAACAACATACTGGGTTGGTTTATTTTGTGTTTGCAGGGTGGAAGGTTGGTGGTTATCAGGATGTTTGGGTATCCTAACAACATACGGAGTTGGTCTAGTTGGTGGTTGTTTCTCCGTAGTTGCAACCGCAGGTGGCACTCGGACTACATAGGGAGTGGGCCGGGTAGGAGGTTGCGTGTTCACGATTGTAACAGGTGGAGGTACACGCACCACGTATGGTTTTGGTGGTATGATAGAGGCTACCACCACAGGGGGTATCTGGATGACATAGGATCTTTGGGGGGTAGGCGGGTTACATGGAGAGTATGATGATTGAGGTGCGGGTGTTTGTGCAGTAGGAGGAATATGAACTAAAAATGGTCTCTTAGGTATTTGCTATTCATTATCTGAATAAATGGTGTTAATCTTGGGCGCTTCTCATTCATTGTCTAAGTAGATAGTGTTAATTACGTATGGAGCTTCCTTAGTATTTAGAGGATCCTTATATATGCCCATGGCCTGGTTTTGTGGTTTCATTGGGTTGGCCTCATCAAAAGTGATCTAACCTTCGTCGATCATCCATTGGATATCTTGTTTCAGGGTGAAACAATAATTAGTGTCATGTCCATTATGTTGATGATAATCACAAAAGCGGTCTATTCTAAAGCCCCTTGGAACTGGGGGCTCATCTGGCGTTTCCAAGCTTGGGTTCTTGACTAATTGACAAAATCGATAATTTCTTTGGCTTGCTGTGGGGGACAATTGTTTATATTTCATTAACCCGGCCTTCAAGAGTTGGTCAAATAATTGCGAGGGTTTCATGGGCAATGATGTATATTGAGAGGGGTCCCTCCTCTCGAAGTTTCTCACACAACCTGTTGTAGGATTTTGTGATGTGGATGGTTTGGATGTAGTAGCAGGAGCAGGTCTCACATAGTTAGTAGTGGTAGTAGGTAGTTTACCTTGTTTTCCTGTACTCGTTTGTTGTGTTTCTGCTACTACTGCTATAGTTGTCTTAGCCTTTTCTTTGTCTTTCTTATTATGTTGGTTTTTGAAGGCTGAATAGGCAGGGTCATGGCTATTTTGGGCTACCTCTTCTATATTCTTTATTTGTACGAATGCTTGACTAAGGATGCATGCATTAAGATAGTATAATTTGGACTTCACAAAATCGTTAATGGCCCCTTTTAGAATAGTGAGGAAATAAGTCTCTGAGATTGGCTCATGGAGCTCATTGAGGGCAGCACTCCACTGTTGAATAAATTTTTGAACAGGTTCGAGCGGTGCTTGCTTGACCTATATGAGGCTATCAAGTGTTGCTTCAGGCTTCAAGTTATACTTGAACCTAGTAACAAACTGGTGTAATAAATCTTCTAGAGAAGATATTGAGTTTTGGGGAAAATCCCGACACTAGTCAAGTGCTATCCTTGTGAGGGACATGGGGAACACTCGCAAAATGGCATGTGGCCATGCCTGAAGTAACACACATTCTAATCTAAATGTTATAAGATGTGTGTTTGGTTCTATCTCCCCATTGTATTTAGTTAACGTGGGTAAGGAAACACCCTTAGGTAATGTTAGAGGTGGAACTGAAGAGCTGATAGGATCATCCTGATAGAAATCTACTATCTTAAGCTCTTCATCGGTAGCTGTTTTGAGGTGCTTGACCTCATCAGTTAGCTCTTGCATCAGCTTTTTCGCATCAGCCTAGTCTTGGGCACTAGGTGGGATATTAGATGGATTATGTTGTGTAGTATACAAATTAGATTGTTGTACGGTGGGCTGGAAGGTGGAGAGTTGTGTGGTTGGAGGTTGTGCTTGTGGAATATTCATAGTGGGTGGTACTAGGGGTAGCGCATTGTAGGAAAAGGGTTGTTGTTGTTGTACTTTAGGGATGTTAGTGGGTGGAATTGTAGGAGGTAGCATGTTGCAGTGAGGGGGTTGATACGGTTGGACACTAGTCGTAGCCCATTGCCCGGTCATGTTTTGTGTGGGAACACCTTGAATTTATTGAGTTGAAGTGATAAAGGATGCTCCTTGGGTTTGGATTCGTGGTATGTAGTACGCGGATGTATCACATATGGCATCCCGATCACTTGGGGTGGGAAGGTCACTCCTACATTATTTTGAGGAGGGTGTTGTTGGGGTTGTATTTGCAAGGGAGGAGGTAACATGGTGACTAGAGGAATAGTTGCGAGGGGTACATTGAGTTGGGTATCAGTCACTGGGGACGTGGGAATAAGTGTGGATGGTTCCTGTTGGAGTACATGTGCTTGGGTGATTTTAAATGACTGGAGGGACATGGTTTCCCCCGTGAATGGGTGAAACAATGGGTTGGTGTAAGTTTGTGGGCTGAGGATGTGGTATGAATCTTCATGTTCGGACTGAGCTGCAAAGTCATCCTTCTCTTGCAATAGAGGATTTGCCATAGACTGGTCGAGAGACTAACTCCTTAATAGGAGGAGCTGTGAGATGAGCTCAGAGTAGTGCTCTTGAAGAGGGATGATGTCACATGGGAAGGGGATGAACTCATGTCCTCCCCTATGAAATAGTTCATATTGTCTCTTAACCTCCATTTCAGTTTGATCAAATGCTAGGCTGACTTGGATTTTTACACATATAAAATTATGTTGTTCCTATGTTATAATGTTAAATGAGGGATTCCTCCCTTGCAATCTGAGAGACCGATGAGGTCCTGCCATGGGTTGCACTATGGGCAAGGGGATGTTCATGGGGCCAGTGGTATCTGTAATGGGCTTGGTTGAAACGTTAGTATTGGCGGTATTCATGGTAAAAAGGTCCCGAACATAAGAAGTGTACGTAGACGAAAATTTGATTAAGTCCACAAGTATGAATAGTGTGCTCAGCGTACAACATGTAGGCACTGTTGTTAGTGTGAAGGGACTAATCACAGCATTCAAATTGAGCTCACAGCATGTGGGTTATGATAGTCAGCGTGCATACAGAGACTATAGCGTGCATACAGAGACTATAGCGTGCATATTGGTAGGGCAGCGTGTAGACAGAGTCTACAACGTGCAGATTGGTAGGGCAGTGTGCAGATAGAGTCTACAATGTGTAGATTGGCATGATCAACATGTAGACAGAGTCTACAGCATGCAGATTGGCAAGGCAATGTGCAGACAGAGTCTACAACATGCAGATTGGCAAGGTAGTGTGCAGACAGAGTCTACAGCATGCAGATTGGTAGGGCAGCATGCAAACAGAGTCTACAGCATGCAGATTTGCAAGGCAATATGCAGATAGAGTCTACAGTATGAAGATTGGTAGGTCAGTGTGTAGACAGAGTCTATAGCATGTATATTGGTAGGGCAGCATGTAGACAGAGTCTGCAGCATGCAGATTAGCAGGGCAGCATGCAGACAGAGTCTACAACATGCAGATTGGCAGGGCAACGTGTAGACAGAGTCTACAACATGCAGATTGGTAGGTCAGCATGTAGATTAGATGGTTGCGGTATGTACACAGGGTCTACAATGTGTGAGTAAGATGTTTGCAGGGTGTAGACACTGAGAATGTTGTAGAACATGGTACAAAATTGGGAGGTTTGAAATTGCTGATTCTGAGGGCATTCGGTAGTAGATCAGCAACACAGGGAGTAGGTATATGAGATCAAGTTAGATTTAGACAGTTTTAGGCCCTCCTTCTAGCACCATTTTGTATACTATCTAAAATTGTCAATGCACGACTGGAATGAAACAAACACCAAGAGATCCACAGACAGGCACAGAAGACCCTACCTTCATTTGAGGGTGAGCTGGAATTGACGAAGGCAGAGTACCTTGGATGGTCCACACGCGAATCAGACAAGGATTTCCCCAAACGTGTGCCAATGTGCAATACATCGGGCTATATGTACATGGTGTAATAAATGTAAACTAGAGTGCAAGTGTGCAGGAATGAAAACAAGAGGTAAACAAATACGAACAAAAATTGTAACAAATCTTAGCCAAAAATGTAGCAATATTATTGCATAATGAAAGTTACAATGCACCAGTATAGACGTAGTTGTGGATTTGACACAAGATGGATGAAGAGCCCCGGTGGATGTGGAGGGGTGATGGTATGCTGGTCTGGGCTACAGGCATAGCGTGAAGGCTGTATGCTCAACGTGTAGGGTCAAAGTCCAGCGATTTGCTCGATGTTCTCTCGTTTTTGTTTCTAGTTTTCCTCAAAAATTGCCAACNCCCCCTCGATCTAGTGAAAAATTGGGATTTTTATGAGGTTTTTTGGGCATTGGATTCGATTCTGGAAGGGTATGAGTGGCCGTGGGTGAGAGAATTTCAGGTTAGATGACAGCTAGCTACGTTGCCCAGGTGCAAAGAATATTACAACGATGCAGCGTGCTGCATGCCAGCATGTGCTGCTGCATGCCAACGTGTACATGCTAGGCATGTGAACTCAGCGTATAGACTTAACTAAAATAAAAGAATTCATTTTACACACTACTATTATAGCAAGAAGTATCCAATTCGGTCCTCGGATTTGAGCTCAGATGTCATGGGAATACTGCCTATGGATGCTCAACTCAGTCGGACTTGATCTGACATGGTTTTGGAAAGGCTTTGACTGGTGTATGCTATGCTACACACTAGATGATGCACACTAGGCATGTACGCTGGGCATGCATGCTGGATGTGCACGCTGGGCGCGTACGCTGGGCGCGTACGCTGGGCGCGTACGCTGGGCGCGTACGCTGGGCATGCATGTTAGATGTGCACGCTAGGCGTGCATGCTGGGCGTATACGTTGGGCATGTACATGGCATATTCAGTGAGAACTAAGTATTTTGAGCTCCAAATTTGCCATGTTTGATGCCCAATATTGCCATAGTCTCCTGTGGGTCCTAGGCAACTGTTTCTTTCTCATTTCGACTCCTTTTGAAGCTGTCCGTGAGGCCATCAAGCTTTAGTCATGGTGGGGAGCATCATGATTTTAGCTCAATTCTTGTTGGAGAATTACTAAGCTTGGAATTTTGTGGTGTTTCACTTGCACCCAAGCACACTTAGCACTTTGGTGCACTCTAAGATCCCATGAAACCACTAGTGCATGTTGTCTAGCATGTAGTTCATCACTTTACCCATGGAACACCAAAATAACCAACCTGGTAGGTTTAGTTCCCATGGAAACCATTAGTTCCATAGCCCACATGCCCTAGATATTGTGACTACACTACTATGCTGTCACTATGCCTACCTATACACTATGTACCACTCTCACCTCTTTTTCTGCAATTGCTACGCTCCCCCATTTGGGGTGGTGCACTTCCATTCTCAAGTTCTGTTGCATTTTTAAGCACTTTTTCTTTGTAATTTAACATAGCACTCACACTTTCTTGCTATTTTGTACGCATTTGCATATTTACACCAACATTCTTAGGTCGAGAAACCCCACTATGCTCTAGCTTGGTTGGCCTCGGTGCCCACTAGTAACACTATATAATCCCCTTCTACATGTGTTCATTGTAACACCTTGTAAGTTCCTATTTGATTGACAAGATCATTTAGGGCATCCCATCTTCATTTTTAGCATGGCCCTCACACAAATTTTGGGTTAGGCTATATGTTTCCTAACCTCTTAGTGTTCTAGCCACCAACATTTTTGATCAACATAAATGGTCCACCTTTCTATTGGTCTTATCAATGACCAACAAGCCATCAAAGGGGAGGCCAAAGAGGTCCACGAAGTAGTCATTAGTGATGTCCAAGACCACCTTCACACCATGTACTCACATGAAAAAGTGATGAGTGTTGTTGCTAAAGGAACCAATAATAGTGATCATTTTAGCCACCAAAATTCTTAGGCCAAGGGCCAAGAAAAGGTTCATCAACCCAACCGATGTAAGTCTACTACTCAACTTTGTTGGGGCTTTGTGACACAACCAATGCTATGTGCCCTCAACATCACCATACTTCATGATGAGGGTGCCCTTAGTTTGGTCCATAGCAACCACTGTGACCTTTTCCAAAGTGACTACAGCTTCAATATAGGAAAAATCAATGTTAGCAACATGCAAAAGGCAAAGTAGCAAATGCAAAGAGCAAAATAATAAATTACTTATGTGAGACAAAAGGTGTGTGCGATGGTGGTGGTGGAATTGATGCCTCCTTGACGCTAGGTACATCATCCATCCACTCTACATCCAACCAGCCATGGGTGCGACACCTCTAATAGGCCTTTAGGTATTCATGAGGGTAGTCTACCAAGTTAGATTCAATTTGCTCGATCACCCCCATACAAATGCTCTTGTAGGATGGAAATTTCTACAAGGCAATGCAAGTTAGGTTCAGGACCCCCTCCTGATCATGCAAGCCATGCTCATCAATGCTAAACCTAGCAACAAACATGAGCAGTTAACACCTTAGTATGAGCTAATAGCCAAAGGAATAATGCAAAAATCATAGGGACACTTACCCTCCCACACAATACACTATCCTAGGTGGGTTATGAAACAAGGTATGCATATGCTGATCAACAAAGAGAGTGTTACTCTTACTATAATGACTAAATTCTGGCATCTGCCAAATCTTGAACAAAGGCCTAATGCCCCTAGGGCCTCGGCCTAAACCCCCTACTCCACCATCATTGGTAGTGGGCTCATTGGACATGAACCTCAAAATGCTCTGGTTTGTCCCAGGTAGCAATGTCTTTGTGATAACACTAGTAGCTTCCACCACTAAGTGTGACCACATCCTCATGCTGAAGTATTGGAGTAGGAATATTAGGAACTCACATACTCCTAGCCAAAACCATACCACCTACTGATCCAACTGCGTGTTCGGTGTAGGCATGTTTAGAACAAGCTTGCTCATACAGTAGAGGATGCTAATGAGCTCCACCATGATGAGCATTAGCTTCAACAATATCCTAAAACTACAAAAGCAACAAGAGAAAGTGTTAATATACATTGCATGCACAAAAAAAACATTAAATTACACTTAGCAAAATTAGCAAAGTTAACACAGGGTAGCATAGCTTAGCAAAAAATATATCTTTAGGGTTCCTTGTAGACCCCATGGGCATGGAATGTCATTACACATATTTGATGCACCTGGTGCTTACTGGGGTACTACATTAACATAGCATTAGCATTTTGCCTCACATTCACATGTTGTGCATTGTCTTGATTTGCATATTTTAGTAGTTTGGCATGTTTGGTTTACAAGTTTGGCATGTTGGCAAAGCTCTGGTACACTTTGCATTTTATTTCACATGTGGCATTTTATCACTTTACATTCTCACACTTAGCATTCTTGCATTTCGCATTTTATTTTCACACTTAGCGAATTCTTCACTTTTTTACACATAGCAAATTTTCATTTTTTTTCTAAATCTAGGTAGCATAGCTTGGGATCTTCATGAAAAAATTCTAACTCTAGTTTACCCCTCCTTGGGAGCATAACCCAGATAACTATTTAAAAAATTCTAATTGTCAGCTACACTCCCTAGGGAGCATAGCCCCTAATAACCATGAAAATTTTTCTAACTATTGGCTATGTTCCCCAGGAAGCATAGCCCCTAAAACATGCAAAAATCAGCAAAAAAATTTCTAACAGTTGGGAGCATACCCTTAAAGTATCCAAAAATTTCACAAAGAAGAAAAAATAACTACTACTTCCACCACCATGTTGCATCATCACCCTAGGCACCATGCCCCTTTCACGTCACACTTCTCAACAACCCTCCCCCCCCCCCCCCCCCCCCCCCCCCCCCGCCCCACCTAGTGGGGTGTGCTTACCCCTCATGTGTCCCCTACTCTCGTCACATCTAGCCCTCTCATTATCCCCACCTTGGTTTGTGCCCCCCTTGCATTAACGAAAATAAATAGTGGCAGTGCCCCACCCATCAGCCATGGCCCTCCTAAGCCACAATACTTAAAAATTCACCCTTACTTTCTGCCCTGCCACACAAAAAGAATGATAGGATAGAATCCCAATGCACTCTCACTCCAACGTTTCCCTTTCATGGCATGCCTAGTCCACCACATGCCAACATCATGTGCTAGGGTGCTTGCCCAAGTTGTTGCCTTTATTTTCCTACCTTTTCCCTATGATCTTCCCACACATTCCTACATCCTACAACACCTCACCCTTGCCTTTCCTCATCTCACTCACCTGTGTGCCACCAAAACAACAAGAAATAGAAGAAAAGCATAGCAGGGTGTAAACCATTTGCCCAAAAACCCATTTTCACTCCCAAGCTCAGAACCCTAATGTTTGCCAATTCCTCACCATGCCCTACATAGCCATGGAACCCCCATTCAAAAATTTTGAAGTTCCAAGAATGAAACCCTCACTCCCATGGAGAGCCATAACCTACCACCATGACAGGAAAAGAGGCTAACCCCTTGGCTACACCCTAATCATCCATTTCCACATAGTGCATGCCAAAAAAAAGAATAATAGTGCTAAAGAAAGATCCTTCTCACAAACACACCCTCTCTTCCTAGTCATGCAGACATGGAAATGGTGGTCCCTACCAAGGTAGGTTGCTTCAAGCTCCAAACCCTAATTCAAAGCAAAAGAAAATACAAAACAAAGCAAAACAAAAATTTTATGCAAGGGTGGAGCACAGTAGGGTAATTGGCAGATGATGACTTCCTCCATTCCTCCATACATGCCTAGGGAAAACATCCTAGTGCTTGCTCTCCCTCATCCTAGTTCTTGCTCTATTTTATGCATTTTGACTACATTTAAGACAGATGCAACTTGATGTTCTTTCTAGTTTTTTTTAGGATACTTGATAGGATTGCAAAATGAGCATGTGTGGGCATCTTCATTCACCTTTGGTCTTTATTGTGCCTCATGGTGACCTCACATGATGCATCGATATTGAATGCCTAAACCTTGAGCCTATGGCCTATGATGAACATATAACATCTGCAGAGGCACTGCTAGATTGGTCGGACCATCTAGTTAAATCTCAAGACCTAGAGGTAGGTGATGTTACTAAGGGTCCTCTCATTGAAGCCTCTATAACAACACCTAGTGGCAAAGTGAAAACATTGAAACTTAGTTCCTTGTTAGAACCTCAACATACCCCAAACATCGTTGAAGTTCTCAACAATAACATCAAGGCATTTGCATGGTCTTACATAGACATGCCAAGCCTAGATCCTTGCATAGTGCAACACAATATAATCCTCGATCCTCATGTAAAACCAACTAAGCAAAAAGCCTACAAGGTTAGGCCTAAGGTAGCGTTGGCAGTCCATGATGAAATCACCAAGCATTACAAAGCTAGTTTTATCTGAGTAGTTACCTATGTAGACTAGGTCTCCAACATCATGGTTGTACCTAATAAAATGGAAGCATACACATTTTCATAGACTTCCAAGACCTAAACAAGGTGACCATTAAAGATGATTTTCTATTTTCTAGTATTGATCAACTAGTTGATACTATAGTTGGTCATGCATTGTTTTCCTTTATGGACAAGTTCTTTGGTTACAACTAGATTCAGATCAACCTAGAGCACTAGCTCAGTACTACCTTCATGATCCCTTGGGGTACATTTTTCTATATAATGATCCCTTTCAGACTAAAGAATACAAGAGTAACCTATCAATGCATTATGACATACATTTTTAGCAATTATTTACTATATTTGCTCAATGATTATGTTGATCACATAATAGTTAAGTCCAAGGCAGCATGAAACCATGTAGAAAACTTGGACCATGTACTCAAATGTTGCCTAAGAAATGACCTTAGATTGAACCCTAAAAAGTGTGTCTT
>MNCI01023529.1:151784-165032 GCA_015680685.1 Gnetum montanum | reverse complement strand
TGCCTATGTGGTCATAAACAGGTGCTTGATCCATGGTTTGAATAGCTACTTATGATCTTGCACAAACTAACACCCACCATCACGCATGACCAAGAGCTCCATGAACCTTCTTAAATATCCCATGAATAATGTGAAGTGAATGTGAGACCTCACCTAGATGTTAAAATGTAGCCTAGTGATCTCTTCATGCAAATTGGTAGTAACATAGGTAGCCCAATTGAATCTCATCCTCTCCAAGGCATCACTTTCATCACTCGTGCTTACTCCACCCCAAGGATCTTTCCTTGGAAGAGGAACTTCAAAAAGTCATGAGCACGAAAAAGAGGGTAGAGCTCTCACAACTTGGGCACAATCACATCCTTAATTGGTATGCCCTTGTGAGATTGGATGGCCCCCAACTACTCCTTAATCTCTCCTTTGTAGTCTACCTCCCTACAGACCTTATTGACAATCATCAGGCCATCAATGGGGAGACCAAAGAGGTTGTCAAAGATGGCCTTACTAAGGTCAAGCACTACCATTATACCATGCAATTGGGTGACAAATCACATGACATTGATGCTAAAGGAGTCAATGATGATGATGATTTTGGCTTCCAGGATACTCAGGCTAAGGGCCAAAAATAGGTCCATCAACCTCTCATGCATGAACCTAGTTGTCAATGCATCTGAGGCCTTATGGCATAACCAATATTGCACATCCTCCACATCACCATATTTCATGATGAGGGTGGCCTCTATGCAGCATGTGGTGACCACTGTCACCTCACTTGAAACAACTACTACTACAACAAAGACAAGACAATGTTAGTATCATGCAAAGGCAAACTAACAGGCATGCACAAGCAAGCTCATGAGCTAAAACTTAGATGCATACATGGAAAAAATGGGGTGCAAGATGGGGATGGCATTGCAAGCATCTCCTCAATGTTAATCATACTAGTGGCCCACTCCTCATCCAACTAGTCATGGGTCCTACACTACTTATATGCCCTTGAGTATCAAGTCAGGTAGACCTCTAGATCAAACCCCACCTACTCAAGCATGGCTGCCCAAACATTCAATCTAGAAGAGAATACCTCCATGATGGTACAAGTCAAGGCTAGAGTGTCTACCTCATCATGTATGCCCTCATCATCAACTTTGAACCTGGTATTAAACATGAGTTATTAGTAATGTGACATGGGCAAGTAGTAAGAAACAAACTATGAAAACCATAAAAGTGCTTACCCTCTAGCATAGTAGATAGTTCCAGGTGGGTTCTGGAAGAAGGTGTCCACCTGTAGCATAATGAAAATTGTGTTGCTATTGTTGTAGCAACTAAACCCTATCATGCACCATATCCTAGATAGGTACTGATCACTCTTAGGGCCTCTACCTAAATCACCAACCCCATCACCACGAGTAGTAGGTTCATCTGAGATAAACCTTACGATGTCCTAGTTAGCCCTGGAGAGCAACGTCTCGATGATGGTGCTCACAACCTCCACCACTAAGTGCGACCACATGATCATACTAAACTACTGTAGCATGTACTCTAGGAACTCATGAGCGCATGGTTAGAACCACATCACTTGAACACCCACCTACATATCTAGCATATTCATGTTAATAATAAGCTTGCTCATGTAGCATAGGATGCCAACAAGCTCCATGATGATCAAGATAGGCTTCAGCAACACCTTGCAACCACTAAGTAACAAGCAAGCATTAGTGCACATACATAGATACAAATTTTGGATGCAAATTGTGGGATTAAATCATTAAAATTATTTAGCAAAACTAACATAATACAACGTGAACTAACAAATTTTTTTAATTTTGGTGATGCCCTCTAGGGCCCCATGGGTATAGAATGTCAACCAAATTATTTGATGTATTTAGTATTCACTAGGATACAACACATTTGTAAAGGATTAACATGTCATTGAACAAGTTTCACAAGTTTAGCATTAGCATGTTTTCGTAGGTTTAACATCATTACAATTTCTATGATTAGCATTATTACATTTCACAAGTTTAGCATTATGCACAGTTTGCAAAATTTTAGCAAATTTTTTTGAACTTCAAACCACCTCAATGGAGAGTGTAGTTCAAAAATCCCAAATTTTTTTCTAACTTTGAACTATAGTAGTGGAGAGCATAGTTCAAAATTTTCAAAAAATATCTAATTCTTGGCTACACTCTATAGAGAGCATAGTCCAAAAGGGAGGAGAAATTTTTCTAACTCTATAAGCCTCCTGACTATGCTCTCTACAAAGTGTATTCCTAAAAAACTAACTTTCAAGGCTACCATTTTGTCAAACACTTGGTGTCAACTGCACCTCCAAGGCATGGCAAGCATATTCTTAGTTGCAGTAGTAGGAAGCAAAGTCTTGGCCACCACCTCAATGCTCTCTACACACCACCCCACTACCCTCTACATGCTATGCCCTATCACAATGTTGTGCACTATGTCCATCATGCCCTACACATCCTATGCCCACTATGCCATCGCAAGCCACACCTATGCCCTGCCACATCATTACCCAGTAACCACTGCCACTCATTGCCATGGCTAACTACACCCTTGCATCCTTGTGTAAAAACAAAATAAAGAAAATAAAAAAAATTCACCCTAGTACTAACCATTCTTGCCATCCCCATAACCCTCATGGTTGTGTCATAGGATGTAGCAACCCCACATTCAAAGCACCTACACCATGCCCAAAAATTTTCAAAAAAATAAGGGTGCAAGAGCAAGCCCCTACATGCCACAAAAATGAAGCAAATACCCACGACCCCTAAGGTCAAGTTGTGGGCTATGATCTGTGGCTGGTCCCAAACTGTAATAGTAGAATAGAAACTTAAAAATTCAAGAAAAATGTTTTTCAAAACCCTTGTTCATGTCCCAAAAAGTAGAAAAAATAGAACGTAGGGTAAACCCCAACCACACTCCTCACCTCATGGTAGAACATCCTCGATCATCACCAAAATGACCAACACCCATCCATTTAGCCCATCTCCCTAACCCACCTACAACCATGGCCCTTACAATGCCAAGCCCTACACCATGTGTAGGAAAGAAAAAAGAGAAAACATCCAAAAACCCTTGCTACTACCAAACTCTTCCAAACCTTGTAGCCTTGCAACCCCATGTGCAACCCCTAGGGCCATGCTGTAGTTTGCAACAACAACTATTCCCCACCTCCTCCATGCCATGCAAGGTAGCCTATGGTTTTCCCCCATGGCCCACATAGAAAACCCTAAATTCCTACAAAATAGCCAAAACCCTCCCCATGATTGCACCCCTCCCTATCACCGCCACTATGGAAATGGCACGTAGTGGTGGCAGGCCCTACCATGGCAGGGCATCAAACAAGCCTACACTCCAAACCTTTTTAACGGCCAAAAAATGATGAAAAAAAAGCAAAGGGGAGAGCGTAGTTGGGGTACCTAGTAGATGTTGATGGCCTCCTCTCCTTCACGTGTGCCTATGGTAGGCAGCCTAGTGCTTGTTGCCCCTCATTCACGTTTTCCAATCTTGGGTGCAGGTGTCCACTTTGGCATGTCATCTAGCTCCAACTACACTCTTCACTAGCAATCATAATAGTGATGGAGAGACTACACTTTGAAATTTTCATTTGAAAGCTTGAAAATGAAAACCTACATGTGGTGAAAATGCACATATATACCCTTCTTAGGTCATTTAATGACCCACCAACCTGAGACTATGTTCCACACTTAGCCAAAATTTTTACCTTTTGGGTGAGAGTGTAGTTTGGATAAGAGCATAGTTGGGTGAGATCACAGTCACCTATACTTACAGAAAATTTTCAACTTTTAATCACCTAGTGAATGCTAGAGCCAATTCCACTTTTCAAGCATGGCCAGCCTTCCCCATAATGACACATATGATGCATCTACAGTTTGCTAAGACCTAAAATTGGCATGCATGGTATGCTAAGACCTAAAACTAGCATGCACGGCCTACTAAGACCTAAAACTGGTACACACATGCTTACCCTTCTTTATAGCCTCTATTGCATACTTAGGAAAAATTTCATCACATTACTTTTTTATCATTTTTTCATATTAACTTGGTTAAGACAGGTGTTGCTTAACATTTTCATGGTTTATTTTGTAGGAATATGACATGGGCATGCCTAAGAAACTTCTCTTACCTATGGTCCTTACAGGACCTCATGGCAATATCAAGCAATGCATTGACCTACATTACCTAGACCTTGAGCCTATAACCTATGCTGAATACATAGCATCCATAGAGGCACCACTAGGCTAGACCAACCATCTAGTTAAGGCTCTCGATCTAGAGGCGGGGGATGTCACAAAGGATCCCCTTGTTGAGATCCCTATGACAAAAGCCAATGGTGAGGCAAAAACACTAAAACTAAGCTCCTCACTAGATACCTAGGATGCCCAAGACATCGCTAAGGTGTCAAACGATAACATCAAGGCCTTTGCATAGTCATATTAGGACATTCCAGGGCTAGATCCTTAGCTAGTCCAACACAATATCATTCTTGATCCTTGCATTAAACTAGTAAAATAGAAGGTGTGCAAGGTTTGACCTAAGGTGGTGTTGGTGATTCATGATGAAATCACCAAGCTTTACAAAGCTGGTTTCATTCGGGCTATTGACTATGCAGAATGGGTCTCCAACATTGTAATTGTGCCTAAGAAAAATAGACATATACACATTTACATAGAATTCGAGGACCTAAACAAGGCAACCATCAAAGATGATTTTTTGTTGCCCAATATTGATGAATTGATCAATACCATAGTTGGAAACACCTTGTTATCCTTCATGGATAGGTTCTCAAGCTACAACTAGATTTGAATCAACCCTGAGCACCAACTAAGCATAATTTTCATGACCCCCTATAGTACATTTTGCTATACCATGATGCTTTTTGGACTCAAGAATGTAGGAGCAACATATCAACATGTAATGACATAAATCTTTAGTAATTACATGCTAATTTTGCTCAATGATTACGTTGATGACATCATGGTTAAGTCCAAAGCATCTCACAACCATGTAAATGATCTAGACATAGTGCTTAAACATTACTTAAAACACAATCTTAGGTTGAACCCCAAGACATGTGTTTTCAGCATCAAAACTAGTCAGATGCTTAGTTTTGTAGTATCTAAAGTAGGAATATGTATAGAACCTAACAAGGTTAAGGCCATAACCAACATAGCATCCCTAGGAAACCTTAAGGAGCTACAAGGATCAAAAGGTACATTACTATTCATACACATGTTTATCACATGCTTAACAAATAAGTTACAGTGAATGCAACATCTACTTAAGAAAGGATCCCACTTTGAGTGGATAGCTCAATGCTAATAAGCATTTGACAACCTTAAGTAAGAGCTAGCACAACTTCCTATAGTTCATTCTCCATAAGGAGATAAATCTTTTTACATCTACCTTTCCACATCTAACACATCCATCACTTCTCTGCTTTTCCAAAAGCGAGATGATGGTATAAAGGTCCCAGTTTACTACTTAATCCACACATTAGTAGCTCATGAAGCAAAATATAATGATGTAGAAAAGCACTACCTCACCTTAGTCTTCTCATTGAAGAAGTGAAGGCACTACATTTTTTGCAATCAAGTCAATATCATTTGCAAAAATAATGTACTCTAAGAAATCACAACAAACATCTACAAAAGTAGTCATATTACATAATGGAAACTAATAATAGTGGAGTTTGACCTATAGTATGTTGTGCAAGACTCAATAAAAGATCAAGCTATAGCCACACAACCCACGATTTTACCCATAAACAATCAAGAAGCCATAGATCTAAAATTCCTAGATGAGAACATTAGCAGCATTAGCCAAGTGCCCAACAACTATGAGGTACTCCTGCATTTTGACAGAGCTTCAACCTCCGAAGGGGATAGCACCACTACCATTATCATATTTTCTTTTGGGGAGATCTAACCCTTTGCATATCATTTTTCATTCCCTTGCACTAACAACGTGACAAAGTACGAAGGTCTCCTCTAAGGTATCCTTACAACATGCAACCTAGGGATTCAATGCATAGAAATCCAAGGTGACTCACAATTAGTAGTCAACCAAGTGATAAAGGTTTATGCCTACAAGGCCCAACATTTACAACCTTAGTGTGACCTGGCAAACCACTTGCTTCAACAACTTATAACTACCGATGTCCAACACATTCCCTAGAATGAAAACACCATAGTCGGTGCACTAACAACATTAGCCCTAAGCATCACACCTAACATGTTCCATGCATTGCCCACCTCAGTGGAAAATTTCACTATTCCTATCATGAAAATCACTAAGATTGCATCCATAGCCATAGTAAGCACAACCCATGTAGGAGAGTGGTACAATGACATTAAGGCATACCTTCTATAGGGTGAGCCTCTCAAACATTTAACTATCACTTAAAAAGATGCAATGCATAAACATTCACGGTAGTGCATCATTGTGGGTAATAGCATGCTATGCCGCAGATCCCACGATGGCATGCTACTAACCTATGTAAGCAACAGTGAAGTGTAGACAATCATCGAACAAGTTCATGAGGGACTATACAGAGGTCACATAGCACCTAGGGAAATGGCAAAAAAATTAGATGGTTAGGCTATTATTGGCCTTACATGAAGTGCGCTTGCATCTCAAAGGTCAAAACATGCAACATATGTCATTGACATGGCAATTTAATGCATGTGGCACCAATTGAATTGCACATAATGTAGATCATGTAGCCATTCCAACATTGGGACTTGGACATCATTGGACCAATAATGCCTAAGTTCTCCACAAGGAATAGCTACATAATAACTATAATTGAATACTTTACCAAGTGGGTTGAGGCTATTTCCCTTAGGAAGACAACATCATAACAACTTTGAAAATTCATGCTTGATAACATAGTGACCCATTTCAGCTTATCCATAATGATAATAACAGACAACAGGCTACAATTTAGCAATGTTAAAACTAAAGACTCTCATGAGCACTTTGGTATTAAACATTTCTTTTTGTCATCATACTACCCTCAAGTAAATGGCCAAGCAAAGGCAACTAACAAAGTCATCATCAACGTTCTCAAGAAGATGCTAAGCAATAGCAAACAACAATGTCATGAGCAACAAGTCTACACACTTAGAAAAAAATTTACAAAACATCGTTTTGTGCTAACTAGACTCTCCATGGAAGGCTAACTACACTCCAAAATAGGGTCAAGTGTAGTTTCAATACTTGGAAAAAATCTACAAAAACTAGCCTCCAGTTGACTATGCTTTGGGCTGGTGGAAAGAATAGCATTAACACTTAGGAAATTTTTGCAAAATTCGGCCTTTCATGCTAACTACACTTGATTACACTCTAGGCCAGTGGAGAGTGTAGTTTTACCACGTAGAAAAATATATAGTAACTAGCTTGTCACTTAGAAAATTTTGTAAAACTGGTGTTTGATGTTGACTACGCTATCTACTAAGTTGACTGTGCTCTGGGGTTATGGAGAGCATAGTCCCAACACTTCAAAAAATTTGCAGCTTCTTGCTTCATGATGACATTAGGCAGAATTATTAAAAATCAATTTTTGGAGCTGAATATGCTCTCCACTAGGCTAACTACGCTTTGGGATAGTGAAGAGTGTAGTCCTAGGACTTAGAAAAATTTGTAGAAAGTGGCCTCATGCTGACACTTAGGCAAATTTGTAGTCGATATGCTATAGCCTAAATTTGATGGTGTTTCATTGGCCCCTCTTTGTTGATGTCTAAAGGAGTGGCCTAATAAACATCAACAAAGAATTGCAAAACACCATAACAGGCTTGGCACTAACATCACTCATTAATACTTGATCAAATGTTGTTACACCATGCTCAAGAGTGCTATGGATGGTAGTATGCTAGGGAGTAAAAGATGTAGGTAATATGTAGGGTGGGGGGAGGGGGGGAAAGGGGAAATGAAGTGAAAATAGGATGTCATGATTTAGGACAGGAATTTAGCATGGCTAATGGTGGACCATGGCACTAGGATGGCTTGCTCCTAAAAATATTGACCTCTTGTCAAAGTGCTCATGAGAGAGTCAGTGTGGATTCAGGGCTAGACTAGTTGCAAAATTGTAGCTCTGCTGATTTGCTTGGGGATGTGCCTTCTTCCCTTTAATCTTTTTTATTTTTTTTATTTTTTTCATTTTTTCTTTTTGCTTTTTCTTTTTTGTTGTAGGTTCTACCTATTGCTAAATGCTAGCTTCAATGTACTTTTCATCAAGTGGACTGTGTGCCACTAGATGGGCTTTGCTTTGATGCTTGTGAAACCACGTCACATTTGTACCATAGGTGTTTCCTCCCTAGGATGACTTGTGTTACATCTACCTAGGCTTTAACCAACCAACAAAGGCTCTCCATGGGACAACTTATGTTATGTCTACCTTGGGTTCTACGGTTTAACTTGCAAAGGGTTCCATGTGGTTGTAGCATGTATGTATCAGACGGTTTTGCAAGGTTGACTATGTAGGGGAATGTAAGGGTATGGAGACATAGGGATGGGTGTAGGTAGGCTATAATAGGATAGTAGGGATGTGCACTCTTGAGGCACTCAACTAGCCTAATCATGCACATCAGAGCAACGCGATGCGACGCACCTTTGCACAACTGCCTAGGGGCTTCATCTTGCAAACACAACTCTAAGAAGACAAGAAAACCACACAAAACATGAAATGCAAATAAAAATGCTAGGGGTTATGATGCTATGAATGCTCCAAAGGCTACCCCAGTTGTAGGTGTTCAAAAAGCTAGTGAAATGTTAATGGGAGATGATGCTACAAATGCTCCAAAGGTTGAACTGATGGCAAGAGCTCACAAAAATCAGCAAAATTATAGGGGATCATAATGTTGCAAGTGCTCCAAAGGTTAAGTCGATGGCTAGTGTATCCCTGCCCACATGATGCAAAAATGTTGGGAGGGGGAGGGGAGGAGGGGGGGAGGGTGGTGATGGGGGAAGTGGAGGAGTTAAAATTACTCTGGCTTGCTTGCTCATAGAACTATGCATGACTGATGATGAACCTAGATTAAGGTCTTGGTAGACCATGGTGTGCTAGTTATAGTCCTAGTAGACCACTGCACTAGTTTAATGTCATAGCAAACAAGTTATGCCAATTTACAGTCATAGTGGACTATTATGCTAGTTTAATGTTGTAGCAAATGTGTTGTTGTGCCAGTTTAACATTGTGACCTAAGGATGAATGTTGTGCTAGTTTAACATTGTGGTGGATGTGAGGTGTGGATGCCAGTTTAATGTCATAGCAAACGAACTATGTCAATTTAACATCATGGTGGATGAATGCTTAACTTATGCTAATATAACATCATAGCGAACATATGCTTACCATGTTGAATCGATGTGTGGCATTACATGCTAGGAATAGCACAACTTTAGGTATGAACAGAACCCCAAGCTTTAGAACTCCATTTTCAACCATCAATATAGGAACTGCAGCCCACAGGGATGCTCCAAGGCTTGGATCAAGCCTTCCAAATGATCTAAGCCCTTAATGAAGAGCTGCAAAACCTCAAGGCTAATACAAGTAAGATGGTCAAGGTTTTAGAATTTTACCAAGATGATCCTATAAGCCCTATTGTACCTCAAATGCCCTTGCTCATTGGCATGCCCATACCAACCTTCATCAAATACAATGATGAAGGGGATCCTAATGCACACCTAGTCACCTTTCAATCTAAGTACCTCTTTTTGTAAGCTTGGCCTCATATAATTCTAAGGATTTTTCCCTTGTCTCTTAAGGATAAGACTCAAGATTAGTATCGAACCTTGCCTAGAGGTTTCATCTCTTCCTTGAGGACTTAATTAACTAATTTTTCAACCACTTCAAATACAACTTGAAGCTAGATGCCACATTGGATCAATTGATGAAGGTGAAGCAGGGGCCACTTGAATCAGCCAAAAGGTTCATTCACAGGTGGAACTTAATACTTGATGAGATTCCAAAGCCTATTGTTGAAACTTACCTCTTGGCCATGCACAAGGGAGTAGTAAATGACTTCATTAAGTTACAGCTCTACTACTTAGAGCTTTGGTCGCTAAGCCAAGCCTTTTCACAAACTAAGAATATTATGGAGGTAGTTGAGACAAGCAACGATCTAGCTTATGTTACCTATAAAAAGCAACATGCGATGAGGGATAGAAATAAAACCAAAAAAGAACATACAACTATGGTTGTAGTAACAAAAGACTAAAAACAAGGAGAGAGACAAGAATCACCATCATGCAACTGTTGCTGACCATTTGGGATGCGACTGCCAACGAGTGTCCTCAAACAGGATTTAGATGCTTGCTGGTCTTTTGGCAACACCAAGGCCCAGATACCTCCAAATAGACTCAGTAGTTAATGTGAGTATGTGTGTGTGTTGTTGCGGTGTACGTTTAATGATGCCACTAGTCATGATGATGAGGTGCTCCAGGTTTGATATGGAAGTTGTTGTTGATGTTAACATGCAGCAGGAATGTTTGATGGTGTGTATGCCTGGAGAATGATGAGGTATATGATGGAGAGTCCTTTTTCATGGGTGATGTTGTTAGGAATACCGTTTCATCCTCTGAACATTTTGCCACTACATCTGGTGGTGTTGCTATGTACAGGTAATGCCCATTTGTGTTTCTTTGGTGTTTGCTGCGGATTGGCTTAACTTTTGGCCACTGGTTTTCCTTTTATTGGCAACATGGCATGTACTGGTCAGGCTGCATAGGAAATCAGTTTCCAAGAGGAAGGATATGCTAGTGGAGGATCTACCATTGCTGCATCCATAGGTGCCTTTCATGATTTATTTCAAATAGAACAAGTTTAATGATGGTTACTAAAAATCTTCTGAGAATTACTAAAATATTTTTGGCATCCTCCAAAAAAGTTTGGGCATGCATGCGATGCAGAGCCACAAGCTCTTTCATCTTTCATGCGTGTAAGGTGGATGAGTGCTGCACCTTGTTCAGCATCTACCCTATGCATTGTGGATAATCCTCATCCATGACATTGCCATTGGGATGGCGCTCCACGTTTTCTCAAACGTTGTTGCTACTACTGCTTTCCCATCGAAGTATCCATATACCACGTGCCTGGTCATCACTTTGCTACACTAGATCCACAGCCTTCGCCATCGAACACACAATGCCATCATTATTATCTAACGTCACCCGTGCATCGCTCGTAACAACTAAAACTAGCTTTGCACATGATCCTTTGGCAGCTACTATGTTGCGTGTCACTGTGCTGGTCACCGGATTGAAAACCCTAAAGATTGTCTTCATTTACTACTTTATATATGGTTCCTCCTTCTCTAATTGCTTCTTCTTTGTTGCTCTAGCAATAAGGCATGGTCATTTATAAAAAGGGCACTATCTTCTCTTCCATGTCAAGCTTGACTCATCTTCCATAATACAAGCGCTGAAATGATGGGATATTTTGGTTATTCAGAAACTTGCAATGTCAAGTGCAGGGAATTCAGAAATGTGGAGTTGAGAAGGTAGTTGAGTCCATGCACGATGTAGCCAGCATTTTTTAATGAGTTCCTAGTAGAAATGTTGCATATTTGTACTGCTAGTAATTCATTTTTTTGTCCTCCTTTACAAGAACTTGGTAGCTTTGATAGTAAGCTCATGTATTTTTAATTCAGAGCTCATAACTCTAAGAGTGTAGAATGCTAGCAAACATAGCAATGTGGACTTCTTCCTCAAAATCAGAACGTCGATACATAACTTAACATGGCTAGGGATTCACCAGGGAAAGGTGGTCATTGTTCGTTTCAAAAGAGAATGTGGTTTGAAATAGGAGAATATCCATGGGGAAGCCAACTGCATAAATGACCTTTGTTCTACCATCCCAAACATTACTAGGCTTGTTTTTCCATTTAATACTTGATAGTCGCTTTTTTTTGCATTCGATGACCATTGTAAAATATTTGGTCACGTCTTGGTCTCCTTATCCAATGATGCACTAAGAAAGTCATGGTTGAGTGAAAGCTACACACCATAAAATTACTGGCAAGGTTTTCCAATTTCTGATTTCAGTGCAGCACTGAGCTATGCATTGTTGCCTCCACTTAAATAGACTAGACTGGGCTGTCAATATACACACACAAATTTTCCTAATTGGTATGTCAGTGTGCCTTGGATTTACCTTTTTGTAAACATCTATGATAGAAGTCATAGAACAAAGGTGGGCTCATGAGCTTGTTCATTCATGACCTCATGCCTCATAAATCTAGTATCGGGAAGGAAGAGGTCACCACGCCCTCACACAATAACATCATATACGTAGTTTCATGAGCACTAGCTGATCTCCTTATTTGTGTGTAACTATTTCATAGCTTTTTAGATTGGTCATAAATCAACAATTCATTGATTAGTTGCAGGCTTAGAAATTTTGTCGACCTAAGCTGAGTCGGTACGACTTCAATAGATTTAGGTATCATTTCTGATCTTTTTGTTTTGCACTTCATATACAGGACACATGAACAAATAGCTTCATGACCATTTTATTATCAATTGCAGTTACTTGGATTCTTCATTTTTACAAAATGTTTTTTTAATCATGCCAACCTATTCCATGAAATGACCAAAATGTGCCAACATTTCTGCCCCCTTTAAAAGGCTTAAAGAAATTTATGCAAGCCCCATTTTAAAATTGAACTATACTTGAAGCTTACTTGAACTTTTTATAGATGAAAAGATAAATATTTTTGGAGGAAAATATCCATCAAACATAAGGTTTGGTGGTATAAAAACCTCATTCTAAAAAAAACAAACAAACTATACATTATCAAGTCCTTTATTCATGGACTATTCTTAAGATGGGAAGAGAATGATGAGGGTTACTTTGGTAGGAATCCTCATATCTCTAACCTTCTCATAAGCCATCTTTGAAGTGATGAATCCTATTCTATTATTTTCTGGTACTGATGGCTTATGTTCTTCTTCAATCATTACATCTTTGTAACTTTCTATTATTTGCATATCCAATGTTGAAGCTACCTTTGCCAAATCATCTACTATAAGATTCTCTACTCTATTTATATGCTCTATTTGGCAATGTTGGCAATGTTGAAACTAATCTAACATCTTACAAGTAAGTTGCTTATAAGGTCTTAATAATAAGCTATTTACTACACAGTTATCCTTTACTTATTCACAAACTAATCTTGAGTCTCCTTTTATAGTGATTACTCTGATCTTTTT
>MNCI01023529.1:106440-147788 GCA_015680685.1 Gnetum montanum | reverse complement strand
GCAATAGCACACACACATACTCACATTAACTACTGAGTCTATTTGGAGGTATGTGAGCCTTGGTCTTGCCAGAGACCAGCAAGCACCTAAATCTTGTTCAAGGACACTCGTTGGTGGTCTCGTCCTAAATGGTCGCCAACAGCAACACATCTTCCAACTCATCCCAACCATCCACTTCCTACGTTCCAAATCAACCAAGACCAAACTTTGGATAAAAATATAGGTCTAAGTACACTAGGTTTCCAGTGAAGCTCTTTGAGCTTATAGAACAATTACTTAAAGACAGCCATAGACAACATAAGTAACTATTTGAAGAGGCTCGTAATAGGCACGATCATCTTTGTGACATAGCTAGAGACCCAATGAAAGCTACCAAAGATGATCCTAAGCTACCAAAGTACTTCAGACTAGATAAGTACTACCATTATCATAAAATGGCTAGTCATGACACTGATTTTTGTCTAGCATTAAAGGATGACATCTAGAAGATGATAGACTATGGAGAGTTGGTGTTGAATGAGCCTCATTGAAAGAAACCAAATGTTCTAATCCTTGTAGGGAACCGTTCTTAAGGTGCCACCATAGCCCCAAAACACAAAGCCAAGAGAGCCCTTTGTCATATGGGAACCACCTCTTCTAGCCCCTAAGAAGCCTTTCATCACACATGTCCCACATTTAGTGTCATCAACATCATGACCAAGACCATAAGTTGCTAATCCTCCAAATCCTAGGGAACCATTTGTTATCTAGTGCCCTTCACCTTCAACAAGTAAGCCTATAACAACCCATGATTAAAGTCCACCTATGGTGGTCCACAACTGAAAGGTTAGAAAGAAACCATGATTTCAATAGTGAAAAAATCAACCTATTTCCAAAAAAACAAAAAAAAATGTCCATTGAAGGCAACCAATGACAAAAGGCTTTAAAACACCATACACTAAGATCAACTACATCCATGGGAAAGGGGCCTAAGGCACATGGATTGAGGCCTAATCCATAAACTCTAGGAAGAATGGAGAAGGTTAGAACTACTAAGGATAAAATATTACATGCCAAGGAAAAGAATTTCCTCACAACAATGGAGCATGTCAAATAGTCATTAAAGCAAAAGAACACATCACCAAACTTGTACGACTTGGTCATGATCTCTTTTGCATATAGGAATGCACTAGTTGAAGTGTTAACCTCTATCCTTATGAGGAAATACATGCTTGCCAACAAAGATTCAATTCACTCTATCATCTGTAGTGATCGAAAATGTCGATGGCTAGAACACCAAGGGGTTCACAGGCACACAGTCCTAACCCTGAGTCTACATGAGGGCCTACTAGAGTTGGAGATGGGGTGCCCAGAATGGTCTTGTCCATGGAATGGGAACTTTCCAAATGCAATGCCAAACAATTCTATGTGCTTGTGTAGTGTTCGCAATGTTAACGAGGATGAGTTTAGTCAAAATTTTTTGTTGAAATTGAAGGTGCCAATGTGTAGGTGTGCATAAAAATGGTAAAAATGCAAGTAAAATGCTAAAAAATGGAAGTAAAAATGCTAAAAATGCACAAAAAGAGAGTGAGAGAGCATAATTGGGTGTAGTGCAGTCCCAAACATCCCACTACCACGTGGTAGCTAATTTGCATGTCATGCTAACCCTAGGCCTATAAATACCCTAGCCCTTGATGTTTTAGGGGTTGGTAAATTTGAAGGATGACACTCTTGGAATTTGGCATTTTTAAAGTGCATTTGGAATTTTTGGCAAGGTAAGGCATTTGCACACCTTCATAGCTCATTACAAGACATCACAGTCCACTGCACACTACAACAACCAATCCAACAAGCATTGATACCATGGGAGAATGTTAGTCTTTGTGGCCAGATACCCTAGAGACTATGACTACACTATTCATTGTGTCTATTATACATCGCATACCTTCTCACCCCTTCTGAAGTTAACTATACACCACCCTTGGAAATTCCCCATTCCATAAACAAGACCATTCTGGGCATCCCATCTCCACCTCCAATAGGCCCTCATGTGGACTCAAGGTTAGGACTGTGTGCCTATGAACCCCTTGGTGTTCTAGCCATCAACATTTTTGATCACTATAGATGATAGAGTGAATTGACTCTTTGTTGTCAAGCATGTCTTTCCTCATAAGGATAGAGGTTAACACTTCAATTAGTGCATTCCTATATGCAAAAGAGATCATGACCAAGTCATACAACTTTGGTGATCTGTTCTTTTGCTTTAATGTCTATTTGGCATGCTCCATTATTGTGAGGAAATTCTTTTCCTTGGCATGTAATGTTTTATCCTTAGTAGTTCTAACCTCATCCATTATTCCTATAGTTTATGGGTTAGGCCTCAATCCATGTTCCTTAGGCCCCTTTCCCATGGATGTAGTTGATCTTAGTGTAGGATGTTTCAAAGCCTTTTGTCATTGGTTACCTTTAGTGGACTTTTTTTTGGCAACAGGTTGATTTCATCACTATTACAATCATGATTTCGTACTAACCTCTACGTTGTGGACCACCATAGGTGGACTTTAATCATGGATTTTTATAGGCTTACTTGTTGAAGGTGAAGGGAAATAGATAACAAATGGTTCCCCAGGATTTTGAGGATTAGCAACGTGTTGTCTTGCTTGTGATGTTGATGCCACTAAACATGGGACACGTGTGATGAAAGGTTTCTTAGGGGCTAGAGGAGGTGGTACCTAAAACACTAATAATTTTATCTTAGCACCTTAAAATGAAAATTACTCAAGCCCTTTTTAGCATTCAAAAGGCAAAATTTAACTAAGGCATGAAACTCAAGTCCAGCTTGCTCAAGCCAACTTGATCACACTATCAAGCTAGCTTGCCCTCAGCATCAGCAACTCCAAAAGCTTCAAAATTAAGTCAAAATAGTCCAAATATGAATGTGTAAGCTATCCTCAAGAGCCACTGATGTCCAAGAAAAATTTCAGCATTCAGGAGTTCAAATTTCAGATCAAATGATGAAGTTTTTGAGGTCACATTGTAGGTCACGCTGAGCGTGAGTCCAGCGTGACCAAATTTAAGAGCCTCAGAACTGAGTCAAAAAAACTTGATTTCAAAGGTGCAAGTCATCCTCAAGGTCCACTATTGATAACTATGGGTCCCAGATTTCAGAAATTCTAGATTTCAGCTCAAAATTGCAAGTTTTTGAGGTCACATTGCAGGTCACGCTAGGCAGTCATGCTGGGCATGACCACAGCGTGACCAACTTTTAGAGCCCTAAAACTAAGTCAAAATGACTTGATTTCAAGGGTGCAAGTCATCCTCAAGGTCCACTATTGATAACTATGGGTCCCAGCCTTCATAAATTCCAGATTTCAGCTCAAAATTGCAAGTTTTTGAGGTCACGCTGGGCGTGACCACAGCGTGACCTATTCAAAATAGGTTCCAAATCAAATACATTCAAACTCAAATTTTGAAATCCAGATCACACATAAGCAAGTAGCAGTTGTGCTTAAAAAAAAGATTTAAAAATTTGAAATTTGATGTCAAAAATTGCATTTTTCCTACCTCATTCTTAGGTCACGCTGAGGTCATGCCTAGCGTGACTCACGCTTAGGTCACGCTGTGGTCACGCCCAGCATGACTTCCAGTCATGCTTACAAAATGATGCTTCAAACGCATGTTGAAGACACATGGAAGCCCAAAAAACTCATGTTCAAAGCCCTATTCAAACAAAGATGTCTCAAATAGCCTCAAATCGACATCTTGACATCTTGGAGCGGTTGGTCCATGGTCAAGCGAGTAGGGGTTGAATTTCTCTTGTTGTACATTTCATTGTAAATCCACATGTGTGGGCATGTTAGGCCCTCATGTCTAAATTAAATGTACTTTCATGGGCTTGAATAACCCATAAATTGTAAAATGCAATGTACCTGGTCAAGAACGTAGCTTGCCAACACACATCCAACTCGTGCACAACTGTTTGACACACATCCCACTTTCACCAGCATGCATCCAACCCAAGCACAACTATCCATTGGACACATATCACTAGATCCACTTTCCTCTCATCTCCCAGCCATTGATTCCATTCTTGAATTCCGTGCCCAAGCCCAGCCCAACCCTATAAATACCCTGCCAATTCACATAAATTGTGAGGGACAATCAAAGAGAGATTGGCAATTCTGAGAACATACAAAACCAGTGATTCTTGGGTGCTTAACACACTTGACTCCTAGAATCCAAGCACTTCTCACACCATCACATCATCGCATCACATCACCCCAGGGCTAGGCGTTTGACCTACCATCCACACGCAGCTATGCTTTGACCTGTGCACATCTTTTCTAAGCAATATAATTCTGTTCATTTTTCCAACCAAACATTATTTCCATTATTCTCTATTTACATTCTATTTACATTCTTCTTACATTCATTTTACATGTTCAGTTTAGTTTACATTCTATTTGTGTCTTATGTTTACATTTTATACATATTTTACATGTTTTAAGACATTGTTTACGATAACCCGAGTACAAGCCATAGCTTATGCTCGGGGAAGTCCTTGGTTGATTTGCATGCAGACCATCCAAGGAACTCTACTTTCGTTCCCTTTTCCAGCTTGCCCTCAAGTGAAGGTAGGGTTGGTTGTGCCTGCCCGACGATCTTTCGATGTCTATTTTCTTCTAACCTTACACCGACGATTTAGGTCAGTACAATTTTTGGCACTAGAAGGAGGATGTATTTGCCATTGTTAAAACATCAATCACGCTACCTGTCAAAAATTGTTCATCTTATCCGAGTCTCATTTTCCTATTGGTCACACTGAGCTTGTCCTGTTGGTCATACTAAGCTTATCCTATTGGTCATGCTGAGCTTGTCTTGTGGGTCATGTTGAGCTTGTCCTATTGGTCACGCTGAGCTTGTCCTATGGGTCATGCTAAGCTTGTCATGTTGGTCACACTAAGCTTGTCCTATTGGTCATACTAAGCTTATCCTGTGGGTCACACTGTGGTTTGATTGGTTTGGTTATGCTATGTTTGTGTCACGCTGGTCACACCACAACTACTTGCAATCCAACTCCATTCGTCTACCTCAGTCTACTCACGTTTGTCATGGAATCCTTCCAAATCAACCTAGTAACACTACCAATCATTGAAACTTCAAAGCCTGTAACTGCTACGGAGTCCATAACTGTCATTGAATAGGTAAACCCTCAAGGCCCTACAAACTAGTCACTTAGGATACAGGGCAAAGACCCTACCTATGCCACTCTTACACCCGAACAGTACAAGTTCGTATGCGTCAAAATCCAAGCCAACCTACCTATCAACCATATAAAAAGGGAAGAAAAATGAGACTATGAACTTATCCACAAGGGAGGTCGTGAGTTCATCCCTTCAGCATTTGACATAATCACGCTCTCTGAGCACCATCATAGACTCATATCCCAACTTCTCATGGCTAGAAGTCAAGCCTTATAGCTACCTCCAATAGAGCCTCAAGATGAAGAAGATGACTTTGCAGCCCAATCTAAACATGGAGAATCATACCATACCATTAGCCCCCATGCCCATACAAACCCACTATTTCAACCATTCCTAGAAGAAACAATATTTCCACCACCATCTTCCTTATGGGAAGTAGCTATTCCCATCCCCATCTTCTCCAAGTCCAATGTTCAAACTAACGCATCTACTTCCACCATACCATTGCAAACACAATCCCAACAGACTAATGCAGGAATGACTTCTCAACCTCAAGTGATTGGAATGCCATTAGCCATACCTGCTTCCACGTCCATCCATTATGTACCTCAAGTGCAAATACAACAAGCACTGATGATCATTTCACAACCTGTGACTGGACAATGGGTCCCACCAGCTATTCAACAAAACCTGTCTACTCATTATAGTGTACCACATCCCATGATCTCAGCCCTGAATCTCATCCCACCACAACAAACAACTATCCAACAACCTCTTTTTCCACAAACGATGCCACCATAGATTCATTATTAATTACAATCTACCCAATCCACTAATTTGCCTACCGCACAAGAATGGGTAGACACACAAAAAATGGTGCACTCCTTGGCATAAGAATTAAAATGCCTTAAAACTTTGAATAATGAGGAAGTCAAGGTCCTAGATTTCTATCAAGATGACCCAATTGACCCCTCAATCCCACCCTTAACCCTGCCAAAGGAAGTCTTGTTACCTTAGTTGACTAGGTACAATGGAGAGGGAGACCCAAATGCTCACCTAGTGACATTTCAAACCAAAATTCTTTTGCTTCAGGCATGGCCCCATGTAATTCTGTGTGTGTTTGCTATGTCCTTAATAGGAAAAGCCTTAGACTAGTACCGAGCCTTACACCATAGTTCCATATCTTCTCTGAAATATCTTTTACACCAGTTTGTCACATGTTTCAAATACAATCTGAAGCCTGAAGCCATGTTAGATAACTTAATTCAAATTAAACAAGCACCTTTAGAGCCAGCACAAAAATTTATCCAAAGGTGGAGTGCATCCCTAAATGAACTTCATGAACCCATTCCTGAAATGTATCTACTTACCATCCTTAAGGCGAACGGAAATGATTTTATTAAATCAAAGCTTTACTATTTAAAACCCTATACCTTGAGCCAAGCATTTGTACAAATTAAAGACATAGAAGAGGCTACACAAACAAGTAATAACCCAGCCTACTCAACCTTTAAGAGCCAACATATGAGGAAAGATAAATCCAAAACAACGGTAGCAGTAGTAACTGAAACAACCCGACTTAGTCAATTAGGAAAAAAAGGAAAATAACCCGCTATCCTAAACAACTATCAAAGAACCACACCCACTCCTACACTTGAAAATTCCTCAAACAGAAACAACAACACAAGTCACACTCGTACATTTGAAAGTAAAAACCCCGCTCAATATACACCCTTGCCTGTGAAGCCATCGCTATTGCTTGACCAGCTTCTGAAGGTCAGGCTAATCAAACATAAGCAAATGTCCCCTGCAGCGTCTCAAAGACATGATCGATTATGTGAGTTGGCAAAAAACCCAACCTTAGCAATGGCTGATGAACCCCCCATTCCAAAAGGCTTTAGGTTGGATAGGTTTTGTGAGTATCACCAGCAACCCAGCCATGGGACTGAGTACTTCTTTCTATTGAAACAAGACATACAATGCATGATTAATAGGGGCAAAGTAGTATTTGATGAGGCGAACCTAGTAAGACCTCAAAACCAATCCATGGGGGTCTACAAGGATCCTCTCAACACCAATGATGCACCATATTTGATTAATACTATCCATGTGGAAAATAGACATGACATTTTGCAAAGACCTTTTGTGATTCAAAGGCCTTTAGAAAAGACACCTACCCCAACATCTCCTCAAGCCCCTTTCATCATCCACACGTCTCCTGCATCACAAAGAGCATTCTTCATCTACATACCTCCTTCAGTTGCCATAGCAAACATGCCATCTAAAAACTAACCCATTCCCTTTGTGATCTAGGTGCCAAAACACCTTGGCACACAACCCGCCTCTACTTCTTGACGACCTTTGCGAGAACATCTTGCCAATAGGCTAATAAGAAAGTGCCTAGAAAGAGAAAAAGGAGAGCGCATGGAGAGAGAAATCCATGGACACGAATTAGGACCACCAAAACCTACACTGCTAAATGTCATTCCCATGAGTCTATCCATTAATGAGCCTAGTACAAGTCACCAAAACAAACATGATGTTGCAAGTCATATCCCAAACCCAACATCCTCAACTACTAACGTAGAAACCCCTCCATGAGAAATACGAATGCTAGGTCAAATGGACCAAATCTCTATGGATAAGAATGTCCCAAATGGTAAAGACCTAGCAAGTGCATTGACCTAGGTCACATAAGCCTTAAAACAAAAGAATACTTCTTTAAGTTTGTATGACCTAGTAATAACTTCACCAGTACATCGAGAGGGTCTCATACGGATGCTAACTTCAATTCTTGTTAGTGAGGATCTTCCTACAGATGAACCATCCATTTATGTAGTATTGTCCCCACAACTTTAGGAATCAAAGACCATATCCCTAGAGCTCCACGTTATGGACATTAAGCTAGATGAGAAAATAGGGGAAATTAACATGACCCCTATGTTAATAAAAATTTAGGTGGATCATTTCAAAATATGTAGGGTGCATGTCAATGATGGTGCGGCAACAAATGTAATACCTTTTTCCATCATCAAAAAATTGGGACTCATTGAACAAATACAGCCCACAACAACCTCTTTCTTAAGATCCTTCAATGGTTCCCATGTGGGAATGAAAGGCATGGTTAGCTTAGATTTCATAGCCGAAGACCAATTCCCTACATCAGCTGAATGCATAGTGGTTGATGAAATGCTAGGATTTAATCTGATCCTAGGACATCCTTGGCTAGCTCAACTTAAAGCCGTATCTTCACCAATCCATCAGGAGATCCACCTACCTTATGAGGGTGGTGAGATCATCATACATAGGGATACAATAGCATCGATCACTTCCTCATACCTTGAGATAGGTCAAGGATTAGAAATTAAGTTCGTTAAGCCTAAATAAGAAACTGTGAACATACATCAAAACGTGAACCAAACGTTGACTCAAAATTTGACTAGCATTGAAGAAACACAAGAAGATGCAGACATAGGAGCCATTCCTACTAATGTCTCTTGGTCAAAACTACCCTTTGACATCACCGATGAAGGGGAAGGTGAATATAAAATCATACCCATACGCCCAACCCCACATGTTAAGCTACAAAAGATCAAGAGGCAACTCAATGACTAGAACGAATGAGACGAAATATCTAAAATGACGTTAAACTACGACATGTCTGAAATGATGTTAAACTATGAATTGTCCAGTATGACATTAAATAGCGAACAAATTTTCGCAGTGACATTAAACTAACCATGGTCAGAAATGGTCAGTTCTATTTAAAACTTTCTGAAAATGTTACTACCTTTGGCCCACCATGGCATAAAACTAGTAATCCTTTCTTTAACAAAAGATGCAATAGTTTGTCAAGTCTTTAAACTGATGTACCAAGCCTGAAATGGCTCTAAACTAGAGCCAACAAGATACAAATTTACAAACTCCCATCATTTTACATTGAATTTTCACTTACAAGTTACAAGTTACGATTTAGATTCTTGCATGGTCATTTCCTTCTTTTCCAAGTATTTACCTTACATCTTGCTTTATGCTTTAGAAATTTATGTTACATCTAGTTGCACACATATACTCAAGAAAACAAAGAAAAACAATAAAAAGCATAAAAAATAACAAAAATATTTACATGGAACATCAAGGTAACGAAGGAATGCAACCATTTTATACCACAATTAAATTTAGGCCATTACATCAATCTTTATACATTCCATCAAACATCCAAAAATCCAAAAACACTTAACAGCTTAAAAGCTCATGAATGGGGTTGATCCCCAAGATCCTCTTCCTCAGCCGCTCCTCCTCCACTAGGGCCAGCTCTATCATTAACATGTCCCTACAAACAGAAAATAGAAAATAGAACAAAATAGTTAAAGGTAATAAAGTTATGGGTAATAAAGCAATTCGTAAACACAAAAAATAGGAAAATAGTAATGCTAACAATGAAAAATGATAAAATCATACAAAAATGAATGCCACAATAAAACATTCACAAGTGAGGAAGGCCCCAAGTTGGCCTCCAAATGCCATAGAATCTCCTTCTTGGGCATATTTTCCCAGTCCTCTTCCAAGCCAAGATAAATGCCAGCAAGTGCTTTGCCTTTGTCCACTGGGGTCCAAGTAGGGTGCTCAAGAGAAAACACACTAGTCGCAGTCTCCCCAAAGGCGGTGGCAATCGTTCGTTCTTTGGAGATCCCTCCACCTCGGTGCACATAGCAAGCCTTTCATAAGTGGACCACAAACCTAATCCATTGATGAACATCTCTACTTGGTGACATTCAACTGACTCTTCCTCCAACCACTTCTTGTATTGATGCTTGTGGTCCTTTTGGTCTTGGCCCCACTTCCATATTTTGGCAGAAAAGGATTTCCAATCTTGAAACTTCCTATTCAATAAGTCTATCTATGCTTTTTGTTATGCTAAAGCCCAAGTAGCCTGCACTTTATCATTTAGAATTTTTCAATAATGCTCGTAGGTGACTTTGGATGAGTGCCATGTGCTATCACTAGACAACCTAGCAACAGCAAAGTCATAATGGGACTAGAGATCCCTTTTCTCCTCTCTCTCTCTTTTGCTAGTGTCTCCCTTAGTGTATGAACCTCATCCCATAGATGCTTAGTCAAACACCTTAAGGTCCAAACCATCTTGGCATTCTATACAATGCAACTAGAAATCACATCTTAGATCTTTCTTGGGACTTACTCAATATCCCCTGGTAATTCAGGAAGAGCATCAATGTGGGTAGCTTCGAAAGGATCCCACTGGAGTTTGGAACCTACAAGCACACACATAAATTAGGCATGATCGAGGATAAACACAAAGAATCATGATAAAACTAGACACTTAGTATAACAAGTAATGTACACACACCTAGTTCAGGATGAGCCTCTTGCAAGTGGGTAACCACCTCATTAACAATTCCCGTAACAAAGTCCATTTTGCTAGGCATCTCATGCCATAGCCTCAATGGGTCAATTAATGTGGGACGAGTAGAGGACGTGTCTTCAATTGGAATCTGTGATCCTGACGTAGCTTCTCGAGATATAGGTGCCTCAAGAATTCCAACATCTACCCCAAAATGGTCAAGATAGTCAAGAACAACACATAAAAAATCAAAAAGACATGGAATCTAGATTGAGCTAAAGAGGAACATACCAAAAAGACCTTCGTTGTCCAGCCTAGGTGGTTCACCAAGCTGCAAAGATCCATCAAAGAAATCACCAAGGACATCCCATTCATCACTTGAATGCCTAAGTGCATCCAAAGCCTCCTCCATAAGCCTCATTCCCACGTTGCTTGTCCCCTCCCCCTCTTGTGTGGCAAGAATTTCTGCTTCCTTGATTACATCTTCATTTCCTTTTCCTTCCTCCTTAGGTATAGGAGCTAGGACCTCTCTCTCCTCCTCTGGACTTTCCTCTACAATAACACCAGAACTATAAAGTTAGATATAACTCGTAAGTACATCTAATAGCATATAAACCAAAAAAGCAAATATATATGGCAAAAAAGACAAAACCACTTACCCTCAACTGGCAGTATAAACTAAATTTTATTTGCCCTTAGAGGTCTCACATCTAGGGTAGATTCCTTTGCACATTTCTTCCTTTTCACCTTTACCTTAGACTTTCCAATGGTCTAACTAATTAAGCGTTTAGCCCTCTTAATAGATGTACATAGCTTGGGCGGTTCTAATCCCAAGCTGTCATGGGAATGATGAGAGCGGCTAGCCATACCTTCACTAGTAACTAATACAGACTCCCCAATGTCTTCTAGCAGGTCCTAGGATCTAGTGGTGCTATATAAGTGGTGAATCCAAGGGTAGTATACTTTCAAACAATCTCTCAAAATGTGGTGGTTATCCTCATGAACTACTAGAAATTCAACAAACCTGCACAAGTATCCCACAAAGAAAGCAAAGGTGAAGTGGGATCTTGCATGAATACCTGAACGTAACTTGATAATTTCCCCACAAAGGTCAGATCCTAGAAATTGTTCCTAATTATATTGCATGCATGTTTCAAAAGCTACATGCATCACATGCACAGACTCAATCCCACGAAGTCTCCCTTGAGAAAGAGATTTGGGAAACACCCGTGCCCGAAAGAGAGGATATAGGAAGTTCACTTCCTTCAATTGGGTATCCTCTTTCATGGCAAATCCCTTGGGGCCCTTAGACAAACCCAACCACTATTCAAGTTCCCTTATGACCTGTGNCACCTAACCAGTGAGTTTCTTTCTAATCTTTTTGGCGTTCCCATGGATGGCGNATTAGAAAGAAACTCACTGGTTAGATGAAATGATACCTTCACTCCTCAAACCCATGTGGTAAAATGAAAAGCATCATTACTGAAGGAGTCAAAAATCATAACCATCTTAGTAGTCAGAATGCTAGCAGTCAAGTATATAAACAGGTCCATCAAACCAGCCCGAGTGAGATGACTGATTATCAAATTAAAAGCTCACTTTTGTAACCACTTCTGTGATTGCTCTACCTCCCCATACTTTGTAAAGAGCGTAGCCTCAGTACGCCCTATAGTAATAGTAATTTCTTCAGGGGGGATGACTACTAAAAAACAAACATAGAGCAAAAAAGTTAGAAAAGGGGCATGACACACAATGATGCAACAAAAAAGGAAAATGGAGGCTAAGGTGCGTTCACTTACCATCTGTGACTAGTGAAGGCGAGGTAGGCACAAGATCAATCCTTTGAGGAAAGATTAGCCCATTAGAAGATCAATCCTTATGCAAACAGCTGTGAACCTAGCAACACTCAGAGGCTCTTAAAAATCACTTGTGGGAGTCAACAAGGGTCATCTTGGTCTGGTTTAATACTGTGGCACGAAGAATTGGGTCCACCATAAAAGTCTCTAGTGTTGTGTGCACTAAAGTTATCCCATCATCATCATCACACATTCCATGTTCATCAAAATGGGGCCTACATGGGGAAACAACATGCATGTTTAAATGATGACATAAAATTAAAAGGAATCGTAAGTTAAAGCAAGTCACGAAGCAACGAACCTATCCACTTTTTATACCATCCCCGATGGATTCTAAAATAAAGTATGCACACGGAGAGCTAGGAAAAGTGTGCTGCTGCTGTTATAATGACTACAGGTAGGCAGCTCCCACACACAAGTTAAAGGACAAGTGGATCTAGGACCCTCAGCGGGGCCTCCCTCCACCCTAAAAAGCCCCTCATCGATATTAGTGATAAAGGCTAGTATATCTTGTATAGCCCTAGGAAAAATGGTCTCAATAATATCATGAGCCATCTATTCACTTAGATGAGACCATATGACAACACTGGAATCTTGTAATATAAATGACAAGAATGAACTAGCGCTAGGATAGAACCATACTGCATGATGTCCAATTCATATGTCATGGGGAGGTGTGTCTAGCCCAAGGGGGCCAAACCAAGCTAGTACCCCAACAAGCTCAATAACAAGGAGAGAAGATTTAGGTCCCCTACACATAACTGAAAATTGGGTAAGTGAAAATCCAAGAACTAGCAACAGATCAACATCACATAAAAACAAAAAAAATTGTATAAAAAAATGTAACACCCCATGAGGCGAAGTGTAATCTTATGATTACTAAGGCACATTGAAATCAGTTACAAAGAAAATCCATGTTTAAAATCACAAAAAAACAATGTAAACAATTTAAAATTAGAAATCATTGAACATCTTCACGAAAAGCCTGGGATTAAAAATTCCAAATTCAAAACCATGTTGCCTTGGACAAAAATCCAAAACCCACAGTCATGATGCCCAGGGAAAAACTAGGAAATTTCAGTCACGCTACCTAGGAAAAAGTTGGAAAATTTTAGTCACGCTGCCCAGGGAAAAATTGGGAAATTTCAGTCACGTAGCCCAGGAAAAAATTGGAAAATTTTAGTCACACTACATAGGGAAAATTTGGGAAATTTCAGTCATGCTGCCCAAGGAGAAATTGGAAATTTAGTAATGCTTCCCAAGGAAGAGAAACAGAAAAATCATGGTCACGCGCTATGCAAGACAGAAATTGAAATTCAAGGTCACACTGTGCAGGCCAAAAAACCCAAAATTTACGGGTCACACTGCCTTGAAAAAAGCTAAAAAATGAAATTTCAAGAACACTGCCCCCTTCAAAATCAGAAATTTACAGCCATTCTTCCCCATCTAAAAATCAAAATTTTGTAATTGTGTTGCTCTCTAAAAATCCAAATCTTTGTGGTCACGCTACCCTAGCTCCAAGGTCAAAATTTTTAGTCACATAACACCAAAACCCTACAACGATCAAGCCGAGAAAGCCAGAAATTTTGTAGTCAAAACACCAAAAAAACAAATCAACCTGTGCATTCATGCCCCAAATTGCAAAGCCAAAAACCCTAAGCTCTCACCATAGGTAACACTACTTGCAGAAATCCCAAAAAAAAAATTAGGGGCAAGGAATTTACCTATGCAAGGCCTTCTTCCACAACAAAACCCTGATTTGGGGAAGATGTTGGAGGAGCTCTTCACTCTCCTTCATGAATGCTAGGGCTGCCTGCTTCCTCCCCTTATCCCCAGTTGCCTTCTCCTTGCCCTTGTCTTTCATGGTCACACTGACGCTAATGTTAACGCCTTGCTCACATTGCACCTTGGAACTTACATTGTTCTCCCAATCGCCCAGCAACTCACAATGACCAAAATAAGGCTTTCTTTTTCAAAATCCTCTTTTCTATCCCTCCCTAATAATTTTATTTTATTTATTCAATTTTTGGCCATTTTATTTTAATTCATCTTCTCATTTTAACTACATGCTTTTGTCCAAAGCTATCTTTTGCCTTATGTTTGCCCAAATTTCTTTGCCATTCCAATCCCCCAAAATTTGACCCAAAACTTCTTATGGACAAAGGAGGAAAGTGCTAAAAATAAATGAAAATAAATAAACATAAAAACACTTGAAAATTTCATAAAATTTCATAAAATTTTAAAATCTCCATGACCTTATTGTCCACTCGAAAATTTAAATATAAGAATTTTAAAATTTTAAAATAGTGCAAATGGCAAGTCAACATCTGGCCCGGTATGGCCTTAAACTACCATATGGCCCAGTATGGCCTTAAATTGCCATATCTTCCACCGCATCTCCTAAATTTTTCAGTGCATAGCTTAATTATCCTATGTTCATTTACACTTTGTAACTCTCCTACCAAGGAAGTGTCTCTTACTTCGCTCCTATTTTAATTGGCAGAAGTGAGCACCATGGCCACCAACAACATCCTCTCAATGTTGTCTCTCAATGGACCATACGGAGATGTAGAAAGAGCAATCCACCCAGAGTCTTTGGATCTAAATCCATCCACCTATACGAATTTGATAGCCTCCACTCAAGAAATGTCAGACTGGCCTAAAAACATAGTTAAAACTCTAGATCTAGAAGCTAACAATATACTGAATATCCTCTGGTTGAAATCCCCATTACCATAGTCAATGAAGAAGCTAGAACCTTGAAATTTAAGTGCCTTATTAGATCTACAACTCATAGGTGACATCACTCAAGTGTTAAAAGACAACATAAAAACATTTGCATGGTCATATACAGACATGCCAGGACTAGACCCCCGGATCATCCAACACAACATTATTCTTGATTAAAAAATTAAACCACTGAAGAAAAAAGCATGAAAGGTTAGACCTGAAGTGGCATTAGTAGTTTGCACTGAAATCACAAAGCTTTACCAAGCCGATTTCATCCGAGCTATTGACTATTCTGATTGGGTATCAAACATTGTTGTAGTCCCCAAGAAGAACGGCAGCATACGCATATGCATAGATTTTCATGATCTCAATGTAACCACTATAAAAGATGATTTTCCATTACCTAGCATTGATCAACTTATTGACACGACTGCAAGGCATGCGCTATTGTCCTTCATGGATGGATTTTCAGGCTACAATCAAATAAGAATTAATCCAGAGCATCAACTTAGGAAAACTTTTATGGCACCTTGGGGGACATTTTGTTACACAATGATGCCATTTGGCCTTAAAAATGTAGGTGCCACATATTAGTGAGCAATGACATACATATTTAGTGATTACATGCTCGATTTGCTCAATGATTATGTTGACAATATAGTGGTCAAATCTAAAACAACTGAACAACATGCAAAAGATCTAGACTTAGTGCTTAAACGTTGTCTCAAATATGACTTTAGGCTCAACCCCAAAAAGTGTGTCTTTGGTGTTAAAATAGGCAAAATGCTTAGTTTCCTAGTTTTCAAAATAGGGATATAGGTAGACCCCGATAAGGTCAAAGCAATAACCAATATGCAACCTCCAAGAAACCTCACCGAACTACATGGCCTTCAAGGTAGATTGCAATTCATTAGACGTTTTATTGAAAGTATGACAGATAAGTTGAGTCCCATGCAACATTTATTACAAAAGAATGTACATTTCCAATGGACTTAACAATGCCAAGAAGCATTCGAGAACATAAAATAAGAGTTGGCCCAACTACCAACTGTTTATCCTCCACAAAGTGACAAACCTTTCTACATTTCTCTTGCAACTTCCGGTTCATCCATCGCATCCATGCTCTATCAAAAACGTCAAGATGGAGCCAAGATCCTTGTATATTATTTAAGTCATGCTTTAATAGCCTATGAAAAATGATACAATGACGTAGAAAAATCATGCCTCGCCCTCATCTTCTCCTTGAAGAAATGGAGGCATTATCTCTTCTGTAATCAGGTTTACATCATTTGCAAGGATAATGTTCTCCGTGCCATCACTAATAACATCTATGAGTCAAGTAGGTTAGCTAGATGGAAAGCGATGATCACAGAGTTTGATTTACACTATGTCACTAAATCTACCACAAAAGGTCAAGCAATAGCCATGCAACTAACCATCTCACCGATGCACGATCAAGTAACGATAAACCCTGAATTCCCAAATGAAAATGTTAACAGTATAGACACCATACCTGATGATTATGAGGTAATCCCCTACTTTGATGGAGCTTCAACCTCTCGAGGAGGAAGTGCTGCAGCCATTTTAACATACCCCTCTGGAGAAATCCAACCTTCTTCTTACTGCTTAAATTTTTCTTGCACCAATAACATAGCAGAATACGAAGGTCTTCTTAGAGGCCTTCAAGTAGCGTTAACTTTGAGAATCTCATGACTTGTAGTTCGAGGTGATTCACAATTAGTTATTAATCAAGTCACTGAGGTATATGCATGCAAAGCTCTCCATTTGCAACTGTATTGTGATTTGACTAAACATCTAGTGAGGCAACTAGTAGAAGTGGATATACAACACGTCCCTAGAAGCGAAAACATCATTGCTGATGCACTCACCACACTAGCCTTAAACATGACACCTAAAATGTTCCATGCATTACATAGTTCTATAAAAAGTTGTGCTGAACCTATAATTAACACTCTAAATGAAGTACCTATAGCATCAGTTAGTACAACACACATAATAGAATGGTATGATGATGTAAAAGAGTATCTTCTAAGAGGCGAACCTCCACAACACTTGACAAATGCTCAAAAGGATGCCGTAAAAAAATGTTCTAGCCAATACGCATTAATAGGAGACACCTTATGTCATAAATCATATGAAGGTATTCTGCTAATATGCGTTAGTAGCACTAATGGTCTAACGATCATAGAATAAATCCATGAAGGACTTTGTGGAGGACACATAGCACCTAAAGCAATGGCAACAAAGATTAGGCGCTTAGGTTACTACTGGCCACACATGGAATACGATTGCATATCCAAGGTTAGAACATGTGACATTTGCCAAAAGCATGGTAATCTAATACATGTGCCACCTAACGAACTACATATGACACAAATCATGTGGCCATTCCAAAAATGGGGTTTAGACTTAATTGGATCGATAACACCATCATCTTTAGCAAGCCATAGCTTCATTATCACTACAACT
Source organism: Gnetum montanum (assembly GCA_015680685.1). Classification (NCBI taxonomy): domain Eukaryota; kingdom Viridiplantae; phylum Streptophyta; class Gnetopsida; order Gnetales; family Gnetaceae; genus Gnetum; species Gnetum montanum. The sequence continues at coordinate 130,167 of MNCI01023529.1, read as the reverse complement.
AAATATTTTACAAAGTGGATGGAAGCTATTCCTCTTAGGAAGACCATGTCAAAACACATTTTGACCTTCATAATAGAAAATATTGTGACTCATTTTGGTATTCCAATGACCATCGTTACCAACAATGGACCACAATTCAACAGTGCAGATACCAAAAGCTTTTGTGAAAGTCTGGGCATTAAACACACATTTTCATCACCTTACTACCCATAGAGTAATGATCAAGTAGAGGCTACAAAAAAAATTGTCATCATGGTGCTTAAAAAAAATCTGAATCAGAGCAAGAAGTGATGGCATGAACAATTAGTCTATGCATTATGGGCTTACAGAACAACACATTGAACATCCACAGGTAAAATTCCATATAGCCTTGTGTATGAATCTAAAGTTGTTTTACCTTTACAATTGTAGGTGCCCTCATTGTGGATAGCTCTCTCCAGCCTCCTCGATGAAATTCAAAATAATGAATTGCACATTGCTGACCTCGATTCGGTAGAGGAGGAATGTGTATGAATGCTTGATCAAATTAAATGGTACCAAAAACAATAGAGGCAAAGGCACAAGCACGATCTTCATAAACGCCTGATCAAAGAAGGAGATCTAGTCCTTAAGGTCGCCCGAGAACATCCAGATAAATTCTCAGCCAACTAGGAAGGGCCTTACTTAGTCACCAAGGCATACAACAATGGAGCATTCAAACTTGCTAACATGGATGGAAACAAGTTCACAAATCCTACAAACCACTTCTACTTGAAAAGGTACTATGTCTGACAAATTTGAGGTATGTCGTAGTCCTGGCATCATGACTTAAAACTGATGCCATAGCGAAGTCTTGGCATCATGACTTAAAACTGATACCATAGCATAGTCCTAGCATCATGACTTAAAACTGATACCACAGAGTAGTCCTAGCATCATGACTTAAAACTGATACCATAGAGCAGTCCTGGCATCATGACTTAAAACTGATACCATAGAGCAGTCCTAGCATCATGACTTAAAACTGATACCACAGAGTAGTCGTGGCATCATGACTTAAAACTGATGCCATAGCGAAGTCTTGGCATCATGACTTAAAACTGATACCATAGCATAGTCCTAGCATCATGACTTAAAACTGATACCATAGAGCTCTGTCCGGTATGACACTAAACTACTACATCCATTTGCCATGACATAAAACTAGCATCCAGAGTCCACTAAGACTATAAACTAGTTTGCCTCTTCACAGTCTACTGTGACTATAAATTATCAATGCACCATCAGCTATGATGCTAAACTGGTACCATCCAAGGGGTTACAACATGAAAATAACCTCCAACAGTCCGCTAAGACTATAAACTAAAGACGTCCCTGACCACCAGGCAAAACTTGAAAAGATGTGTTGCTACAATTGGCTATACATATTCTGCAAAGACTTGTTGCATGAGTTGTCTCATGGGCCTTAATGAAACTGATGTTGTTCATGATTCTATCTTCTTTGAAAATTGCACGTGATAACTCCATCTCCTTGTTTAGAGTGCTTAGCTGACTATTTCATTTGTGGTTTTCTTGTCTTCTTGGAGTTGTGTTTGTAGGATGATGCTCCTAAGGTGTTCGTACATGGATGTAATTCATCGTTATGACAAGGTATCATATTCTTCCTAATGCACGTAACTAGGTTAATCAATTCATTCATAAGTACATTCCTGACTACTGATACATACCCTATTTCCCCATCATGCCGCTTTATCCTATTCAATTACACCCCTAGATACATTCCATTCAGCTCAAAACTCTTGATACATTATTGCACACTGAAGCTCTCTAAGAAAGTTGCAATGATACACAGTACATGATGCAAAATGCAAGTGCTCAAACACAAGCATGGCACAAAAAGCAAGCTCTTTAAAAAAGACCGAGAAAGAAAAATGAAAGAAAAGGAAAAGATAAAATAAAGCAAAAACAAAAAAAAAAGAACAAAAGGGTTAAAGAGAAAAATGCATGAAAAAGGTCTTCGTAACCTCGTTGACATCATTAAAAAAAGACTATTGGCCATTCTCATACAAGCCCCAAGTGATAAGGCAATTGTCTTGAAAAACAGTTACCCTCGTGTCTCAAAGAGACTATGTTGCACATCATCGTGTGTCTTTGGCTATTTACAATGGGCCCCACAAGTACTCTATAAGAGTCTCATTTCTCCAAAGAATGCACCTCCTATATCTTCGTTCTGAGTCTGCTAAAAACCTTACTGTTGACAAGGACCAATGACGTAACTTCTTCACAAGAGAGCATTCCTCTGCCACAAATTCCAATAGCAATTTTCACCATTGACCAACTCTTGGCTTCCTCTGGTTACAACCAATCCCCTTCCCTTACATCTTAAACTGTATTTCCCCAATCCCATGTACTTTTGGAAATGGTGCAATGACATCCATCCAAGGGCTAATGGTTAATGTTTAATACTTTTTTGTTCATGGTGTTTTGCACTTCTTTGTTGACACCTCTCAAGTGAACTCCTCTAAACCTCAACAAAGAGGGGCCAATGAAACACCACTAATTTCAGCTTAGAACCTTAAAATGAAAATTAATTAAGCCCTTTTAAGTATTCAGAAAGAAAAATTTGACTAAGGCATGAAACTCAAATCCAACTTTCTTAAGCCAGCTTGATCACACTGTCAAGCTAGCTTGCCCTCAGCATGAGCAACTCCAAAAACTTCACAATCAAGTCAAAACAGTCCAAATCTGAAGGTGTAAGCTATCCTCAAGAACCACTGATGTCCACTCCAAGTTTCAGCATTCAAGAGTTCAAATTTCAAATCAAATGATGCAGTTTTTGAGGTCACATTGCAGGTCACGCTGAGCATGACTCCAGTTTGACCAACATTTAGAGCCTTAAATCTGAGTCAAAACAACTTGATTTCAAGGGTGCAAGTCATCTCAAGGTCCACTATTGATAACTATGAGTCCCAACTTTCAAAAATGTCATATTTTAGCTCAAAATTACAAGTTTTTGAGGTCACACTATAGGTCACGCTAGGCAATCATGTTGGGTCCGACCACAACGTGACCAACTTTTAGAGCCCCAAAATTGAGTCAAAATGACTTGATTTCAAGGGTGCAAGTCGTCCTTAGTGTCCACTATTGATAACTATGGATCCCAGCCTTTAAAAATTCCAGATTTCAGCTCAAAATTACAAGTTTTTGAGGTCACGCTGGGCATGACCATAGCGTGACCTATTCAAAACAGGCTCCAAATAAAACACATTCGAACTCCAATTTCCAGATCCAGATCACACACAGGCAAGTACCAGTTGTGCTTAAAAATAGACTTCAAAAATTCCAAATTTGGTGTTAAAAATTACATTTTTCCTACCTCATGCTCAGGTCACGCTGAGGTCACACCCAGCTTGACTACCCAGTGTGACTCACGCTTAGGTCACACTGGGGTTACGCCCAGCATGACTGTCAGTCACGCTTGCACAAAGATTCTTCAAATGCATGCTAAAGACACGTGGAAGCCTAGACAACTCATGTTGGAAGCCCTAGTCAAACAAAGATGTCTCGAGCAGCCTCAAATCGACATCTCGACATCCTAGAGCAGTTAGTCCATGGTCAAGTGAGCAGGGGTCGAATTTCTCTTGTTGTACATTTCATTGTAAATCCACATGTGTGGCCATGTTAGGCCCTCATGTATAAATTAAATTTACTTTCATGGGCTTGAATAATCCATAAATTGTAAAATGCAATGTACCTGGTCAAGAACGTAGCTTGCCGACACACATCCAACTCATGCACAACTGTCCGACACAGATCCAACTCTCGTCAGCACGCATCCAACCTAAGCATAACTGTCCATTGGACACATGTCACTAGATCTACTTTCCTCTCATCTCCCAGCTATTGATTCCATTCTTGAATTTTGTGCTTGATCCCAACCCAACCCTATAAATACCCTATCAATTCACATAAATTGCAAGGGATAATCAAAGAGAGACTAGCAATTCTGAGAAGATACAGAACCAGCGATCCTTGGGTACTCAGCACACTTGACTCCTAGCATCCAAGCACTTCTCACACCATCACATCATCACGTCACATCACCCTAGGGCTAGGTTTTTGACTTTCCATCCACACATAGCTACGCTTTGACTAGTACACATCTTTTCTAAGAAATATAATTTCTTTCATTTTGCCAACCAAACATTATTTCCATTATTCTCTATTTACATTCTTTTTACATTCAATTTACATGTTTAGTTTAGTTTACATTCTTTTTATGTCTTATGTTTACATTTTATACATATTTTACACGTTTTAAGATACCGTTTACGATAACCCTAGCGCAAACCATAGTTTACACTCGGGGAAGTCTTTGGTTGATTTGTGTGCAGACCATCCAAGGCACTCTACTTTCATTTCCTTTTCTAGCTTTTCATCAAGTGAAGGCAGGGTCAATTGTTCCTACCCAACGATCTTTTAGTGTCTATTTTCTTCCAGCCTTACACCGATGATTTAGGTCAGTACAGTACCCATATGACAAAGGGCTCTCTCAGCTTTGTGTTTTGGAGCTACAGTGGCACCTTAACAGTTGTTCCCTACAAGGATAAGAACATTTGGTTTCTTTGAATGAGGCTCATTCAACACCAACTCTCCATAGTCTATCATCTTCTATATGTCATCCTTTAATGCTAGACAAAAATTAGTGTCATGACTAGCCATTTTATGATAATGGTAGTACCTATCTAGTCTAAAGTACTTTGGTAGCTTGGGATCATCTTTGGTACCTTTCATTGGGTCTCTAGCTATGTCACAAAGATGATCGTGCCTATTACGAGCCTCTTCAAATAGTTACTTATGTTGTATATGGTTGTCTTTAAGTAATTGTTCTAGAAGCTCAAAGGGCTTCATTGGAAACCTAGTGTACTTAGACCTATCTTTCTATCCAAAGTTTGGTCTTGGTTGATTTGGAATTGAGGAAGTGGATGGTTGGGATGAGTTGGAAGATGCATTGCATGATGGTGATTATTATCTCTCTCCTTGTTTTGAGTCTTTATCTACTACAACCATAGTTGTATGTTCTTGCTTGGTTTTATTGCTATCCCTCATCACCTATTGCTTTTTATAGGCAACATATGCCAAATCGTTGCTTGCCTCAACTACCTCCTTGATATTCCTAGTTTGTGAAAAGGCTTGGTTTAGCGACCAAAGCTCTAAGTAGTAGAGCTTTAACTTAATGAAGTCATTTACTACTCCCTTGTACATAGCCAAGAGGTAAGTTTTAATAATAGTCTTTGGAATCTCATTAAGTATTAAGTTCCACCTATGAATGAACCTTTTGACTAATTCAAGTGGCCCTTACTTCACCTTCATCAATTGATCCAATGTGGCATCTAGCTTTAATTTGTATCTAAAGTGGTTGAAAAATTAGTTAATCAAGTCCTCAAGGAAGAGATGAAACCTCTAGCCAAGGTTCAATACTGTTGGCACATTTTGGCCATTTCATGGAACAGTAAGATTCAGGGCTTTGAGTTTGGTAAGTTACAAGAATTATCAAAGTTATATTCAAGGGCTGAGAGCATGTTAAAGCTTTGTGGAGTAAATTAAAATTTTAATGAGATGATAGGTTTGATGTGAAGTAAATTTGAAGCAAAAATTGGCAATATCATCAAGCATCCGTTACCTTTCAAAGGAGATTAAATATGTTGAAAAATGCAAATATTTCAGTACACGGTTTGGACGTTCACTCACGCGGTACAACAAACCGAAAAATGGAATTCCTGGGCATGGCATACCAACACGAATTCTTTTGCAAATGAATTGCGGCCCTAATTTGCTGAAAATCGTGGCCCTAATTTGTAGAAAATTGTGGCCCTAATTTGTAGAAAAATGTGGCCCTAATTTGCTCCAAAATTTGCAGAAAATCGTGGACCTATTCACAGATTCTATTTGGGCATTCTTGGGAATTCATGGGTCTGTTTCGGCAGGGTTAATTCAGGAAATGACTCCCACAAAACACGTAGGCAATGGGTGCACAAAGGCAACTTAGAACAATAACGGCAGCACCAACGCAAACGCAGGATGCATAAAAAAAACCCAAACCGAAATCTACGTTTTTCTTGGGTTCAATCCCACGCATGCACAAATGCACTGCAGGAAAAAAAACAACAAACAGAACACAGCAACAAATCGGCGATAACCATGCCCGATGTTAACACCTTCGATGCAGCAATGTTCCCTATACGGCGGCTGAGCCTTCTCATGTGCGGCAGTTGTTGGTAACAATTTTTGGTATGATGAATTAGTTGCAGGATCGGTGGCTTCGCCTTCGGTTTCGTATTCCAGGACATTCCGAATTTTAGCTACAATTATCGGGATGCAAGAGAAAATTTAGTTAACTACCACTACCACCAATAACGTGGAGGTTATATTATATTTCTATGTTAAGCTTAGTGGCACTTAGAATTCAAAATTTTAAGCTAGATTCGCCTAGTGATCTAAAACAAATTACATAATACATATAATATGGAGTCTTGTTTTAGAAAAGCTTGCTTTAAAAACATTATTATAAAGTCATTACCTATTAAAAATTTGCCATATTGATTATTCCATTTAAAGTCACATTAAAGTTAGCATAAAATGCTCCTCATTTTATGTATCCTTCTTAACTTCCTAAATCACATAATTTTCTCCTAGCTTATTGGACAAGTAATCCTCTGATTGGTTAGTCAAATTACTTAAGAGAGAAGATAGGGGAGATATTTTTGAAATATTTTTGGGATATTTTTCCTAGGAAGAGGAGAATCTCATTTTTTGGGAAGTCTTATACACCACTTAAAAGACTTGACATCTCATTTAGAAGAGGCAAAATTAAAAAGATATATATATGTATGAAGTAAGTTGCCACTATAGCTTATATTCCTATGTATTTTAGAAATTATATTTTAATAATATTGTAACCACCACCAAGGCCACTTGTCACTTGCATGGGACACTTGTCACCTACAACTTGTTTATCTCCATGAAGACACTTGTTAACTAGATGAAGACACTTGGCAACTAGATGAAGACACTTGACAATTGAAGGAAGACACTTGGCGATTGAATATTACACTTGTCCATTGTAGCTTTTATCTCTTTTTTGGTTGAAACCACCCAATATTGTTGTAACTTACCTAACTTGTTGGACAAGTAACCTCCTAACTTGTTGGGCAAGAAATTTTCTAATTGGTTAGTCAAGTTACTTGAGAGAAAAGTTAGGAGAGATATTTTTGAGATATTTGTGGGATATTTTGAAATTGTAACTTCCTTGGAATCCTATAAATAGGCTTCAAGGGTCAAGGGGAATCACATTGGGTCTCACACATCACACTTGGAAGATTTGTAAAGAAGATGGTTTGCAAGATGATTTGCTAGAATAAAGATTTCAGCCTCTTTGTCATGGTCCTGTGAGTTATGCATTTCATTTTTTGTTTTGTTTAAATTGCTTAGCTAGTGGTTTAGATAGTATCATCCTTGGCAAGTAATTTTGGGATTTTTAGATTGCTCTTATTGTTCTTGTTACCCGATAGAAATTTCTATTACAATTTTGCCATAGAAGTGCTTGTGTTTAAAAGCTTTAAGAGCATTTTAGTAGTAAATTTCGTTAGTGAGCAACGTTTGGGAACTGCTATTGGGTTGTTGGAAGAGAGCCTCTATTTGTAGTCACACCGTGGAACAATTTAGTAGCCGAGAGGGTTCAGAAAATCTTTGGTACTTTGATGGGACCAGAATAGCTTCTTTATCTTTAAAGTGATTTTCCGTGTTATTTCAATCAGAAATTGTCAAGTCTTTTAAAGGTTCTGTTTGAATGCAATTGATGGCATCTATTGTCTAGTCAAAGTGGAGTCTCGTACGTGGTAGCTTACGCAGCAATTTTTGGTAGCACAATAGGATTGTCTTGAAGATATTGCTTGGTTGAGCCTTGGAAGTTTGAACAATTTGTAGATATTGAATTTGGGATAGCTTTATTGCGAAGTTTTTACTCGTGTCATTTTACCTTGTTTAAATATTTGAGATTCACACAACTCTCCTTTGTTTTCTTTTCTGTCTATTTCCATTGAATCTTGCTCTATTTCTAGTTTTCTTGTGGAACTACCTCTTTCTCTGGGGAAAATTAGGAGTAGATTTTTGGATTTGTGCTCAAATGTTTTTGCAAAATTTTACTTGTTACAAGCAGGTATTATAAGGACCATGTAGACTAGGTAGTTGAACAAAATAGGAAACTTTCAATAACTCACAGTACTGGACAAAGTTGGTTGAATCTCTTTAAAGTAAGTCATTTGTAGTTCACACACAACGAAATTGTCACATTTCATACAACCGCACGCCGCAACAACACACACACATACTCACATTAACTACTGAGTTATTTGGAGGTATTTGGGCCTTGGTGTTGCCAGAGACCAGCAGGCACCTAAATCCTATTCGAGAACACTCGTTGGCGGTCACATCCCAAAGGGTCGCCAACAGTTCTTTTAGCGCTAGAAGGAGGGCTGAAAATTAAGCCTCTAGGTTCGTAAGCCTTATACGTTCAGTACATCAACAATTATTTGTAAGGCGTAAGAATTAGATACTATTTTCAGTTCATGACCAAGAAATTTCATAGTTTGGAAAATTTAGGAGTTTTAAAAGATATTCTAGATTCTAAGACTGATTCTTCATCAGAAGAAGAACAAAAGAAAGTTTCTGAATTGGGAACAAGTAGTGGAGTGAAAACTAGAAGATCAAGAAGATCACCCATTATATCTGGTTTATCAATTCGTAAGAGAAGATCTAGAAAGTCTAAGAGTTCAATATTTCAAAGGAATAGGATGGCAAATCCTTGGCAAGGAGTTACACCATTAGGATTTCAAAATTACAATGATATTCCTAAGGTAGTTTACAAATATTTTCCTGAGCCTTTTATTCCTGGAAAAGCTTATTTAGCTGAAGAATATATTCACATGTTTGAATTAGCTTTAGCTTNGACATGGGTTCTCTCTAGTTTGTGGAAATGATGGTTGTGGACCCAAACATGGTAGGATGAATAGGAGGAGATTTGGGCCGAGGGACTTGTCCCATCGATAAGGTAAGAGACATGGAGTTCGGTGCAGTTGTTGGGGATTTGAACATTGGAAAAGACTCCCAATGAAGTTTTCTGACTCTAATTCAACCTCAAACTCATTATGCTCTTCCTAGAAATCCTCTGAGCTAATTCCCTCACTAAACTCATCAACCTCTATGAGTTGTATGATCATTTATGCATAAAATTTTGTAAGGGGGATTTGGTCATCAACAGATGGGGTGCATTCTTTCCCATCCTAGTGTATGATTTTGAATTGGCTCCTAGCATTAGATTTGAAGCATGGTATCAAAAGACCAGCTTGTATCTTAGCACAGAGGAAGTTATAGAACTCCTCATTAATGACTATAAAATCTAGGTTTTTTCCTATTTGCCTAAGTGATTATCTTTGTTCTATAACTATAGGGTCTTTTGGGTCATAGACATGACCTACATCTTGGTTGGATGTCATATTTTTCAGGTTAAGGGGTAGGATAGTTGATCAGTTGAAAGACATTCTCACTAGCCTAAATTCTGTTTAATAAAGTTTATAATTAAGTAATTAAATAGAATTTCCAATAAGAAAAATTTCCTAACATGCAAGAGGGTTATGGCTAGAAAGTGTGGTAGACTGCAACTACAAGTGCAATGTAAGTTGTGGTGATAGGGGATATACCCTGCACTTGAGAATAATGTAGCAATATTGTGTTAAAACGCCCAACTATGTTGGCTTTGCCAATAGGAGCTACACTAAAGGGTGGTAAGGAGGTAAGTTGCTAACAATTATGTTACCCACTTGCACTATATTTTGGTTTCCCCCTCTTGGCCAAAACAATGTTCTTTTTGAAATAAGTGAATGTGAAATTTTATTTTTCAATGGCTACATTGATGTTTAGAGAAGGACCAATGCTAGCTTTGCTGAACAATTTCACAATAGGGATGGTTTGGATGGTCTAGGGGTATGACAACCACACTAGGGATATGACACCCACGCTAAGGGTATAATAGCCAAATTAGCTTTTAAAATGTCTAGCAATTGCTGTGAATTTTCTACCAAAACCCAAACTACTACATTGGGTATGACATCCACAGTGGGGGTTATGACATCCATGTTGGCTTTGCTATGAAATTTTCACAATAGAGGGGTATGAGGTTTTTGATGATAGAATCACCAATGCTAACTTTAAAATTTTCAACAATTGTTGTGAAAATTTTTCCCAAAACCTAAACCACCTGCAAAATCCACACTTGGTTTTGGTGGCAAGGGGATGGATGGTAGCATTGGATTTTGTGATAGAAAAATATTTTAAAAAGTTCAAAGGTATTTTATGCAATTTTAAAAGTTTTTTTATTCTTACAGACAACATTTCTACATTGGCTAATAGGATGGAACACAAAATTTTGGTGAAGGCCCTTCCTCTAGCAATCAAAAACTATAGTGACTAGAAAATTTGGTCACTAGAAAAAACCAAAGATCCTAGCTAGGATAACTATAAGCTCAACCTTCAAAAAATAGGATCCAAGGTACCCTAGACAATCTTGTCAATCACCCAGGGACTTATAGAGTATCAACAGGGGTAACAAACTAAAAATTCAATGTAGATCTAAAAATAAATGCACATAATAGGCAAAACAATTATGCTCTAGCTTGCACAAGAAATAGAACTGTAAACTTTATTTTGATAAAAATAAAGAGGATTCAAAAAATGTGTATAAGATGTTCCTAAGGAAGCATAGGGTTCACTTTGTTGGGGTGGAAACCATTAAAATTGGTAGCTTTGAAATCCACAGTCAACTCTGCAATCTAGATGCTCCAGAACTCCCGAAATTGTAGAACCTTACTACACTCCTCACTAGATCTACAACATTATTTGTGTAGGGGATAAGATGTGTGGAGGTTTTGGGCTACCAAGAAGATCCATGCTAAGTGTCTTGATGTCCAGGTTTCTCAACATTACCACAAAATCACACACAATCTTAAGGGGGTAAAAGTGGTAAAAATGGCTATGGGATCCACATTAAAATTTGCTCTCAAAATATTTGTGCTTGCAATGAATCTAAAAATCTCTTCAATGCCAAAAAGTGGAATCTTTTCATGGTGTTGGATCTTTATTTTTATAACTTTCAAGGCCATAAATTTTGTTGCAAATTTCTATCCTAATTACTTATAGATTGATGTCATGTACAAGTGTTGCAAGTGTCTATGTATGGTAATTTTTGATACCCTCAAGGTACCAAAACCATTCCAATTACTAAAAATAGTATATAGAAATTTCACCGACATTGGGGTTATAACATCCATCTTAGGTTATAACATCCATGTTGAGGTTACTGGGGCCATACTAGAGTAATGCTAAGGCAGGAAGGACTAATTTTGGAAATATAGGAGTTATACCTCCTAATGCTGCACATAGTTGATGTTGTAACACACACACACACACACACCCTAGCCCCCCACCCACAAGTGTTTTTAGCATAGCAAAAGTCCCCACAAAACCCATGAAAATGTCAATTTTCATAGCCCAAAAGGCATTTTTGGGCATCCCCACACCCCAAGCCCAAATATGGACATAATATGACTTTTTTCACCTATGGGTTGAGGCTTTAACTACTTATGGGGCATTTTTCAGCGCCACAAGTTAAGATATGTTAAATTGCATCTCTTGGATAACAATCTTCACATTTTACAATGAAGTTATTACCTTGGGTTTTGATGGTTAAGGTTACAAATTGACACATGAGGATTCTTGGTAGTGTTTCAAATTCCTCTTTCATTATTATATAAATCTTCTCATAAGTATCCTAGTCAATATCTTCAATGTAAAGATTATTAGAAGCTATTGAGTAGTTTCCCCAAAGATAATAAGAAGTTTTAATGATATCCAATTATCCTTCATGCTAATATGACATTGTCTTTTATGATTACATAACAATGGTTCTACTAATGTCATGATTCTATTGTCATCATCATGGATTTTATTGATGTCATCATGATTCCATTGGATTCTATGTTTCTAGTAGCATCATCATGGATTTTGCTAATGTTATCATAAGTTTCATTATTGTCATGGGTTCTGTTGATGTTATCATAGATTCCACTAATGTCATCATAGATTCTACTAAAGCCACTATGGTTCCACTAGGTTTCATGATTTTGTTGATGTTATCATAGTTTTCACTAATGTCATTATAGGTTCTGTTGATGTCACCATGGTTTCACTAGGTTCCATGTTTCTACTAACATCATTCTGAGCTTCACTAATGTCATCATAGTTTCTACTAATGTCACATGGTTTCATCAGATCATGGGTTCCACTAACATTGTCATGGATTCTACTAATGTCATCATAGATTTCATTGATGTCATAGGTTCCATTGAAGGTGCCCATACAATATGAGTATCATTGGAATCATCTCAAAAAATGCAATGTAATGATGGAAATGAATCAAAAAATTTCTTCCTTAAGAAACATATTTTATATTTGCAAAGCACCATCTTGGCAATAATTCCAATAGGTTTTGAATCCTATTTTGGACCTAACTACTAACCAAACCTAGATTTGGATCTTTTTGTAGCTAGCACTAGTTACTCATGAACTTGAGTATACATCTAAAATCAATTCTATATTCAAACCAAAAATCAATGTGATGCTTAGTATGGAAACTAATATGATCCCTCCAACCTAGTTTCAATTTCCATATCTTACAATTGTGTGAAAACTAGATCTAGTTCTACTACTCAAAATTGGAATAATGTCAAACGTAAGAAATAAAACATGTATATATCTACTAATGCTAATTTTTCCACTAACGAGTTTTATCCTACATACTTGTCATTTAAGAAAGGAAAATCCTCACATTTGGGCACTCTTTGTAGATTGCTTCTTTTCTTTACTACTCATGCCTTAGTGTAGGGTGATTCCTTCGTTAACAAATTTGTTTTCAAAAAATAAAGAAAATATATCTTTTAAAATCTAATCTAGAGAAAATTTATTAAATCAAAAGGCCTATGACTTTCAAAAATATTAGAAAATTTTTAAAAATTATGGGAGGCATTTTGATGAGTCTAAGATGATGTCCATGTAGGGCTTTTCCATAGTATGCTTCTATCCTTTTCCTTGAATAATCACTAATTATGATGTATTTAGATACCCTAATAGTTAAATGTTAACTATAAGAACTTTTAACCAAGCATATGTTTTGGTGTATTAAAACTAGAAAATGAAGAAGTGTGTTTTATTTATTATGCACGTGTGCAAGGTTTGGATGGAGTTGTTGAGTTTAAGGTAAGATCAAAGCCTTGGTATGATAATTCAAATCTACTCAAGCCATTCAAAACTTATGTAAGTGGGTTTAGAAGTGTCAAAGATCATCTTTTCTTAACCTTAAATACAAGGTAGATGTCCACACACATCCCAACCAAAAAATTAATAGGTTTAGCTAAATTTTCTAATTTAGGATGGACATTCCACTTAGAAGCTAAATGTTCCAAGTTGGGACACACTAGCTAATCTTGGAAATTCCATCCAAATGCTAGTTAATCTCAAGATGGATACCCATTCTTTGCAAAAACATCCCACTTAAATGTGGTGTAGTCATAGAGTGAATATCCAAGCTTCAAATGGAACATCCCAAGTAGTTGTTAAATGAAATAAAAAAATTCATACAAGTTGTTTTCTTTAACTTCAATTGGACTCAAAGTAGACCTTGAACTTCTTCCCTAGTGAGGACCCAACTTTAGTAGTCCAAAATTGAAACCAAACCCTTTAAAATTACACACACAATTATAAATAAGAAAGAAAAAACTCTTTATTCTTTCTAGAAAATGAAAGAAAAATACAAAATGTTGGAATCAAATGCCAAGGATGGATAAGTATTTAAGATCCAATACAACATACACACAAAAATGGCTATGAATCCTTACAAATATGCATGTTCAAATGTAGCTCAATCTCACTCTCTTCTATTCACAATCTCTCCCTCTTAGGACTATCCTTTTTAAACTCTGGCCCTTGATGCCTTTTTATAGCTTTCTAAGTATCTCTTCATCTTCCCTTGGTGCCCAAAATCTAATTTGATGACCATTGAAGTCTACCTAAGAAGACATCTTTGGAACTAAAAGATGTCTTTTCCAAGAGTGGGAATATGCACAAGAAGATATATTTGGCTTAGGAAAGACATCTTTCTCAAGACTAAAGCCTGATCAAAATACATTTTTAAAGTAGTGGAAGAAATATTCCAAGAGTGAAAGATGTCTTTTAGGGACAAAATATCTCTTTCATGGTAGGGCTGAAAATGAAGATACTTATTTTGAAGTCTAGAACACAACAAACACCTTCAAAGAAGTCCCCATTGATCCCTAAACCCTCCTAAACTCATCAAAATAGGTTCAAAACACCTAAAAACATGTCAAAACATATAAAAACACAACAAGATACTACAAAAAATGTCAAATATGGATAAACAACAAGAAACACATCAAACATTCCATTTATGATGACACATGGACTAGGTGATATCCTTATCATCTCTCCCATCGTTAACTTTATAAAAAAATTTCAAGTTGGCTATACACTTGGAATAGCACTAAGCCCCTACAAAGTTAAGTCTTTCTCATGAGTCCAAATTACATTTTCAATTTCCTCATCATTCTAATGCATTAAGAACTCATGCATCTTTTAGCTCCTTATGCTTTTAGCTTTCCTTGCTTGCAACACAACTAGTTTTCTTGTTATCCTTAATGAATTTTGATCTTCAAGTGCATATTTAAGGATCTCAATACTATCCTCCAAGTTATATGTAAGCACTTTACCATGGAAATGACTCAAATATGAAATATCAAATACACAAGAAAATAGAAAATTATTACAAAGATCAAGCTCATGAGCATTTTCATTCACTTCAATCCTAATTTAAAAAGGACCTATATCCTTTGAATTAAGCTTTAAAAAGTTTACATTCTTCAACCTCTCCTTATCCAAATGGAGACATACATAATGACCAATACTAAATATCACCTTCTTCTTTCCAATGTTCTTGGTAGCAATAACTTACTTGGTCTTACCTTCAAGTTTTGTCTTCACTTACTTATGTAAGTCTTGCATGCCTTTCACAAAATCTAAAATTATATGGATACAATCATTAAATTTCCTTAAATCCTTTGGCATAATGGGAACATAACCACAGTTTACCTCAAATGGACTTTTCCCAATGCTAAAATGACAAGAATTATTATAACTACACTCAGTATGTGACAAAATATTTTTCCATCTATTGGATTATTCCTCACAAAGATACCTCAAAATTTTGAATAATGATTTATTTACAACCTCAGTTTGGCCATCAATTTGTAGATGATAGGAACTCGAAAAGGATAATTTTATACCCAAAAATTTCCACAATGACCTCCAATATGGCTAGTAAATTTAACATATCTATCACTTACAATATTTTAATGGAAGACCATGCAATCTTATAATATTTTGGAAATATAACTGAGCAACATGAGATGTATCATTTCTTCTCTTACAACAAAAAAAATGGTCCATTTTAGTGAATCTATCAACAACAACAAAAATAGAATCAAAACCAACTTTTATCTTGTGAATCCCACAAATAAAATCCATAGAGATACTTTCCCATGGGGCATTAAAAATTGGTAAAATTAAATAATGTTCAACAATATCTTGAACTCCCATGAATTTTTAGCAAACAATATGCCCTCTAATAAATTTATTTACATCATTTCTTATACTTGATCAATAGTAGCTCTTTCCCATAAGTTCATATGTCTTTGTCTTAAAAATGTGTCCAATCATATTACAATTATGTTTTTCATCCAAAATTCTTAATCTGAAATCATACTTTGGAATGCATACCTTACCATTCTTGAAGAGGAAGTCTTATTATAGATTATAGTCTCTCCACCTATCCACTCTAATAAGTAATGAAGCATTAAGATCTTTCCAAACCTCTCCCAAATTATTATTATGAGAGCACAAAGAAGTCAAGGCCTCAAGTCCTTCTACCTAAGTACATAAATAATTTACAATTTAAATTCTTGAAAGAGCATTTTCCACTACATTATTTTTTCCACCTCTATGTTTCAACAAAAAGTGAAATTCTTGGAGTTTCTTTATCCATTTCATATTCTTGGCACTCAACTTCTTTTGGAAATGCAAGAATTTCATATCTTATGATTAGTTAATAACAAAAATTCACTTCCCAAAAAATAACTCCTTCAATGTTTTATGGCCTAAAGTTTAATGTATAACTCTTTTTCATAGACACTATAATTTTTCCTTGATTCATTTCATTTTTCAGATAAAAATGTAATGGGCTTACCTTCTTAGGCTAGAACCCCTCCAACTACAAGTTTCTTTCAGCCACCTCTACTTTAACAAGCTTAAAAATTTTGAAATAGATAACATTGGAGCATTGCAAATTTCTTCATTCAAAGCATGAAATGATTTTTCTCTCTCTTCATCACATACAACATCTAAATTCTTCTTTAAACAAGTAAGCATATTAGAATTGAAATTTCTAATAAATCTTCTCTATAAACCAACCAAACCAAAAAAAAAACCCCTTACCTTCCCCATATCTTAGATGAAGGTAATTTCTTGATTATTTTTATCTTGCTTAATCCCATTTTGACTTGGTTCTTGGAAACAAAATGACCTAATTAGATAATTTCCTTTTTCATAAAATAACATTTCTTTCCATTGATTACCACTTTTGCTTTATGCAAATTTCAGCACATGAATCTCAAGTGTTACACATGTTCCTCCTCATTAGAAATATAGACAATCATATCATCAAAGAAAACAATACAACATTTCCTAATAAGATCCCTTTAAACATCATTTATAAGCCTAATTATTGTTTCTAGAGCATTCATTAGTTCAACATACATGACTAGCCATTCATACAAATCATTCAATTTCTTAAAGATTAGTTTACATTCATCTTCTAATCTAATATGAATTTAATGAGAGCCACTTTTTAAGTCAATCTTGGAAAAAAATTTAGCATTGACAAGTACAATAAGAATGTCATCCAATCTAGGGATTGAAAACTTATATTTAATAATGATCCTATTGATAGTCTTAGAATCTATGAACATTCTCATCTCATCCATATCTTTCTTTGGAACAAGTATAGCTAGAATGACATAAAAAGAAATGAATTCCTCAATGAAGCCATTAGAGAGTAATTTACTTGCTTTTGCAACTCCTTCCTTTGATTTGAAGTCATGCAGTAAGCTCTCTCATTTGGAACCATAGCTCAAAGTATAAAATCAATTTTATGTTGAAAGAACCTTATTTGAGAAATCCCCTCCAATTCTTCCTTAAAAACATTAATAAATTCCAATGTTGAAGATTGCACTACTGAAGGAAGTTCATTTGAAGGTTCCTCTTCACTTGTTGCAAGTGTAGACATGATGGTAAAATCATGCTCAACTTCTTCATGTTCTTGTAAATATTCTTGTTCACTTAGTAAGATCAATTTAGCATTTGTAGGTATATTTTCCTTGTACTGCTACCAAGTCATAGGAATCACATCATGTATCCCATTTTCCCTTAGTACTGAAAAAATATTTCTTGCTCCATCAAAAGAAGTCTTATTGTCAAAATTCCACAATCTTCTTAAAATTACATCAACACAATCAATTATAAAAATGTTATAATGTAATATGTCTTTAAGGGAATAAATCTTGAAATAAAAAATATACCTCTCCTTCACTTCTTATAAATGCTCTTTTAAAATTCAATGAACTCTATAAGGCCTAGGATGTGGAAATGTCTTCAAGTCAAACTTAGCAATACTCTTAGAAGAAATCATGTTTACTTAGGCATCATCATTAATCAAAATATGTACCCATTTCTCACTATCAAGACACCTAGTCCCAATCCTTAAGAGCATCTTCCTAAGAGGATCTTTATTTACATTTATATTTCCCATGAAAATGTAAGAATTAATTTTACTCACATATTCTATCATAGGAGCATGATGATTAGCTTCATTAAAGGACTTTCCCTTCTCTAAGGTTTTTTAGTTCTTTGCTCTTGTAAACCTTTAACTTCTTAAATTCCCAGTGCTTATGTACCATGTCATCATAATTAAAGCATTGAAGTTTGGAAGTATAGTCATTTTCCTTACCTTTTTCTTTCTTAGCAATGTCCTTAGAATCATGGTCCTCCCTAAACTTCTCTTGATTTTCATTTATGTCTCCTTTGGCATTTTCCTTCTCACCCTTAGAAGCATTGTAGTCCTTACCCTTATAATATCTAGATCCTTTATTAGAGCCTTGAAATGTTTTGTTAGCTTTAAGAGCTAATTCAAAAGCCTCATCTAATGTTTGAACCTCATAGAATGTTACCTATTATTGGTATTCTCTCTATAATTCTCCTTGAAAATTGGATGCTTGCTTATACTCATTCTAATGAACTTTTTCTTATTGGAAGGCTTTACAAAAATCCATGTATAAGTCTTTCACACTCTTGTCACCTTACCTTAAATATTTCAATTTTTTTACTACTTCTTACCTATGAGAGATCTATTCAAATTTTTATTTGAGCTTGAACTGCATTAGGAACCAATATTTAATAGGAGCTTCATTACTTTCAAGGTAAGCATGACTCTCTTTCTCTTGAGAAATATGTGTTATTTTATCAAGTTTGATCTCAGCATATGACACTTTTTGATTGTCTTATATATTTTCAAGGTCAAAGGACTTATGCAAGATCTTTACTTAAGAAAGAAAAGATTCAATATCCTCCATCAGATTGAAAGTTTTGGATTTCACATGAAGTATTCTAGAGGCACGCCTAAAAGCCTTTGTAAGCATGATCTTAATTTCCTTCTTAGAATTTCTTTGAGACCTAGAAGTATATTCATTTTTATTTCCTATTGGAAATTTGAATCTATGGGATCTTGATCCAACAATTGAAGAATACAGGTTTCCATCATAATTCTCATCTTCTTCAATGTCTTCATCCCCAATAGAAAATTTTCAAGGTTTGGCATGGATAGTCACCTTGTTGAAGAATCCTTTGGTAAAGAAAATTCTGAGTTAACATCTTGCTTAAATGCCCTTAGTGTTGGAGTCTGATCTTTCTTTTCTTTAGGCTTTTTCATTACGTCCAAAAGAATCTTGAGTTCATCCCTCAAGGCTTCCTATCCTTAGCTAAGCCCTAGAGTAATTTCTTCTTGGATGCCATCATCAAACAAATCTAAATTCCAAATTACAAAAATACCCATAATAAATTGCAAAAGGATTAAGAGTACCCATAACCAAAATTAGAGTATCCAATTAGGTTCAACAAGAGATATGCAAATCCAAAATAGAATTAACATAATTCCCATAAACCATAACTAAATAAGGTTAATTGGTATCCTAAACAATAAGAATTTCTGATGCCCAATTTAGTTGATCATACAAAAGAACCAAAAGAAGGGTAAGAAAACCCTAGTTGAGCATAGAAAATAACATCAATAAAATTGCAAACCAAAATAAAATTGAAGTGAGTGAATACTTATAAGTTGATGTAGAGAATTCCTCTCTTTAAGTTAGTTGTCTTCAATCCTTCACTTTGATACCAATCTCATGAAGACCTAGCATCAAGAACCCAAAATTAAAACTAAAATCCTTTAAACTTACACACATAACTAAAAATAAAAAGGAAATAACTATTTATTTTGACTACAAAATAAAAGAAAAATAGAAAATGCTAAGAATAGAAAATTACTCAAGATCTAACACACACACACATAGATATAGAGCCTTACAACAATGGATGCTTAAATGTAGCTCAACATCACTTTCTTTTCTCTAAAACATTTTTCTCTTAGGATTATCCTTTTTAAAATCAAGCCCTTAATACCTTTTTATAGCTTTCCAAGTGTCTCCTCATCTTCCCTTAGCATCCAAAATCCAATTTGGTGATTGTTAAACTTTACTTGAGAAGATGTCTATGAAGCTGAAAGATGTTTTTTCCAAGAGTGGGATCATGCATAGGAAGAAATCTTTGGCCTAGGAAAGACATATTTCCCAAGACCATAGCCAGTTTAAAAGACATATTTGAAATAGTGGAAGACATCATTCAGAAATGAAAGATGTCTTTCATGCTAGGGCTAAAACTGAAGATGCCTATTTTGAGCTCTAAAACACATAGATATCTTCAAACAAGTTTCCATTGATTCCTAAACCCCTTGAACTCATCAAAATAGGTTCAAAAAACCTCTAAACATGCCAAAACACATAAAAACATAGAGAGATATTACAAAAAACATGAAACACCTAAAACATTTCCTTTAAAATGGCATATGGGCTCTGTGATGTCCTCATCATACTCTACAAAAGCTTTAACTTATATCTCATTTGAATTAATACTTGCTTGAATTTGGATGCACAACTACACACATTGACATTAACATTTGACAATGGTATTGGAATTTGAAATTTGGAATTAACATTATCTTGAAATCAAGGTTGATTTATTGAATTACTTAAGAAGCTACATCATCATTAGGTATAGTTTTCTCCCAATATTTAGAATGTATTATATTCACTAATTCATTGCTTATATTTTTTACATTTCATGTAACTAGGGCTTTGTCATTTATGTTTAATATGCTATAACTTTGTATCTATTATGTAAATCTAATTTGAGATTATTCTCTATATCTTTAATGATATGTTTTCTCATTATTCTAAAGAGCTCAAATATTCTATAAGGAGATATTTGTTTTGTTATTAATTTTGAGGTATTTCTCACTTATATACTCAATTGCTTTATGTTTTCTTTCCCTTGAGGTATTTTCACTTGGATGGCCATGTATTTGTGGTTTTTCCCTAAGGAGTTATGAGTGCGTCTTAAGAGAGCACCATATTTGTTCCAACCTTACGAGATTCTTGGAAGTCTTATGAAATACTAAGATTAAAGACTCATTATTTATCTTACATGTAGTATGTAGCATCTGAGGATCTAACACCATGGTATCCTCTACCACTATTATTTGGTTTTCATAATTTTTAATGTGAGAACCAACTAAACTAATACTTAATTTAACCAAACTATCATAGATACTTTAAATTATTAGGATTTGGAAATGTAAGCAAAAAATAAATCATGAATCATCTATATATAAAATTAAAAAATCTAATATTAATACTAACAAATTAAGATCTCCAAAATGAAAATTCAACTAAAGAAGTCCAAGTTACAAATGTTAATCATCAAAGTATATATTTTTAATGCAAAACATAATGATAATATTAAAGGATATTGCTTGTCTCATAAAATGAAGAAGAATATAAATGAAAAAAAAAACTTCTTAAAGAATGGATGAAATGTCATCTTACTTGAACATATGATCAACTAGTTATTCCAACTTATCGCCCACTTCTGCTACACACTCTACACATAAAGTACAGGAAGTCAATCCTTAATGAGTAAGGTAAAAACATCATGGTTCATAGAAGCATAAGTTCTTTGATTAAGCTTGGTATGAAAATAGGTTAAGCTATGATACTCATATTAGAATCATTTATAATCAACTGGAATCTTAACAACACATATAGAAAGCACATTAATATTAATTCAAAATGAATAATAAATTAATAACATTATTATTCTTATTATTATTAAACATGAAATAAACCATAAATAGCAAACAATCATTAGTCAAACAAAACTACGTGATATACAATGATGAGATAACTAGTATGCTATCTAGCATAGCAAATATGTGGACTTAAGGAAGTTAGGTAATGATTTTCTAATACCTATGCACAGTAAATCTGTCCATATAAGGGATGTCCATTCACACTGAATGAAATAATCCATTGCCTATGAACAACAAATATATGGAGCATTTACCATCCATGCATGGCCAATCTATAAGTTCATGTTATGTATTACCAAGACTATAGCAATCAATAGTTACAGGGTGAGAACTATTAGGACTGTATAAGAGGGTTAATATAAAACAAGAAACAAATGTTGGTAGACAAGTAATAAAACCAATGTATCAACAATAATTTATCTTCATGTTATGTCTTTAGATTGGCATAAGTCACAATACATAAATAGGGTACAACTCACATATTTTCTTTAACCAACCATCAATGCTATACCAAAACATGAATGGTAATTCATCATATTGTTGTATTCATCATCATTTTCCTCTCCCATGCACTAGGTTGATACAAACCCTACTACTTCTCCTCTTTCCATTGATAATCACTATTCTTTGCCATGCAATATCCTTACATAAGGTTGGACATGTATAAATGTTATTACAAACATCATGATTAATGATTTTCATATTGGATATGTCTTATAAAAATTGGTTGCCACACTACATTTAACTAATATGGATAATTAATGCAAAAACTTTACTTTAAAATACCTTAGAAGATACCATGATATCTCATAATCTATAAGGATTTGGTGAATTAAGTTTATATCTCTAAAATTATCATGATTTTTTCTATACATATAAAAATTAATTAATTAAAATCCTCCATATAAATTGGATTTATTCCTAGCTCTTTCTAGATTGGTTACTCAATTTCCCTTACACGTATCTCTTAGAATATTAAGGTTTCATTTTTGGAATTTTACTAGAACATTCCTACCAATATTAGCTTTTAAAAAAATAAGAACCATGTAAAATTCATAAATGGAGTTACAATAACATTTTTTATTATCATTCATGATGTCTAGAATTAATAAGAGAATAATCAACTTCACCACCCTATATGTAGGTTTTCATGCATCAAAAGTTTTGGCTTAAAACTTGGTGGTTTAGACGTTCTAATGCAAAGGTTCATTTTCCTAAAATTAGAATTCCTAAATGGAAGATGCAAATAATTAATTTTAAAGATGTCATCAACCTTAGGAAAAATATTAATTTATGTCAATTAATAATGGTAAATAAAGGTAAGCATAGAATTAATTATACAAAAATATAAAATTTCAAATCCATAAGCATATCATGATAGATTATGAGCTAATAAATACATTCATTCAAACTAAGATCCAAACCAAAAGGTAATTGAAACCAATTATTTAATTCATGTCAATATCATATAATGAAATAAAACCAAGATCTAATATAATGCATTTAACATACAGGCCTAATGATTCCTATGGCGAGGGGGCAAAGGGGGGAGCAAACTCCATCTTGTCAATTGGCATCGCGTGGCCCATCCTCGTATGGCGGGGGGGTTGGGGGGTCACGATGTTCGAGGATGAGTGTGCGACGAGGTAGCAGCGGCTGGTCTGTCGGCTCACTCGTGCTCGGGGGGAGTGTAGTCAGTGGGGCCGTATCGTTCACCGGAAGTACACGCTCTGGATGTCTGGTTCGCATGTTTCGAGGCCTTTGATGACTCTCTACCAGCACGTGCGGCAGATGTTGAATCTAAACTGGCTCCACCTCGAGCCGCATGCCCTTTTGACCCATAAATACCCCCCTGAGGATGGTTGGATGGCAGTTTGGTGCGGGCGACTCCCCGAGAAAGAAAAAATCTTTCTCTGGCTACTCAAATCTGCCGCGCTCCCTATTCTTGTGTTCTTGCAGCAGCGCAGCATCATGCAGGATCCCACGTGTCCACGTTGTGGCCACGACCCCGAGATCCTCAACCACTTCATTTATGA
>MNCI01023529.1:93154-104833 GCA_015680685.1 Gnetum montanum | reverse complement strand
GGGTGGGCCACCCCCGCTTGTACTTGTATACTCGTGTACCATTCTTTCAGTAATACATTCCCGAACATTCTCTAAAAAAAATGATTCATTTCTAAAACATAGCAAAAATATGAAGGATAGATAATAGAGAATCAATATTTGCATGAACCATATTCAATGATGCATTAAAACCCTACCAAATGATCATCCAATGAAGCCTAAGATTGTAGATCTCTCTTCTCCTAATGTAGATTTGGTTGGAGCTCCTATCTAGAAGGGCATAGGATGAAATACCCTATATCAAATTTTTAGATAATGTTCTCTCTTACAACTTCTAAGACTTGGATGCTCTCACTCACATGCATGACTATTGAAAAGAGAGCTAGTTTAGGCAAGTATTTATTCCCTAAAAAAATCTACATTTGGACAAAAAGAAAGAGAAAACTTGAAAAGAAGTAAAATATCTAATCATTCATTAAGTTAGAATAACCAAAGTTTTTAATATAATATAACATGCTCACTAAAAATAAAATTTAAACATAAAACATCCAATTAGTTATAATTGGTCTCAAGTTTAAACCCAAGCAAGAGCACATAAAAGGATTGGCCACCACACCAAGCATCTAATTTAAGATCTAATTTACATGAAATCAAAGAAATAAATGCATAGCATGAAATTAGAATTCTCATAATAAAATAAGGTTTTGAAAATAAAATAAGATCATGATGGTAAGAAAAGATGAAATATGCACATGTTGAAAAAATAAAAATAAAACTAAAATAAAAGAAAATAGCATAAAAATATATTTTAAATATACCTAGCAAATACATGACACCTAATAATATATAAGAAATAAAATAATTACATATCTATTCAAACATTACTATGCACAATCTAACTTAAGATAAGCAATATAACAAAGTGGAAGATATATCAAACCAAGGATTCAAATTCAAGACTTATGACTAAAGAAAACTAATAAAGGAAAGAATCCAAAAAAAATAAGGGTTAAAAGTCATTGATGAAACATGTTTCTTTGTCTACTCCAACATCAAGGGGTATACACTAGCCTATAAATATAGCACCTAGGCTCTTGGTTTGGCATCAGTTTTTGTAGTTTCTAGTCAAAGTAGCAAAGCTCTTACAATTTATTTTTCCCAAAGTTACAATATTTTCTAAGTTCTTGTGGAAGGATTCTAAGTGTATATAATTCTTTTTTTGAACACTGATGTACCTGAGTGTGATAGGAATAAAAATGAACTCTTTTGACAACTCTTGTAGCACTAAGAATAGATTAATGTTTCTTTCAATGTGCTTTACTTTAATGCATTTGATTAAGCAATTACTTTCCAGAAATTAATGAACACAAGAATGACCACTTGGAACATACATATAATACTTGGTAACCCAGCAATGCTTAATGTTTGTTATCCTAGTAGCACTATATGTGTTTAGGATGTGTCTAGAAAAGTGGGGCAATTACTTGTGTTAGGCTAGCTAGGCAGTAGATGAATTATACCTTTAGTTACTTTACCTTCCATTCTTGTTGTAGGTGATCAAATTTATAAAACACAAAAGATAAAAAATCATGTACCTAAATTACACTTAAACCATACCCTTGAGCTTCACAAGTGTAGTTGGGAAGACAATGAATGTTTTCAATGTCCATTTCACTTCCTAGAGAAACTAGTATACTAGAGAACTATAAGTCCACAAAATTTGAGCATATTGCACATAAACACCTTAGTGATTTGTATGGTTGGGTGTAGGGATACCTCACCACTCATCATTAGAACTATTACCAAGGACCTTTTGGTTTTTTCATGTGCTATCTGGGATTTAGTGAAAATTATTTAAATTGTTGGAATGAACCTTAGAGTCACATCACATCTTAAGATTACTACAACAAACATTTAAAGCACACTGCATTTTTATCATCTAATTGAAATGGTTCTTCTCATAGGAGTACTTCTTTGCCCAAGTCTGATGGATTTCATTAGCTAGTGCCTCAACAATATCAAATGGTATATGCTCATCTTGATGAGTATATATCCAATTTCACCTTCATCCTACATCAAGATGAACAAATAAGGTGGCATGATATGGAGAGCAACATTGTGTTGCTACCCAATCGATCTATTCCTATAATGCTTTACCAAGTACTTATCCATCTGGGTCTTCGGGAACATCATGCTAAGTATGTTGTGCAAGATAGTGATGCTAGGGATTATTATCCCATTGAAGCACAATGTCTCTAGGATTGCCAGTTAGAGCAACATCACGAATTCATGAAAGGAAAAGGATTTAATGACTCCCCATTTCTACTATACAAAATGATGGTGAGAAATCCTTCTTTGGGGGTTTTTCATTCAATGAAATTCCTCTCTTTAACTTTGGTGATAGAGGTCAAAACCAGAACTTGCGGTCCATAATTCACAATCTTGGTTCTGGTAAGAATGGATCCAATGACAAAGAAGGATCCAAAGAGGCAAGTCAAGGTGAGGATTAGGACAAGAAACAAGATCGTGAGCATGGTTGCAATCACTGAAGAGGTGGTAGTAGGCACCATGATGGTGCTAGTCCTCCTTCCTCTTCACCATATTCATCATCATCATCTTCTTCTTCTAGCTATGATCACAACCACAAGAGGCAAGACCATGATGGAGGTGACCAAAATAACCGACAAGATCAAGATGATCAAAATGATCATCGGGAAAGGCAAGAATAAAGGCATGGACATTCAAGAGAGGCACATCTCCATGAACAAAGTGGTAGTAGATGGCATCATAGGCACCATGATCAAGGCCTTGATGAGCCTTTGCTTGCTATTTGAAGTATGCTCAATATCACATAGGCAGTATGAATTCCAATAAAGCATGTGAAGGATAGTCGGATCAAAATGCTAGACATGAATAATATTCCTTAATTCAAAGAGGGTTATAACTTTGATCTACAAAACCATATCCAAGCTTTTCAAGATGCATGTGCCTTGTAGAATATAGAAAATGAGTGGTGAAAACGTAAGTTGTTCCCAAGGACACTCATCAAAGAAGTAGAGAACTGGTACTAATCCTTAAAGTCAAAATCTATTAGATGACAGAGTACCATGATTAAATTGTTTAATGACAAATATCAAACATGCTTCAAAGTGTTCAACTTAAGAAGGAAAATCCAATGATGGAAATAAGAAACACACGAACCCTTGGATGTTGCCATTGGTTGATACTATTCCTTAATGCACAAATGTCTTAGCCATGATTATTCTCAACTAGATCAACTTTGCCACATTGTAGATAAGCTTCAATCAAAAACAAGGAGAACCCTTAGTGTCTATGCCCAAAGGTAACTATCAGAATTAAGTGTTCATCAAATGCAAAGATTAACTGAGCAAGTAGCTAAAGAGGAGGATGAACTAAGAAAAAGAAAAAGTGCAAAAGAGTATAACTACAATCCTTCCATTCACAAAAAGGAGGTTCGATTCTCTGATAATGAGGACAAATATGCATTTGATGAGGTAGTGAATAGGAAACCTTGCTACTCCAAAAATTTTAGTCTAAAATTATGGCCAAGGTTGATCAGTTATGGGACTCCATGTATAGCAAATTCCAAGCTATTCTAAAAATTGCTAAAGAGTGTAAAGAACAAGGTAGTGATCATGAGCATCAGAGGTGCAAGAAAGTTAAACATGCCTATTAAAGAGGTGATGCGATGCGATATCGCATGGGCCGTGATATTGCATCTTTCCCTGCAATATCGCGTACGTGATATCGTAGTCCGCTACCAATTCTATAAATAAGAGGCGTCCCTCCCTTATTTTAGTTTTAGATTTAGATTGTAGCTAGACTTTGGCAATTTTATCCCTCTAGAGTTAGAATATTTTCTAATGTATGCATGTCGTGTGGTGAATGTAATTGTATGACATCCTTTATTCGAGTGTGATGTACTTGGACACGCACATGACCGACAATAAATATTTAGATTACTTCATCATTGCAGCATTAACTTTATTTATTTATTTATTTAATTGTTATTTACTACTTCCCTAATTAGTCTCTCTCACCTTTAAACTCATTGTCAAACGTAGAATGAGTATGACTTGATTACGAGCATTTAAGTGTGACTACTTGGTAACCCAGTAGCGTACCTAGGATCTGCACTTGGTAATCTTAGTGGTAGTCATGCATGAAGTCCAAGATGTATACAAATAATCAGGGAACAGATGCCCATCGCACTTAGGCTAGATTAGATTCTTTTACTCTTTCTCTCTTAGCTTAGATAATATTACTTTCCATTGCCTTCAAGAGTAGCATTAGATTAGAAAACCCATCATACACCTCACTCTGGACTAAATCATACGTGAAAAATATAATACTAGTTTAGGTGGGAAGACAGCGAACTGCAACCTAAGGCTAACTATCTAGGTGCCACAACTAGTTCGTCTGTGGAGTTTGACCAAATTGTGCATGAAAATGCTCGTATTTGTATGGTTGAGTGTAGGGGTATCTCATCACTCATCATAGGCACCATTGCTAGGGACAGTGCTAGTTATCTAGATTAGTTATATCATACAAGGTCGATGTAAAGGACTTAACGATATATCTTTTAGAAAGAAATAATTATTAAAAAGTCACACGTAATTTCACACACAACTCCACAACGATGGCTCTCTTACAAGATTACAATAATGCCACACTTAGTGAGGAAGTTCATTGGAGAACCAACAAACTATATGATGATGAAGATTGGAGTACACAACCTGAAGTATGGGTCTCTTACAAACATGAACGAAATCAACATCATCCTAACACATGAAGGTATAACTTACCAGTTGACGNATTGGTCAACGATGGTAGAGGTCTTTAACGAAAAATATCAAACCTATGCAAGAGTGTCAGCCTTGAGGAAACAAATCCAAGGATGGAAAAAAGCACAACATGAACCCTTGGACATGGCCTTAGAAAGATATTATGCACTATTAAACAACTTTCTAGGCCATGGGTTTTCCAAGGAAAGGCTAATGTACCATATTATTAATGGGCTTCATGATGCAACTAGAGAGACCTTAGGGATGTATGCCCAAGGTCAACTATACGAACTACGAACCCATCAAGTCCAAGAGCTTATTAAGTGGGTATCAAAACAAGAATGAGAATTAGTTAGATGGGAGAGTGTTGAAAAACATCAACGGGACCAAAATCTCAACTTAACAAAGCTCCATGATCATAAAAAGGAGAAATCAACCAATCTCAAGGTGGAAACATCATCTTTGCCAATAAAAAAATTGTTAGAAGAAGTTGAGGCAAAGATCAACAAGATGTTGGAGTGGACATATCAAAAATGTGGAGAATTTATCAACATTATTGGAGATAGAGTTTTGACAACCCAAGAATAAGGACAAAATAGTAGACAATCGGAAAGAAGGGATAAGGAAAATAAGAGGTCAACTGCTGATCATACATATGAATGCAACATATGCTTGTATGATCACCCCAAGGCCAATGCCCAATCTTGTCACATTTATATGAGCATTGGGGAAATACATTACATCCAAAGTTCATACAGAGATACTATGTTTGATCACAGTGGCAACAACCCCAGTTATGGGGGAGACCACCACTAGACTGGAGACACCCTTCATATCATCTAAATCTAAATGCTTATCTTATTCAACATCTTGTTTCTCCAACTAGGCCAACACACTTTATCTCACCACAGTACCATTCTTCTCAATACTATCAACCCCTGCCTCCAACACAACCACCACCTTGTTCACCTTATACTCCTCCTAACTTTCAACATTCTCATCCTTTCCCTCCTTCCACAGTGCCACCAATTGTTCCTAAGGTACCTGCACCATAGCAACAACCCATGAACAACACTTGTGCTACTACTCCCAACAATAGTGAGAAACCTTAGCAACATCAAAATCACCCCTTCTTTAAACACGGTCATAAGAAGGGACAACATAATTTCGAGGCCACTACATCCTCCAACTCAGCACAAGTCCCACACTATGGTGAACCCTTACCTTCGAACCCAACATCTCATGTAACTCCATCAGGGCCACCAACTCACACTCCAACAACAATACGGCCCAATGAACACAACCATGAAGAGCGACAACCCAATCCTCTCATACCATCTTCCGGTCACAAACATTATAGTGGATCAATCATTAACCAGGAACTACATCATGCAAATTGCCCCACTATGCTCATTATAATCAAGTGTGTGAAACCCGATGGGGTAAATATGACCAAGCTAGAATACTTCTAAAATGCAAGGATCCTCGTTGTCAATTATTAATCCTTGTTGTCCTTAACCGTTTAGCTATGAGGGATATCCCTCATTCTAATAAGTAGGATTAATAACCACTTTTTAGTTTTCTTTAATTTTTCAATTTTTTTGTTTTCTAGTTTTTCATTTTTCAACTTTTTGTTTTATCTTTTTGTCTTTTTGTCTTTTTGATATTTTTTTTCTTTTTAGGTATTCTTTTGTTTTTATGTTTTTTATAACTAATCTCTCATCTACAAATAAAACACCCATGTGGATCGTTGGCTGAGGTGTGTTCTATGTTATTAAGTCTCAAACAATCAATTATTTGGATAGTGAGCCCATTACACCCACTCATCCATTCTAAAAATGCGAGGGTCTGTTGGAGGGTACAGTGATATTCTTAACATTTTTAAAACTTAAAATTAATTTTGTGTTCATTCCACCTAGAATGAAGAAGGATGGACCAAGAGGGAATAATTAGGGTGTGACATCAAGGGGACTTGCATATTCTCTTTGGTGATGTCTATGGGAGTTATCATGCAACATGGTTGTACTAAGATCCTTGTAGATCTAATGAAAAATGGAAGTAAGAGTGATCAAAAGGGCACTCAAAAATCCAATACTGTTCTAGGGGGTCCCACTAGAAATACATGCATCCATGCCTAAAGTTTGGCGACTTCTCTAGATTCAGTATTCAAAAAAGAGAGGAAAAAATAGAAAAAGAAGAAAAACAAAGTGCCACAAAACAAAAATCACTCCTCCCTTGAACAAAATGCCAAGTGATCATATGCCTTGTTGTTCTAGTATTCTCATAGTTGCTCATCATGGGATGAAACAATGTGATGTCACTAATTAGAGGAATGGACCTGGTCTTGATCTTGGAACAATGGGTTAATGACACCTTAATCATGCTTTACATGTAGGATTCACTGTGTCCTAGGTCAGTCACCTCATGTCCCAATCTCTATGATCCCTTTCTATAGTTTGTCCCATCTCACTATTCGTGTAATTGTAGTTCGTGTCATGTGTAACATAGAACCCTTATCTCATTCTGGTGATACTTACATGTGTGTGTTTTGTGGAGTTAGTGCAAACTACATTTAACCCTTCTAGTGCCCACGGACACTTTAAGTGTGGTTACACAAGGGAATTATAGGTTGGAACCTGCTTTGGGGAGGACCCACTTGTGTAATCTTTTGTAATCTTCACTTATGACATAGCTCACAAACATCATTTCTTACCCTCAGCATAATTTTTAAAATGATTTTCTTTAACTACTATTATCCCTCTGAATTTCAATATTCCTATGTATCATTAAATACCTTTTTTCTTACCGCCCAAGGTTTTATTGATAAAATCCACACTATCATCATTAATTGTGCCTCTGGACATAATGAAATTGCCCTAGAACTCCTTGATAATAGCTAATGTCCTCAATTTCCAATGTTAATTTCAAGAAAATCCTTCACAAAGTTGATATTTTAATTGTGTCTCATGTCACTAGGGACATGATATTGCGTATGCGATATCACGTCGGATCAGATATCGCGTACGCGATATCACATCCCCACCACCTATAAATAGGTCACCCCCTCCCCCTGCAACACTTAGCTTCATTTTGTCATTCACATGGGGGGAGTTTTTGAAATTTTTCTCTGTGACTTTTGATTGAGTAACCCTTGCTTTTCTCACTCTATCTCACTCGTTGGTACTCCGATTTTTATTTCGTTTGAACCTACTTGAACCAGAAGTGTTCAGTTTAGTCATGGGGGGAGGGACACTTGCCAAAAAGTGCGTAAACTTTTTTGAAATTTCTCATCACCCAAAGGACATCAATCAGGGTAATTAGAATAATTGTGCCTAAAACTCATTTAACCCCTAGGTATACCGGGAAACTAAAATGGAACCCACCTAAGTCACAGGACTCATTATTACAAAATTTTGGGCACGATCACACATGATAACATAAGATCATTAATAAAGGCAAGTAGTAAGGTATAACTTAACTTCAAACACAACCTTACTAATGCTTGAACCATGTGATTGCAGATGGCCCTGAAACATGGACAATAGGAAGGTCTTGCCTAGGGTGAAAGCAAATGATCTCAAAGAGGCGGAAGACAAAGACCTACCAAAAAACATGCAGAACAGGAGGAGCAATCATTTAGCATTCATCAAGATGAACCTCCTACTAGATGGTCTGGGCAAGCAAAAGGAGGAGCTACTGTAGCGCTTGAATTAGGACAACAACTCACATTGCCCCAAGATTGTGTTCAGGCTATCCATGAGAAGTCCACATTCGCTGCGGTGATTGTGGAATTGAACTTTGAATCATTCACAGAGTTTGCTCTTAAGGCCATTAGGGATCACCTCAAAGGATCTCCCGTATGGCCTATCCTCTCTGAAAGCAGTGCCTGGTACCTAGGAGAGACATACCAATTTTGGCACAATAGGGAGCAAGGAACCACTGTTAATATTTGTGGTGTGACAATTGACTTCTCTACGTAGGCCATTTTGAAAGTGTTAAACCTTCTGAATACATGGCCCTAGGTTGTTCGGTTATCCACCCGTTCAAACCCTGATGTGCGAAAGGATTGGTTGAAGAAGGCTTATGGCAGATATAAAGCATTTGGTGAGTTGACGACGGAAGAGAGGGTTTACTTCAAAATTGAAACATATCACCTCTTCCCCACAAAGGGCTTAAAAGGATATCGGTGTATGTGGCTAGAGGATGTGCAGTGTTGATGGGAAAGGTTAACACTAACCTACCCCATCTATATTTGATGGAGATCCTGAGGTAATTTGAAGAATGAAAGACAGGGAAGATGGTGCTGCCTTTCCCTTTTCTTATCAGAAAGCTTTGCCAATGTGCTGTTATTTGGGGATACACTAATGACATCCTTCGAAAAGCTCAAACTGCTTCATATGCTGAATTGCTAAAGGCACCAGCTCCAAGAAAAAGCATGGGCAAAGAGGTGGGACTAGAACAAGAAGAAGAACATATGGCTAGACCCAGTTAACCTCTAGCCATGGGTCCCAACCAACAACAAGAAGTAGGGCCTAGCACAAACTAGGATCAACCGCCACCATTGTAAGACTACAAATCGTCGATGAGCCATCTTAGGGCCATTGCTGAGACGGTCAATTGGGGAAGTTGTGATGATGCAAATCTCTTCCACGTCATCGCTAATTCCATTCAGCCTATGATTTCATTGGATCACACAAGGGGTGAAGTATCCATTCAAATAGGAGGAGGGAAAAGTAGATGGTCACAATAGATCTCAGGAAACGCAGCATCTTTCCAAGTGAAATTAGAGACTGGTGAAGGAGCCACCATGGTGGTCATGCAACACCAGAATGTCATGGAAGCTATAGAAGTGGTTGTAGATCACATCAAAGAATCCTTTAACGTACCTGTTGTGCCATCAGCAGATCTCACAGGAGCACATGATGCTTAAACTTTGGCTGGAACCTCAATGACTCCTGCAGAACATGAGGATGCACTTGATCGATTGTTTCAAACAAGACAAGTAATGATTTCCCTATTTGACATCCCTCAAGATGTTACAATAATTCAATTAGACCTCATTTCCACAAAAGGGAAGCTAGTCTTATCTGAAGTGAGGGTCAAGCATGCTGAAGCTGAAGTGCAGAAACTACAAGAGCAGCTCATTGCCTTACAAGCGGTACAGCAAGACCCTCTACAATTTGTCCTTGCAAACTAGCTAGAAAAATTTAGAACTGAACAGCTAACCAAGTTAATCATAGAGAATAAAAAGGTGGCCAATGAGAAAGAGAAGGCTATTTAGGATGCCTCCGTAGCACAGGCACAAACTCATGCGCATCTTAAGGCACTCAAAGCCTTGCAAGAAGAAAATAAATAGCTTACGACTGACAACCTTTGGTTGACTATTGTAGAAAAGCAAAAGAATGTTCTCGATGAACACTTTCATCAACTATGAGAACAATTCATCCTAGTCGACCAAGACAAGCCGTTTAGCCAGAGAAAATCAAACCCTCTCAATGGAGGAGGTACATGCCATTCGTCAAAAGTTAGCGATTGAGATAAGTGCATGCCAGAACGAGGCTAAATGATATGAGAAGCTGAAGGAGCATTTCCACAATTAGGTGGGGATGTATAAATAGGTCCTTGAAAAGGAGATCCATATGACCAAGGCCCAAATCAACACTGTTAGTGCTCAACACACTGACTGGCGGGCCATATTGGACACATATGCCCTCGCCTACCAAGCAAAAGTTAAAAATAGGGACCTACAGATTCAAGACTTAACAGAGTACATGGAGTTGGAAAATCTAATATATGCCAATATTTCCATGTTAATAGTAGGGTGCCCAAGGTTAGAGCTCGATCAGTAGGTAGCAACCACTCACATCAAATACGAAGCAGAAATTACAGAGCACAAGAAGATGGTGGAGAAACTAGATGTTGCAAATTCTAAACTTGAGGTGGTAAAAGCCAGCTACAAGGAATAGAAAGATATCACAACTAACTTGGCTTGATAGCTAACGGACCTTCACATATACAAGAACAAAGCCAGAGCCTATGAGGAGGAATGACAGGTGTTCACGGCTTGGTATGTCAAGGCCAACCAAATGTTTCTGCAACTACCCTCTCCGTTGGAGGTGCCAACTCTATCAAACATTGGAACATTAGCATGGATGGCACAAGACCCTTGGATTGAAGAGAAGAAGCTCCAGGTGATACTTTAGCATCATCAACCCTCAAAACCTGGAGCACAAGACAAAGGGAAGGCACCAATGGAGGAGCCACCGCCACCAGGAACTACATGAGTTCCAAATTTTGTAGTTATAGCGTATTCTATGTGTTGTGTCTTTATTTTTTTTCTTCCCACACTGTGGCATCATCCCATTTCTTTTTCCATCTAATAATCCCATACCTATCCACTGTGTAATCATTGTAACTCAAGGACAAGTTTTTATTCAGTTGTGGGGGTATGATGGGACGCGATATCGCATGGGCCGTGATATCACATACACGATATTGCATATTTCCTTGCAATATTGTGTACATGATATCATAGTCCATCACCAATTCTATAAATAAGAGGTGGCCCTTCCTTGTTTCAGTTTTAGATTTAGATTGTAGCTAGACTCTGGCAGTTTTATCCCTCCAGAGTTAGAATATTTTCTAGTGTATGCCTGCAGTGTGGTGAATGTAATTATACGGCATTCTCTATTCAAGTGTGATGTACTTGGACACGCACATGACTGGCAATAAAGATCAAGATTACTTCATCATTGTAGCATTCACTTTATTTATTTTTTTATTTAATTGTTATTTACTGCTTTCCTAATTAGTCTCTCTCACCTTTAAACTCATGTTAAAATGTGGAATGAGTACGACTTGATTATAAGCATTTAAGTGTGACTACTTGGTAACC
>MNCI01023529.1:82399-93142 GCA_015680685.1 Gnetum montanum | reverse complement strand
TGACAAATATAATACTAGTCTAGGTGGAAAGACAGTGAACTACGACCTAAGGCTAACTATCTAGGTGCCACAACTAGTCCGTCTACAGAGTTCGACGAGATCACACGTGAAAATGCTCGTATTCATATGGTTGAGTGTAGGGGTATCTCGTCACTCATCAAGAGGTAAGGGCAAGATTGCTATAATAGAAAAAGTTTTCAGAAGCAAATTAGATGATGATGTTGGGTGTGATGTAGTATGAACTTCCTAGGGAATGTTGCCCCATAGTATCACACTTATAGGAGTCTAGGGTGTATGCTTTAAATCCATGACTAATATAAAGGCAAACATCGAGAAGATAAACTTATCCTCAAGGTAATTTTAGGCAGTTCCACCAACAACAACCATATTATCCAAGTGGAGCTCCACTACAACCATGTGAGTAGTATCAATGATGGTAGTAACTATAATCATGAGCATTGGCACCACCAAGACAGTAATACCTTTATCAATAGCCTGATCCATATGGTTACTATGCTCAACAACCCTTATCTCCACATGATTCCTCAAATCATGTTTCTACTTTCCAATCACACTACCACCCTTCTAATTATTATCAAACTAATTATCCACATGAAAGAAGGGATGCCACCTCTTATCCTTATCCTCCTCCTATCCCTACACATGTTCCTCCTCCACCAGCATAGCTACCACCTACTCCACCTATGCAAGGTGAACTACCAACTCAACCACCACAACACAATGCTACTAGAGTCATTAACCTATAACTGGTTAGTCAACCAAGTGGTTTAGATACTTAGTCAAAGAAAATACATTTCTTCCAACCAAGCAGTCTACTTAAGCCCTCATATACACCCATAGTTGACAATCCTACTCCTGCATCTTCCTCTGTATCAAACACCTTTGAGTCCCCTTCAAACCAAAATCTACCTAGGATTCATACTGTAATGCTTACTCACACTATATCTAATTGGATCCATGCTAGAAACCTTCCTAGGAAATTAGCTAATCCTGGAAGTCCTCTCATTTATTTGCAAATTACTGTAAATGAACCATGTAAGGCTCTTCTCAACTCAAGTTCTAGTGTTAATTTGATCTCTCATGAGATGTATACTACATGGAACCTGCCTCCTCTCAAGAAGAGAAATATAAGATTAGAATTGGTAGAGTAGTCCATCATTGTTCCCTTAGGACTGGTAGAATACATTATGACCATTGTCTATTGTTGACTTCTTAGTCATCAAAGTGGAGAACTATAAAAGGGACTTCCCAATCATCATGGGAAGGGCATGGCTTAGCATCGTTGATGCTAGAATGGGTATGAAAGATCTTTCCTTAGAAATATCCAAAGAAAATGCATTCAAAAAGATTGAGAAGAAGAGAGTTCCATGTATTATGTATAGCGACATAGGGTGCAGTTTTATGCAAAAACTCTAGGCCATCAAGCAAGCATCTATCTATACATATAAGTAGCATGCCCCAAAAGTAGAAATTCAAAGGTTTCTATATGCAACAACCATAAAATAGGAGGGCACCCAGTGGCTAACCGCTAATTCTGAAAGCAACACAATTTGCATTGAACCAACTAAGAGCCTGACATGCACATATGTCATAGGCATGGATGAACTAGAGCAAGTTCATCACCAACTCTCTAATGATACAAATGATTATACCTACTAGGGAGAGTTGGAAATTCCTAAAGGTTTTAAGCAAGAGCCCCTAAACTAAAAACATTACCAGCTAAAATGAAATATGTGTTTTTGAAAAAATGGAAAGCTAGTCATAATCAATGCAAATCTTACTCCAGAGTAGAAAAAGATGTTGTTGAAGGTAGTTGAAAAATGGTCAACAGATTTTTCTTAATCATATCCTAAAATCACAGGGATTGATCCTAGGATATGCTAGCATCACATCTACACTGATCTAACCATGAAGCCAAAAACATAGCCACATAGGTGATTAAACCCCAAACTAAAGTAGATCGTCAAAGAGGAAATTGAGCAACTCCTCAAGGTGAGGTTCATTTATCCCATTGTGGATAGTGAGTGGGTTAGTCCACTCGTAATTGCATCAAAGAAAGATGGTAAGTGAGAGGTTTGTATCGATTTTCAACTACTAAATATGGCAACATTCAAGGATCATCTTCCAATGTTATTTGTTGATTAAGTGCTAGACACAATATCTAGGCATTGCTACTATAGTTTTCTAGATGGTTATAGTTGCTATAACCAAATTCAAATTGCACCAAAGGACCAAGCCAAGATCACATTTATGAGTTCCTAAGGGACTTTTACATATTGTAAGATGTCATTTGGTCTATGCAGTGCTCCTGCTACATTCCAACACCTGGTTCTAAGAATTTTTCAATAGCAAATTGGTAGTGGTGTGGAAGTCTTCATGGATGACTTCTCCACTTATGGAGCTATGTTTGAACAAGCCCTAGACTACCTTGAGTAAGTGCTTAAATGATGTGTTGAAACCAACTTGTGACTCAATTGGCAAAAATTTCATCTAATGGTCCAGGAGGGCATTGTATTAGGGCACAAAATATCACAAGCAGGAATTAAGGTAGACCCTGAGAAAATAAGGGTCATCCAAAGAATAACCCAACAAATAGAAATTTTCAAATATGTTCAATCATTCCTTGGACATACTGGCTACTACTAGTAATTCATAGAGAATGTCTCTAAGATCATAAAATCATTGGTGGAGCTAACAAATAAATATGCTCCCCTTTTTTGGACTATAAAATGTGAAAAAGCATTCTAGCAGCTAAAAGATAAACTTGTATAAACTCTAATCCTACAAGCACCTAACTAGTCCAGACCATTTCATATCATGATGGATGCATCAAATTATTCCTTTTGTGTTGTACTTATGGAGTTAGATGATAAGAAACATCCATACTACATCCACTGCACTAGCCGAAGCATTGTAGATGCACAACTAAACTACACCACCATAGAAAAGGAATTAATGATAGTGGTGTTTGCTCTAGAGAAGTTCAAGCATTATGTGCTTGGATACAAGATGTTATTGGACACAGACCACAGTGCCATCTGCTTCCTAATGAACAAGCCAATGGTGAGCCCCCATGTCATATGATGGCTAGTGATCTTGCAAGAATTTGATTTTACGATGGTAGATTGAAAGGGCACTGAGAATGTGGTTGTTGATCACTTTTCTCGATTGTGATGGAATAACAAAGAAGAAGAAAACCCACTATCTGATATGTTTCTTGATGAACTCCTCTTTGCTAGGGCTATAATTGAATAATTGCCTAATGAGCCTAAATGGTATGATGGCATTCTCACCTCTCTTCTCAACCAAAAGATGCCACAAGGGTTGGACCACTAAAAGAAAAAATAGTTTCTTCACCAAATAAAACACTTCATGGAGATCAACATACACCTCTACAAAGTGTGCACAAATGGCCTAGTTCGTTGGTATGTCCCTGATGCCAATCAACTATGCATTCTCTAAGATGCTCATGAAGGTCCTTGTGGAGGACACTATGCTAGAAGATGCATGGCAATTAAAATCCTGATGGTAGGGTACTATTGGCCAATAATCTTTAGGGATGCCAACCATTATGTCCACTCTTATGAATGATGCCAATGAGATGATGGAATGACTACTCAAATGCAGGAACCTCAATAATGGATTCAACCACTGGAACCCTTTGACATCTTGGGCATTAACTTCATGGTTTCCATCAAATCCATGTCAAATGGAAAGGCATACATCATAGTTTCTATTGACTATTGCACAAAATGAGAAAACGTAGCAGTCATCATTGACTATACATCTTCTGCTACTACTCAATTTTTATAACAAAATATTGTAAATCGGTTTGGTGTGCCATGTGCATTAATTTCTAATAATGGAACTTACTTTACAAGCACTACTTTTTAAAAGCTTATGCAATGCTTGGGGGTTGAGCATAAACTCAAAACACCCTACCACCCCCAAGCCAATGGTCAAGCTAAGGATACTACTAGGAAAATCACAAGGATTTTGACAAGAACTATTAGTAAATATAGGAAATACTGGAGCACAAAACTCAACAATTCCCTTTGGGCCTACCACTCAACATGGAAGCTTCCTATAGGCTACTCTTCCTATAAGCTTGTGTACTTAAAATTACCCCATCATTCGTACATTTGCTATTTTTTGAATATTTTATATTTTCTTTTATATTATATTATATTATATTTTTGTTTTGTGTGACTTTCTAACTTTTTTTTAATAAGTGCCAAGTATAATGGTAATGTGTTGATTAATGGTGGTATGTATTATTTTTATTATTTGATTGTTGGTGTTTGGTTTCTATCTTTGAATTTTATTATGGATGATTAGGACATGGTTCTTTTCCATGCAATAGGTAGTGAGTCGATAACATCCACCCATAGGACATGGTTCTTTTCCATGCAATAGGTAGTGAGTCCATAACATCCACCCATCCACAAACTCTATGGTTTTCCTTGTTCTGGAAATGTGTAGTCCCTTTTTCATTAATAAAACTTTAACAAATTTGTGACTTTGGTAGTTTCCAAAATTATGAAGGATTCAAAAGTTTGAATAGAGTGTGGCTTCAAGGGCATTTGGTATTCTTTGTGTCTTTCTATTTTCCTAGGTGCATGTGTATTTTCATGGATTTCTTACCATTCCATGTCAACCAATAAAAGGAAGTTGAATAAGTCTTTGCATGGTGTGGTTCTTATCAAAAAGAAAAAAAATGATGGGAATTCAAAGCACACCCCTTAGACATAATAAACAGGCTATAAGCATTGGTTATGGAACTAGTCCCCTCTAAGTAAGGCCCTTCCTCACTTCCTACTTCTCTTTTATTCTCTAATAAGGAATAGTGGTTGTTTTGTGGGAGCATGCTTGTGTCTCAAGGGATGGGTTGGTCTTAGAATGATGATGCAAAGTCACTGAACATGGTTGGTTTTTGGTCTAGACTAAGAATGGATCCTATCAAGTCATTTAACAACAAAATCCACAATGGACTTCATGTAACCTTAATCAAGGACTCCATTTCGCTCTCTCTCACCCATCTATGCTTTCCAGGTCTCACCTTACTACCTATTTCATGTTCTTATTTGATGTCCTAGTTCAATGTGTCAGAATTCTTAATTAGTTTCTTCTAGGTTTTATACTTAACCTTCTATAACCATTAATCATCCCNAAAAAATGATGGGAATTCAAAGCACACCCCTTAGACATAATAAACAGGCTATAAGCATTGGTTATGGAACTAGTCCCCTCTAAGTAAGGCCCTTCCTCACTTCCTACTTCTCTTTTATTCTCTAATAAGGAATAGTGGTTGTTTTGTGGGAGCACGCTTATGTCTCAAGGGATGGGTTGGTCTTAGAATGATGATGCAAAGTCACTGAACATGGTTGGTTTTGGTTCTATNCAATGAGCCTTCCTTTTTGTTGTTGTGAATTCTTACACCCTCTTCAAATATTTCCTTGTGTTGAACATTTTTTTAAAATTTAATGGACCACTTATTTATTTTACCCTATTTTTCAACCTTCTCACTAATACTACTAAATAAATCAATCTACCACAATCACAACCTATCCAAGTGTAACCACCAATGAGACAAGGCATTTACCAACTCTATGTTACATATTGCATACTAATTCATGATTCTGTTGTGATTACAATGGGAAGCATGGACTAGAAATGAGACTATCTTCACCAACAATGATGTAGTAGTACCACACGATGAGGACCATTCATGATCATTGAATCTTCTCCCTTGCTATTTAGTTTCCAAGAGGTGTTTGATGTCAGTGTTATCCAAGGTGTTCCCTTCTCTTATCATGAACACGAAATTTTGTAAAAAGTTGTATCTCTATACACTTGGGCACTCAAAGTTTATTGTTCCATTTCAGTCAATTTTTATGTTAGTCAATAATCCCATACCTATCCAATATAAAGAACTTGTTCCTGCTCTTCTGCACTCGAGGATGAGTTTTTATTTAGTCATCGGGGTATGATGAAACATGTTTCTTCATCTACTCCAACATTGGGTACTAGACTTCATCCTAAAGTTGGAATATTTTTTGAGTGCCTATAGAAGGAGTCTAGCTACGTATGGTTCTTTATTTCAACACTGATGTACCTAAGCATAGTAGTGTGATGAGAATAAAAATGAACTCTTTTGACAATCCTTGTAACACTGAAAATAGATTAATGTTTCTTTGAATGCACTTTACTTTCATGCACTTTACTTTAATGCATTTGAATTAAGTAATTACTTTCCATCAGTTAATGAACACAAGCATGACCACTTCAAACATACATATAGTACTTGGTAATCTAGCAACAGTTAACATTTGGTAGCCCAATAGCACTATATGTGTTCAAGATATGTCCAACAAAGTGGGACAGTTACTTGTGTTAGGCTAGCTAGGTAATAGATGAATTAGATCTTCAATTATTTTACCTTTCATTCTTGTTGTAGGCAATCAAATTTATAAAACACAAAAGATAAAAAATCATGTACCTCAATTACACTGAAACCATACCCTTGAGCTTCACAAGTGTAGTTGGGAAGACAACAAACATTATCAACGCTCATTTCACTTCCTAGAGGAACTAGTGTACTAGAGAACTATAGGTCCATGAAATTCAACCAAATTGTGCACAAACACCTTAGTGATTCATATGGTTTCATGTAGGGGTACCTTGCCACTCATTAGTCATCAACAAAACTAAGAAAAATCTTAGTTTTAAGAAACTCATCTAGTTATAACCTTAGAAAATTCTTGGGTATGACATGTATGTGATGAACTTTATCATATATCTTAGTGAGTATGTTTAAGTTTGATTATTTTCAGCATTTGCTTTAAGTTTCATATATTGTTTAGAACTCATTCAACCCCATCTTCTAAGTTTATCAATCCACAACCACAATTCAAAAGAACACACATCAATCAATTGAAATATATCATTATATATCAAAGAAATAACAAATGTATAACGTAGTGAGGTAAAGTGGATGAAATAATGAAGAGGAATACGAACATAAGGTACCTTACATATGGGCATAATGATCCTTATTTATGACGTGTAATTAATGTGGTCATCTTACTTTCCTATCTAATTTTCAAACCAAGTCCTACCTCACTCCAATGGCATTGCATTGTATCATTTTCAAGGTCACTATTATAGGATCAACTAAAGAAGATAATTATATGACCATTTACATTAGATAAAAGGAAACATAACATGAAGTATATTTTTTGATTAATTCATCAGTTAAATAATTATGTATATATTTTCCTTAGGTCATTGATCTATAGTACACCTTCAAACATAAATTATGTCTTTCCAATTACAAGCCCTTCTAGTCACATGTTGAAGTTAGTTTAAGGGGCTTATCCTTGAGATTAGTTTACCTTTAGATATTATTCACATGCCTTAGTGATATGGTAAGAGATTTTGTTCTTAAATTATGTTCCTTTTTTATGTTTTTGTAAAGTGGAATGGTTTGTGGAATCATGTGTCATCAATAGAACCTAAGGCGAAGTCTTGAGGAATCAAAAACTCTTCTTATTATCATACTTTTTCTTATGGTTCTTCCTCCTCTCATCTAGTCTTTGTGACCATGGAAATTAATTACAAGTTTGAATATAATAAGAACCACATTACTCCCATGGTAAAGACCTCTTACATGTAGTAATTATACATTCAAAGTAGATACAATAGGATGAATTTTCCATAAATTTTTTATGTCATTTCTAAACCATCATATGCATTACGTTAAACTTAAAGAAAATATTATTGTAATTACTAAACTAATGACTCAATAAATAGTAAATAATATAAAAATTTAAAATACTAAAAAAATGAAAAATGTACTAAAAATTAAAAATATAGAAAATAGTGAAACTTTGGAAAAATAAAAAATACTACAAAAACAAAAATGTAAAAAAAGATGAAAACATATAAAAATAGAAAGATGTAAAAATAGGAGAATTAGAAAAACCAAATTTATCATTCCAAATTATATCTTCCTCACAACTAAGTTCAAATGAAGAGATTCTAAAGATGGATCAAGTCTAGGTAGCATATTGTGAGATGGTTTCAATGTTAACTAGTTCACAAAAATATTTAATTTACTATATATTGATAGGGATCAACCTATTTAGTGCAAAAGGATGATAGATTTAAAGGGCACCCAACTTATATACAACATGGATAAGGTATGTAGTCCATTAACTTTCTAGTTTTCTATTATTTTTCATCTAAGCTATAATGTTCACTTGGGTTTTCTATATTACGTAATTTGTTATGATGATTTGTACTTGTATTTTTCCTATCCTTGGTGTAGGGCTAATTTCTTCATGAATTTCATTTCAATAGCAC
This sequence comes from Gnetum montanum, assembly GCA_015680685.1. Taxonomy (NCBI): domain Eukaryota; kingdom Viridiplantae; phylum Streptophyta; class Gnetopsida; order Gnetales; family Gnetaceae; genus Gnetum; species Gnetum montanum. The sequence continues at coordinate 84,757 of MNCI01023529.1, read as the reverse complement.
TAGTTATTTTTTAGATTTTATAAATGCTAAGGCATTCCTTAGATGCCATGCACAACATAGCAAAATGGATAAGGGATTGCCATTAAAAAATTCCTTAGATGCCTTAACATCTATGTTTTTGGAACTATTGCCATTATTTAATAACATTTTTATCTTTTTACTCAACATTTTTATATCCCTATGCATCTACTTTTATGGATGCCCAATGCTTTTCCTATAATATTTTTCTTGGACTCCAATGTCTTTCTTAAGCAATGCTTTATATTTTCCTATATATTTCTTTAATTCTTTAAGTAATTCCTTTTGAGCCTAAGCCTATTTAGTAAGGTGTTACAAGTTGGTATCAAAGCTAAAGGTTTAACTAGGACTCTCAAATTTGTGGTGTAAGGATGCCATCAAGAAGAGTCAAAGAGACTTCAAATAGGACAAATCCCGATCAACCCAATGGGAAAGTCTCTTAGAATTATTTGATGTGTGACATGTTTACTTATTTAAGGATTAAAAATCAATTGAATGCAGTGAATGATGAACAACATCATCCTAATAAATTAACCATTGATGGTAGAATATCTAATGAGAGTATGCTCATGAAATAGTTTAAGAGACTAAAACCTTCAATCTTTGATGGTGTTGAAGACCTTGTAGTAGCTTTCAAGTGATTACATAAGATGAAAAAAGCTTTCCAACTTATGAGTTATGCTTTAGTGTAACAAACTCATTTGGCTACCCATCAACTCAAGGATGTAGCCAATCATTTATGGTAAATAACTAGAGTTGTTAGAGACTGGTAGCATATCGAGGTTAAGTTTATTGAGTTTATTAGAGCTTTCAAAGGGAGATATGTATCTAAGGATTTTATGAGGGTCAAGACCAAAGAACCACCCAACTTGGAGCAAGGTGATCTTACTATTTTTGAGTATAATGCAAAGTCTCTCTAGTTGGTGTAGTTTGATCCTTACCTACAAGATGATGAAGAAGAGATGACTATCCATTTTGTTAATGAAATATTTGAGTCTATTTGTATAAGCTTGATACCCCTTGAATTAATTGAGTACGAGGTAGCTTGTAGTAAGGCCTTGATGATAAAACAAAACATAGGTTTGAGCAAGAAGAAGAAACTAGCTTAGAATAAGGGGAGATCTTAAACTATGACCAAAGATAGGAGCTCTAAGCAAGCTAGGACGTCTAGATGAAGTAGGTCTTTTAATCACTTGGTCAAGTTTCTTGCTTACGAACAAGCTAGATACTATTGGCACAAGTGTCCGAATTGTCATTCTTGTAGTAAACTAGAACATAGATAATCAAAGTACCCTAATAGAGTACTAGAGAATAATATTGATGGAGTAACCAATCATAGAGTAAGCAGACTATTTAGAACAAGCATTCAAGACATAGAGGAAGAATTCATGTTTTAACTAATCAAACCTTCGATGAGAAACCCAATATTGTCATGAACACAACATGTAATATTGGTGAATCTTATTTCTTGATATTATTTGATCCCAGAGCTAATCATTCTTGTGTGGATTCTAAAGTTGTAACCAATTTGCAACTTGAGCCTTCAACCATGTGTTCTCACCTACTAATTCAAACAGATTATTCTTCTATTATCATAGTTTCTAAGATACTACCCTCAACCAAAGTGATGATACAAAGTAATATACGGTATAATGATCTAATGGAAATAGGAATTTAAGGATATGATGTGATTCTTAGAATGAACTAGTTAGCTAAGTGATGAACCATGAATTTTCAGGATCTGATATTGGATCCGTGATATTGGGTACATGAGATCATAGCCTGGCTAATGATATTGGATACACAATATCGTGACTCTTATGTAAGCCTATAAATACACATTTGAATGCATAGGAAAGAGGAAGTAGGTCAGTATAGAAGTAGAGTCTTTTTGTTCATTTTTAGTTCATCTTAACTCTTTTCCCAATGCATGCCCATAGTGTGATGATTGTAATTATATAGAACCTTTATTCGAGTGTGACGTACTTGGACATGCACATGACCAACAATAAAGATTGAGATTACTCCATCATTGCAGAATTCACTTAGTTTTAACTTCTTAATTATTATTGTTATTTATTGCTTTCTTAATTAATGTTTCTTTACCTTCCTTTACTATCCCTGTTATCAAACACAGAATGAGTACGACTTAATCACAAGCATATCTAGGAGAACTCAAGTAATATATACTTGGTAATCCCAGAAGTAGTACATGAGGTCCAAGATGTGTATGGATGATTAAGGACATATGCTCATCACACTTAGGCTAGCTTAGATTCTCTTCTCCCACTCCCTCTTACCTTAAAACAAAGTTATTTTCCATTACCTCTAGGAGTAGCA
>MNCI01023529.1:65534-82388 GCA_015680685.1 Gnetum montanum | reverse complement strand
TATTTAGATTAGTTACATCACCCAAGATCATTGTGACAAAGCCTTGATGATACATCTTTCAGAAAAATTAATTTCAAATAAGTCACACACGATTCACAATAGTGTCTCTCTCGCAAGACTATGATAATGCAACAACTAGTAAGGCAATTCATTGGAGAACCAATGAATTATACAATGATGAAGATGAAGTTGATAGTACTCAATCTTATGCAAGGGTCTCCTATGTACATAAATGAAGACAACATCGTCCCAACTCATAAATTCATAACCTACCTAGTGACGATGAACCCCTGCTAGCCACTAAGAGCCTAATGCATGTACAAGAGGTTGTTCGAATATTCCATAGGCATCGTAAGAAAAGTCTTCTATCCAATCTTAATTTAAACAACTTTTCCAAGTTTTTAGGAGGCTATGATTTAGATCCACAACATCATTTACAAGCATTCCATGATGCCTATGTATGAAACAATATTGATAATGGATGGCAAAAACTTAAACTCTTTCCTATGACACTCGTTGGCCAAGAAAAAGTATGGTATAGGTCCTTAAGACCAAAATCAATTCAACATTGGCCGACAATGGTAGAACTCTTCAATGAAAGATATCAAACGTATGCAAGAGTGTTAACCTTGAGGAGACAAATCCAAGAGTGGAAACAAGAGCAACATGAACCCTTGGACATGGCCTTAGAAAGATACTATTCATTGTTAAACAATTGCCCAGGCCATGGGTTTTCCGAGGAAAAGCTAATGTATCACATCATTGATGGGCTCCACAATGAAACAAGGGAAACCCTAGGGATGTATGCCCATGGTCAACTCTACGAGCTACAAACCCACCAATTCCAAGATCTTAGTAAGTAGCTAGCAAAAGAAGAAGGAGAAATGGCTAAATGGGAGAATGTTGAAAGCTTCCAATAGGACCAAAATCTCGAATTAGCAAAGTTCCATGATCTTGAAGAGGAGAAATCAACTCACTCCAAGGAGGTGGAATCAACTTTGCCAATACTACAATCACTAGATGAAATTGAGGCAAAGATCAAAAATATGATGGAATGGATACATGAAAAATGTGGAGAATATGCCAACACTATTAGAGGTAGAATCATGATGAACCAAGAAACAAGATAGAACACCACTAGACAATCGGAAAGAAGGGTTGAAGGGAATAAGAATAAGAACTCAATTGCTAATCATACATATCAATGTAGCATTTACCTATATGATCACCCCAAAGGTCAATGCCTAATCTTGTCACATTTACATGAGCATTGGGGAAGAATGTTACATCCAAAGTTCATACAGAAATACCAAGTTCAACCACACTGGAAAGAATCCCAATCATGAGGGAGGCCACTGTCAAACTGGTCACACCCTTCCTACCATCCTAACCCAAGCACTTATTATGTTCAACATCCTATATCTCACCACATCAGTATCTTTCTCCTAAGTACTATCAACCCATGTCCTCTCCCACAAGATCACCATCTTATGTTCCTTACACTTCTTCTTACCCCCAATATTCTCACGCTTCACCTCCTTCTACATCACCACCAATTTTACCAAAAGGTTTTGCACCACAGCACCAACCCACGAATGTTACTTGTGTTGCTACTATCAATAGTAGTGGAGGTACTCAAAAGCATTCTTTCTTCAGGCATGGCCGTAGAAAGAAACAGCACGATTCTGAAACCACTGCATCCTCCAACTCAACACAAGCCAAACATTGTGATGCATCTTTATCCTCGAACTCAATGGCTCCTATTACCTTATCCGAGCCACCAATCGACACTCCAACAACTACGTGGCCCAATGAATATAACCATGTAGGGAGACATATTGATCCTTGCATACTATCTTATTGTCATAGGTGTTGTAGTGGGTTAGCTTCTTATCACATGACCACATCTTATAATCTACCCCACTATGCCTACTACAATCAAGTGTGTGAACCCCAATTTGGGTACAGTCCAACCACCACATCAAAAGACCCCCAATGGTTTGGATATGACCAAGTCCCAATGTTTCCAAAATTCATGAATCCCAACCTTCCATTTATTAATTCTCGCCATGATCAAAAGTTTAATTATGGGGGATATCCTCCATTCTAACAAGCAGAATTAATAAATGTTTTTTCTTTTCTTTAATTTACAATTTTTTGTTTTCCAATTTTTCATCTTTCAGTTTGTTGTTTTATCTTTTTATTTATTATTTTATTATTTTATCCTTTTAAGGGTAATCTCATTGGTAAATAAAATACTCATGTGACCCATTGATTGAGATGTTATTCTATGCTATCAAGTCACAAGTGACTAATTATTTGGACAGTGAGCCCACAACATCCATCCATCCATTCTATTAATAAGAGGTTCTACTCTGGGTACGATGATATTCTTATCATCATGAAAACTTAAAAGTAATTTTGTGCTCATTATGCCCAAAGAAAAAAATTATGTACTAAGAGAGAATGGCCAGGGCATGATGTCAAGGGGACTTGTGGATTCTCTTTGGTGATATTTATAGGTTCTATCATGTAGCCTAGTTGTACTAAGATCCTTGTAGATCTAACACAAAATGGAAGTAAGAGTAATGAATGCACTCAATAAAGAAACTCAATGCTATTCTAGGGATCCCACTAGAAAGACATGCACCCATGCCTGAAGGTTAGCAGCTTCTCCAATTCACTATTGGAAAGGACAAAGTGCCAAAGTGGCTGGAAAAAAAAGAAAGGAGAGTGCACCAAAGTGGCCAAGCAAAAAGTATGTCACAAAGAAATTCCAAATCACTCCTCCCTTGCACAAAACACCAAGTGATCGTACGCCTTGCTATCATGGTGCTCTTATGGTTGTCCATCATTAGATGAAGCAATGTGATGTCATTGATCAAAGGAATGGACTTGGTCTTGATTTTGGAGCGATAGGCTACTGACACATTAATCATGTCCTATACTCAAGATTCATTGTGCCCTAGGTTAGTTACCTCATGTCCCAATCTCTGCAATCCCTTCTACAATTTGCCTCATCTCATTGTTCATGTATTTGTGACTCATGTCTTGTGTAGCATTGAATTCATATCTCATCACAGTGGTATCTACATGTGTGCGTTTTGTGCAACTAGTGGGGATTACATTTGAACCTTTTAGTGCCTATGGAGATTTTCAAGTATGGTTACGTAAGGGCATCATAGGTAGGAACCTACTTTAGGGAGGACCCACTTGCATAACCCTTGTAATTTACACTCCTTGCACATCATCATCACATCACTTTATACCCTTTGAGCACTAAATTGCCAATGTTATTCTTTCCTTTATCATCCTTCTCATTCAAATGTTTCTATGCACCAAAACATATCCTTTTTCCTCATCCTATTCATGAATTTCATTGTCAAATTCTACTCTATTATATTTTTGGTGCCTTTTGATCTATCCAATGTTACCCTGGACCTTCCAAATTAACCTCAAATCCTTCAATTTTGGCCTTGAAAATTCAAAAATTCTTCAAATTTATCGAGTACCCTATCTTCAATGGGCTATGATATCGGGTACTCGATATTGGGTTCGACGCGATATCACATCCATAAAAACTATATAGATGGACCCCCCTATGCACGTTAACATCATTTTGCACTATTCACATGGGGGAGGGGTTGTTCAATTTTTCTTCCACAAATTGCTAGCTTACACACCTATCGTTCAAACATCCATAACTTTCTCATTAACGCTCTGATTCCTATTCCGATTGAACATGTTTAAATCCAAAGTGTTTAATTTAGTCATGGGGGAAGGGTACGCTCCAAGTTGCACATAATTTTCTTGAAATTCATCATCACCAAAAGGATATTATAAAGGGCAAATGACCGTAAAATGTTAAAAACATTGCCAAATCAATTTTATCTCTTCATCCACACCATGAGAATTAAATTTTGGAGCCACCTAATCAAATTGAGCGCAATATCAAAACTTTTAGGGGACATTCTCATAAAATTCTCTAACTCTGGATCACACTAAATAAGACATGAATCTATTAAAGGTAATAAATAAGGTATAAATCAAATTTTGTAGGTAACCCTACTAATAAACAACCTTATGTGGTTGTATATGGCCCCTAAACATGGACAGTAAGGAGGACCCTCTCAAGGTGTGTCCAAACGACCAAGGAGAGGTAGAGGCCAAGTGTCTCTTGAGGAACATATAGAACAAGAGGCACAATCATTCAGCATCCATCAAGAGCCTCCTGTTACTATGTAATTGAGATAGGCTAAAGGAGGAGCTAGTGGAGCACCTGAACAGGGACAACATCTCATGTTGTTCCCAAAATGTGTTTAGGCAATTCATGAAAGGTCCATGTCAATAGCCGTGATTGTGGAACTCAAATTTGGACCTTTCACTGAGTTCACTCCTAAGGTAGTTAGGGACCAACTCAAAGGGTTCCCATTATGGCCTATTCTCTCTAAAAGTGGTACCTAGTACTTAGCAGAGACGTACCAATTTTAGCACAATAAAGAAGAAGGCACCACCATTGTTATTGGTGGTGTTTCTATGGATTTCTCTACTAAAGATAAAACATTGCTCACCTACCCACTCACTTTAATGCTAATGCATGGAATATCTAGTTGAAAAGGGTGTACAGTAAGGAAGACAAAGTGTATGGAAAGTTGACATTGGAAGAGAGGATCTATTTCAAGATCAGCACTTATCACATATTTCCCACAAAAGGATTGAATAGAATCTCCATGTATGTGGCTAGAGAAAGTGCTATATTGATGGGCAAGGTTAATGCCAACCTACCCCATCTACATATTACAGATATTTTGAGGTGGTTTGAAGAATGCAAGATGGGGAAGTTCACATTGCCCTTCCCTTGTCTCATCAGGAAGCTGTGTCAATGTGCTAGAATTCTAGGGTACACCAACAACATCCCCAGAAGGGCCCAAAATGCTTCATTTGTTGAATTGCTGAAGCCACCAGCCCCAAGGAAAAGTGTTGGTGAGACATTAGAGCCTGAACAAGAATAGATGATGGGGCCCACTACACCTCAAACTGTAGGGCCTAGCCAACTTCCAAGAACAAGGCCTAGTCAACAATAGAAAGTGGGGCCCAACACAAGCTAGCAAGACCAACTACCACCACTACCGTAAGACTATTGACCATCGATGAGCCATCTTAGGGCCATCGCTGAGATGGTTAGTTGGTGAAGCCATGATGAGACCAATCTCTTCAGGGTCATAGACGATGTTGTACAACCCACAGTCTTAGTCGATCACATGTGGGGCAAGGTATCAATTCAAACATAAGGAGGGACATCACATTGATCACAACAGATCTCAGGGAATGCTACATCTTTTCAGGTGTAATTACAAACTAGTGAAGGGGCCACAATAGTGTTCATGTAGCACCAAGATGCAGCGAGAGCCATAGAAGTGGTCATAGACCACATAAAAGAATCATTCAATGTCCTTGGCCAACACACTTTGCGGGAGCACACGATGCTCAAACTTTGGCCAGTCCCTCAATGACTCTTATGGAGCATGAGGATGTTCTCAATTAGTTGCTATAGATAGGACAAATGATGATATTCCTATTTGACATTCCTCAAGATGTCATAGCAACTCAATTAGACCTCATCTCCACAAAAGGGAAGCTGGTTATAGTAGAGATTAGGGCTGAGCATATAGAGGTAGAATTGGAAAGACTCCAAGAAAAGTTCATCACCTTGCAAGCTACATAGTGGAACCCATCTCAATTCATTCCTACAAACCAACTAGAGTCCATCCGAGTAGAGCAACTCAATAAATTGTTGGCAAAAAATGAAAGAGTGGTAGAGGAGAAAGAGAAGGAAGATTAGGATGCTTCCAAGGCACAAGCTTAAACATATGCACATGCCAAATCACTCAAGGCCTTACAAGAGAAGAATAAACAACTTGCCACTGACAATCTCAGGTTGACCACCATAGAAAAATAAAGGAATGTTCTTGAAGAAAACTTTCAGCAATTACGAGAACAATTAGTCAAGCTTAACTAGGACATGAATTTCTTGGCTAGAGAAAATTGAACCCTTTCAATGGAGGAGGTACATGCAATCTATCAAAAGATGGAAATTTAAATAAGCACATGGCAAAATGAGGTCAAGCGACATGAGAAGCTAAAGGAACACTTCAAGGATCAGGTGGGGATGTATAAATAAGTAACAAAAAAACAAATCCATATGGCCAAGGCCCATATCAACACTCTCAGTGCTCAAAACACTAATTGGAAGGCCATATTGGATACCTATGCATTCACCCACCAAGCAAAACTCAAAAGCTGAGACTTGTAGATACAAGATCTTATGAAGTGCATGGAGTTGGTAAACCTATAGTATGCCAACCTATCCATGTTAACAACAAGACACCTAAGAACAGAGCTAGAGAAGTAGGTAGCAACCACCTATGCGAAGTATGAAATAGAATTTGCTAAGCACAAGAAGACACTGCAGAAATTAGAAGTGAAAAATTCTGAGTTAGAGGTGGTCAAAACCAACTACCAAGGATAAAAGAATGTTGTAGCAGACTTGGCTCGATGGCTTATGAATTACCAGGAATATAAGGATAAAGCTAGAGCCTATGAAGAGGAACAATGGCTATTTTTGACTTGGTATGTCAAGGCCAACCAGATGTTCCCGCAACTACCGTGTTCATGGGAGGTGCCAACTCCATCAAACATTGGAGCATCAGCATGGATGACACAAGATCCTTGAACTAAAGAGGAAAAGCTCTAGGAACTCCTTTAGAGCCATCAATTTCCAAAACCTGGAGCACAAGAAAAGGGGAAGACACCCAAGGAGCAACCACCGCCAACAAGAACCACATGAGTTCCTAAAAATTTGTAATTCTATGTCTATCTCCTAATTTTGTTGTGTTCAACTCTCCACTATAGCATGAATAAATTTCTAGCTAGTCAATAATCCCATACCTATTCACTATGTAATCAATATAACTTGTTCTCATTTTTTTCAACTCAAGGATGAGTTTTTATTCAGTCATGAGGGTATGATGAACCATGAATTATTAGGCTCCAATATCAAATCCATGATATCCAGTATGTGATATCATGGCCTAGCTAATGATATCAGATACATGATATCGTGACTCTTGTGTAAGCTTATAAATACACATTTTGGCACACAAGAAAGAGGAAGTAGGTCAATATAGAAGTAGAGTCTTTTTGTTCACTTTTAGTTCATCTCAACTCTTTCCCCAGTGCATGCCCACAATGTAATGATTGTAATTGTATGAAACCTTTATTTGAGTGTAACATACTTGGATACGCACATGACCGATAATAAAGATCAAGATTACTCCATCATTGCAGCATTCACTTAGTTTTAATTGCTTAATTGTTATTATTATTCATTGATTTCTTAATTAATGTTTCTTTACCTTCCTTTACTATCTCTGTTATTAAACATGAAATGAGTATGACTTAATCACAAGCATTTAAGTGTGACTACTTGGTAACCCAGTAGTATATCTAGGAGTGCTCAAGTAATATACGCTTGATAATCCTAGAAGTAGTACATGAGGTCTAAGATGTGTACAGATGATTAAGGATGAATGCTCATCACACTTAGGCTAGCTTAGATTCTCTTCTCCCACTCCCTCTTAGCTTAAAAAATAGTTATTTTCCATTGCCTCTAGGAGTAGCACTAGTTTAGGCCCACATCGTACACCTCACTCTGGACTAAATCATATGTGAAAAAGTAAACACTAGTCCAGGTGGAAAGATAGCAAACTGTGATCAACGTGTAACTATCTAGATACCACAACTAGCCCATTTGCGAAGTTCAACCGGATCGTGCATGAAAGCTCATATTTGTATGGTTGAGTGTAGGGGTACCTAGCCACTCATCACTAAGTATGGAAAATGTTTTGATTGTAAGAACAAGTCTTCTACACTTATATCCACAAGTGAAAAAGAACTATGATCCAAACAAAAAAACTATATTAAGCTTAACATGGTGACAACTAAGAAGTTTCAAGAATTTCTCAAGTAAGAAAATGGTTGTTTCATGATCTTAGTGCACGAAGAGCTTAAGGAAGAGATAGATCAAATTCCAATGGTTTACGAATTTTTGAATGTAATTATGAAAGAACTTCTTAGAGTACCTCCCTATAAAGAGATTGAGTTTGAGATTATACTAAAGCTTGAAACTCAACTAATCAGATGTCTCTAGTAGAGCTTGTAGAACTAAAGGTGTAGATACAAAATCTGTTGGACAAAGGTATGATTTGACTAAATGTTTCACCTTGGGATGCACTAGTACTATTTTTGAAGAAGGTGATAATTTGATATTTTATATAAATTACAAATAACTAAATCATGTAAGAGTTAAGAATTAGTATCCTATACCAAAGATTAATAATTTGTTTGATTAACTAAGAGAAGCTAAGATATTCTCTCTGATTGACTTGAATTCTAATTGTCATTAAGTTAGGATACAAGAGGTGAATGTACCAAAGATACCTTTCAAGATACGTTATGGACATTATAAGCTCTTAGTCATGTCCTTTGAACTCAATAATGCACTAGCAATTTTCATGCACTTCATAAATAGTATGTTATGTTTTTACTGAAGTCAATTTATCATTGTTTTCATGAATAATATTTTGATTTACTCTAAGGATGAATAGGAACATAAGAAGCATATAAGAATAATGTTATAGACATTGAGAGACCAATAGTTGTATGTCCATGCTTCTAAGTATGCAATTTGGAAGAAACAGATATAGTTCCTTAGTCATGTGATGTCAAGAGTAAGTATAGTTGTGGATCCTTCTAAGATAATAATGATTACTTAATCAAGTTAGAAGTTTCTTAGATCTAACAAGATATTACATGATATTTATAGAGAAATTCTCTAAGATTATTGCACCTCTACATAACTTACTTATGAAGCACTATATTTTCTCTTGGGAAGATGCTTTTTATAAGGCTTTGTAGGAGCTAAAAAATAGATTGATTTTAGTTCTTGATAATCCTTATGATGTTTACGCAAATGCTTCAAGAGAAGGTTGAGAATACATTCTCATGTAAGATGACAAGATTGTGGTTTATTCTTCTAGATAGCCAAAACCTCATAAGAATACATATCTAACTCAAGATTGAAACACCACAAAATTTCGAGCTTAGTGCTTCCCCAACAAGAAGCAGGTCCCTGCGACCCACAAATGGCCATGACTACATTTGGTGTCGCACATTGCAACTTCTGGAATCAAAAGGTTTACTTTTTGCTAAGTGCAATACCAGCGTATACGCCCAACATCAACAGCGTATACACCCGACATCCCCAGCATACACGCCCAGCATATACGCCCAGCAGACATCTGACTTACGCGCCCAATGTACACGCCTCGCCTGTACACTCGGCACCATAGATGCACACGCCCGACGATGAAGTCTCAATGACAGAATGGAGATAGCACTGAAGAGTAAGAATTGAAGCAAGTCGACAGCCGTCAGCGTCTACGCCCGGCGTATACGCCTAGCCATTATCGGTGTGTACGCCCAGCGTCTATGACATCTCTGCCCAAGTTCACATGCCCATCACGTCCAGCGTATATGCCCAGCGTATAAGCCCAGCATGTACATCGGCCTGATGCAGCGTATACGCCCCGCGTATATGCCCAGCAGATGTAATATGTTGTATATTTGTAAATTGTATGCACCCGGTCAACGCGCCACGTGTCTCCTAACCCAAGTCTAGCGTAACAACAGGTATAAAAACCCCACTTTTCCACTTCACCTAGGATGGTTGGCAAAAATCTCAGAGCAGACCAGAGACATTTACGCTGCGCACCAAAGCTGAAACCCTCTTACGCTAGAAAGCCCTGTACGCCGTGTACACAGTCTCTACGCTCCGCCTACTGTGCAAATCCGCCGAATCATCCCTGCATCCACCAGGGCTTTTCGTCTGCCTTGTGTTCATCACAACTGTGTTAGACCGGTGCACTATATTCTGACTCTGTAATACCACTGTTCACAGTTTACGTTAATTTCTTGCATGTTTACTGTTTACGCTCATTTACGTTTACATCCTGTTATATCTGTGACGCTGTTTACACCTGTTTACGTTGTTTACACATAACCCAACGTATAGCACTTCGGCATACGTGTGGGTAAATCCTTATCTGATCCGCGTGCGGACCACCCAAGGTGCTCTACCTTCATGCATTCCAGTTTGCCCTCAGGTGAAGGCAGGGTCTTCTGTGCGTGTCCTGTGATCCCACGGTCTCTGTTTCCTTCTAGCCGGTGATCGACGATTTCAGGTGGTACAAAAATTGGTGCTAGAAGGAGGGCCCCTAAAACACTCACTCCTAAACTTCTCAGCGTCTACGCTGCTGAGCGTATACGCCGCCAACCACTCCATTTTCTACTGAAACCTCAGCCCCGTCTAGAAACCTCGCCTGCACACTTACCAGCATCTACGCTCATCAGCATTTTTTCTGCCCTAAACTCTACAAGTCTTTCAGCGTATATGTTACCAACTTCACATGGATTGTCCACAAACCCTAGCGTCTACGCAGCCGAGCCTGAAAACTCATCCTGCAAACTGTCCAGCATCTACACTGTTCAGTGTTTACGTTGTTCCTTATCTTACGCTGAGCATTATTTACATTGTATTCTATTTACACCGTGCCTATTTTACGCTGAGCCTTGTCCACACTGTCTTGTTTTACGCTGCCTTGTTTTATGCCCTACTCTATTATACGCTCTATCCTGTTTACGCTGTACTCCATTTATGCTGTATTATGTCTACGCTGTATTGTGTTACGCTGAAGTTGTATACGCCGCCTAGCGTATACGCTGCACCCCTTACGTTGTATACGTTGTCTACGCCGACGCCATACGCTGAACGTTGAAGTGTATACGTTGCACTTTGTCTCTTTAGTTTACACTGTACCAAGTACACTAATTTCACTCCTCTACCCCGTGTCATACCCTTAACGATTCATCATGAACCCCGTGAACACCACCGCTGCAACAACTCAAGTAACCGACATCGTGGACACCATGGCTGTCCAAAAGCCTGCCACGCAACACCTGGGAGTACAACCCATCGTGGGGCCCTGCCGATCCCTAAGGTTGCAAGGGAGAGACTTGGCCTCTGACATCATAACTCAGGATCAGTATAACTTTATATGCATCAAGATACAAGCTGGCCTGGCTGTAGACCAAGCCGAACTAAAGGTAAAGAGGCAGTTCAAACTCTTTTACAGAGGGGGATGCGAGTTCATCCCCTCACCATATTACATCATCCCTGTTCCGAAGCAGTATTCGGAGCTCGTCACACAGCTCCTCCTGCAAAGGAGACACTCCTTAGATCAGCCCGCACTAGAGTCCCAACTAGAGGAAGAGGATGACTTTGTCGCTCAATCTGAGCAAGAGGATTCTTAGCACACTCTAAGCCCGCAAGCATAGGTTAACCCCATTTTTCATCCTAATACAGGGGAGATCCTACCCATCCAACCCCTCAGATTAACTCACACACAAATGCCTCCATCGCACACATCCTCATTTGCTCATGTGCCACCTCCAACTGATCCGCAATTCAGCATGCTCCCTCTCGCCATCGTCCCTGATGCGGTAGCCAACCCATCTTCACAAGAACCACCCCCTCGTGATAACGTGGGAGCAACACTCCCACCCTAAGTGATAGGGATGCCACACGTAATACTGACATCCACATCTGCTCACTACATCCTGCACATTCAAATGCATACAGCCCCTTCTACTGCCATAACCCAACAGGGGGTCCCTCCACAAAACGTAGCTGCACAATGGGTAACGATGGGGGCTCAACCACAGCAACATCAACCTCCTCACTATAACATCCCACCCCCTATGGTGCAACTAGCCAATGTTCCCCCAGTACAGCTTCCGTCATAGCAACCACAGCCTTTCCCCTATCACGTGCCACAAGTGCAACCCCTGGCCACAAAACTCTCAGCCTTTCAATCCACCGTCCAACAGTCTAACTTGTATAATATAGCACAACCTCAAGCTACCATGCTACTGAGTGCCCAAGATTGGATGGATGCCAAGAAACTGATGCAAGAATTAGCTGACAAGGTAAAACGCCTCAAAACAACTGCCGATGGGGAGCTGAAGGTAGTGGATTTCTACCAAGATGACCCCATCAGCTCATCTGTCCCACCCTTAACCTTGCCCAAAGGTGTTCCCTTACCAACACTAACCAAATACAACGGGGAGACAAATCCCAATGCACACTTGATAACATTTAGGCTAGAATGCACATTGCTCCAGGCATGGCCCCATTCCATTCTCGGAGTGTTCCCCATGTCCCTCGCAGGGAGGGCACTTGATTGGTATCGGGCCCTACCAAGGAATTCCATCTTCTCCTTGGAAGACTTATTACACCAGTTCGTGACTTGGTTCAAGTACAACTTGAAACCCGAGGCCACCCTGGACAGCCTCATACAGGTCAAGCAAGCACCGCTTGAACCTATGCAGAAATTTATCCAGAGGTGGAACACCGCTCTCAACGAATTGCATGAGCCAATCTCCCAGACCTACCTGCTTACTATTCTAAAAGAAGCTGTTAATGATTTCTTTAAATCCAAGTTGTATTACCTTAACGCGCGTGATCTTAACCAAGCATTTGTACAAATTAAAAACATAGAAGAAGCAGCCCAAAACAGCCATGACCCTGCATACCTAGCCTTTAAAAATCAACACACCAAAAAAGATAAAGATAAGGCCAAGGCCACTATAGCAGCAATAGCAGGGGCGCAACAACAAAACAAACCACCCGTAGCCCCTACTAACTACAATAAACCAACTCCCACAGCCGTGCGAGAATCATCATCATCGCAAAACCCAACAACGAATCACACGTGAAGCTTCGAGAGGAAAGAATCCTCGCAATACACGCCTCTACCAATGAAGCCTTCCTAGCTCTTCGATCAACTCCTAAAGGCTGGGCTGATGAAACATAAACAGTTGTCCCCCACAGCCATCCAGAGACATGACCAGTTCTGCCAATTCGTTTAGAACCCAAGTTTAGCAACGCCGGATGAGCCTCCCATACCTAAAGGCTTCAGAATGGATCACTTTTG
Source organism: Gnetum montanum (assembly GCA_015680685.1). Lineage (NCBI taxonomy): Eukaryota > Viridiplantae > Streptophyta > Gnetopsida > Gnetales > Gnetaceae > Gnetum > Gnetum montanum. The sequence goes on along the minus strand of MNCI01023529.1, from coordinate 69,276 downwards.
CAATGACCATCAACGAAACGGACACGGCACGGATTACTGTTTCACCTTGAAACAAGATATTCAGGGAATGATCGATGAAGGCCAAATCACTTTTGACGAGGCCAACTCGATCCAACCGTAGAATCAAGCTATGAGGGTGTACAAAGACCCCCTGAACACCAGCGAGGTGCCATACGTCATTAATACAATCTACCTTGATGATGGTTCTAAAGCAACCAACATTAGCACTGTCTATCCCCAGTATAAACAAGAAATACCCAATAGGCCGTTCGTAGTTCAGATTCCCCCCGCTGTGCCCATGCCCATGCCTAACGCCATGACACGGGACAAATCGTATGTAGTACATGTCCCTCCCATTGTCCCCTCAAATGCGTCAACCCCTCGACCTACTCCTTTCGTAGTCCGGGTATCACCCGCAGTCACAACAATGGAGGTCCAACCTCCACTAAAACCAACTCCGTATGTCATTAGGATACTCGAAACTCCTAATGATCATCAAACCTCCATCTCACGAGCACCGGGCCAACCCAGTCCCTACATCATCAGGGTCCCTGGCCTGCCTTCTAACTAGTCACCTCCAATAGCACAACTGCAACCCCACCCAGCTCCGTATGTGGTGCGAATCCCAGGGCAGCCTAAGGCTCCAAGACCAGCCCCACCTCCACGCCACGCATGAGAATGCCTAGTAGATAGGCTTACACGTGAACGTATGGAGAAGGAACGCCAATGGTTAGCTCTGGGGCCACCTAAGCCCATTCCACTTAACTCTGTGCCTATGTCGTCGCCTAACAACCAATCAGACGAGGAAATGAAGGTGAATCCTCTGAAAAACATGAACCACTTAAAATGACAGCTTTGAACAAAAATGACAAACCAACAAAACATGAAATAAAATTGTTGGGCCCAATGGACCCAATTATCATTGATAAAAATGCTCCAAATAGTAAAGATTTAGCAACGGCCTTAACACAAGTCACCCAAGCATTGAAGCAAAAGAACACTTCGTTGAGCTTGTATGACTTGGTGCTAACATCCCAAACACATCGAGAAGCCCTAGTACGCATGTTAACATCGATCCCGGTAGGCGAGGACTTGCCCCCGAACGAACCTGCCATCCATGCGGTAATGTACTCATCTCACGGGACCACTCCTAAACCCTTGAGCTTCCATGACAACAACATTAGGGTGTGAAACACCGTGAAAATTACGGGTCGGCCTCAGGCAAAGGTTCGCAATTCAAGCAAGAGCGCATTCCACCTTCGTTCCAAGACAAGTTTACGCTCTATTACGCACGGCAGCGTAATAAGCGTAATAAGCTCCAAGACAGTTGAAGGCAGAGTCTAAAGAAGCGCAACAGTTTGACGCTTTTCCTCCCGGCGCATGCATAACTTGTTTTTACGCTCGATACGCAGCGGTGCGTATCATTGCATATGTTATCATTCAAGTTGCTCATTATTTTACGCTTCATACGCGTAGCTGCGTAGTGAGCGTAAGGCATACATTACTTACGCTTCGTCACGCACGGCCGCGTGGTGAGCGTAAGTTGTACATTGCTTACGCTTTATCGTGCATAGCTGCGTAGTGAGTGTAATTTACACATCGTTTTACGCTCTGACACGCGCAACTGCATAATGAGCGTAAAATTGTGCATTGCTTATGCTTCATTACATGCAACTGCGTAGTGAGCGTAAAGCAACTCTGAGCTTATTGTTTTTACCAGATTACGCTCACATATCCAACGCAACGCGAATGAGTGTAATCCAGCCTGAAAACAATTAAAGCATGCTCAACACTTGCTTACTTCTCACACGCACAACACGCAAACAAGCGTATTGTGCGTAGTCACAGTCTGACTTAAAAGATCATGCCAGCAGGGCCCGCAACATCCGGAGCCCACATCATCAAGGTTGCGCCTTCTCCGCGAAGTGTCGCGGCCTATAAATACCCCAGTTAACAAAGATACAGAGGTTGGCAAAAATTCGGGTTAGCAAAAAACTCAGAGAAGCAGAAAAGCATATTTCTGAGCACCAGAGCACTTAGCACTTTGGAGCAGAAATACAAAGAACAGCGCTTTGGCAATCAGGGACATCATCACCTTACAGCCGAAGCAGAGTATAGATTTGAGCACCGGTGACAGGAGCAATCTTTCTGCTGAAGAGACTTTATCGATCAGATACAGTTGATCGGTAGACGTCGAAGCTTGGCCTGCCTTGCATCTCAGCTTAGCCCACGAGGTAGATCGAACTTCTGTTCAGACCGTTTTGCTTGTTGTTTTGTGCTTGTTTCACATCCTGTAATCGGGGATTCCCCAGTGTAATTTCTCACACGAAATATACATTTGTAAGTCAAAGCGCAGATCTTGAAGCTACGTGTTTCTCTTTTGCCAGCCTCCTTTCATCGTGTTTAGCATTATCGCCGTCGCAATCCGATCACATCGCTTTCCCTTTGTTTTACGGCCCCTCGAATCAGATCGCTTTCTTTTACGCGCTTTACGTTGTTTTACTGACCCGTAAGTCCCTGTCTGATCGACAAGACCGTTCAGGGCGCCGCGGATTCGTTTTTCCAGCATAGCCCTCGCGCGGATCCGTGGCTAAAACTGTGTACGCCGGAATATCGGTCGGTATTTCCAGCTGCCGACATTTTCTGTCGTTACAGTTTTCTGGCGCTAGAAGGAGGGCCTTCAGGCTCCGATCCGAATATTTCGGGTAACCCTGTTAGAGATCCATACCCTAAGCCATAGACGTAATACCTCTAGGGAAGTCTACGGTCAATCGTGTGGTATAGATCGGTCGCAAGGACGATTTCTTTGAAATCCTACAGGGTAGAAAGCCTTTTGTACGTTTGTTGCCAGCCATTCGCTTTAGATCCGTTTGTTGCCAGCCATTCGCTTTTAGATCCGATTATCAGTCACTTTTCACTTCATTCATCAATGGATTCTTTTCACTCAAACACAACCGCCATGGTTACCCTCGATTTGGGTGTTACGCCTGTGAATCCTACGGTTGCCACAGGACCTGTTCCTGGTGCTACGGGATCCCAGGGACCGTTGCGTCGATCATTGAGGCTTCAGGGGAAGGAGCCTATCTTTTCGGCCATAACCCCTGAAGAATACAATTTTATATGTGTTAAGATCCAGGCGAGGCTGGCTCTTAGCCGAGCCAAACGGGAGGCAAAGCGAAACTTTGAAGCGCTCCATCGAGGGGGTCATGATTTCAAACCAACCGCCTATGAAATAATCCCCTTAACCGATCCCCAACATGAAATTATGGCACAGTTGGTCATGGCCAGAGGCTAGGTTTCACAACCTGTGGCGGAACCCCAGCGTGAGGAAGAGGCAGAGGACGAATTCGCGGACATGTAGGAACATTCGTTCCATACTCTGCCCCTCCACACGCAAGAAGATCCGTTGTTTCCTTTTGACGGAGAGGCAGCCTCTCTTAACCCAGCTGCAACCACGCAAGCACAACTTTCTGGCTTCCCTCTAGCCCAGGCGCAGCCGTCTGGGTGGCAAACAGAACAACTGCGCCATGACGTAGGGGTGGGTCCGTCCCACCACGCACTCGGCATCCCGGTGGTGATCCCGGCGACCACCGCGCCTCAGTTCATCCCTCAAGTACAGGCTCACACTGTATCGACAACTCGCTCAGCGCAAAGGTTTCTGCCCCCGCCGACTCAGCAACATGCTGTGACCGTACCACAGCAAACCTTTGTTCAATACCCTGCAACAAGTCCGTGGACCGAT
>MNCI01023529.1:36993-48889 GCA_015680685.1 Gnetum montanum | reverse complement strand
TTCCTCAGCTGGGCGCTCAGGCCTCTTTAGCTTTGACTTAGCTTGGCCAACAGTCTCCTTGATGACCCGTTCTACCTTTCTAGCAGTATAGAGTACCTCGTCTGGCTCCAACCCCAAACTATCACGTGTGTGGATTGAACCGCTAGATGACCCCCCTGTAGTGATAGAAGCGGATTCATCAATACCTTCAGGGGCATCCTAGGATTTAGCTATCTCAAACAAGTGGTTGATCCACGGGCGGGATATTTGACCCCGATCCCCCAGAACAAACTTGTTGTCTGCGTGAACTACCAGGAACTCAGCAAAACGGCGAAGATAATCGACGAAAAATGCGAAGGTGAAATGGGATTGTGCCTCGACATTCGATCGCAACCGCACTATCTCCTTGTGCATGCCCAACAACAAAAATCGTGCCCAATTATATCGCATGCTTATTTCCAAAATAGTTCGCATGACACGAATAGCCTCAACCCCAAGACACCTCACCTGGGAAAGAGTTTTGGGGAATACCCATGCTTTGAACAGGGGATATAGTTTGTTCACTTCTACAACTTTTGCCTTCCCTTGCATCAGGAATCCCTTGGCAACCTTGGCCATGCCTAGCCAATCCTCCAACTCCCAAATCGTCTGGAGATCTTTATGAGCTCTGTCTAGTACTACATTCAAGCCATCTGTCAGTACGTCAAATAGGTTCGAAAATAACTCAGGCAACAGATGGAAAACTACCTTCACACCCTTAATCCGGGCGCTGTAGTATGAGACGGACTCATTAAAGGAGTCTACAATCCCAATCATCTCCCCAATAGAAACGTCAGGACTCGAGGTCAACCAAACACGCACCTCCCCTGAACCAAACCCCATTATCATCCACGGTTAGATCTGTGGGAACCTCACCTTCCTCAACAGGGCCAACCCATGTTAACACCCCGAAAAGTTCAATAATGATGAGGAAGCACTTGTTGTCCCTGCAAACAATCACGATGCCACAACAGATTAGCTTGAAAATCGACACTTAAAATCTGGAAAAATTTTACTAACTATTTGCATTCAGCATATACACCCGGTAGACCAGCATATACGCCGACGAAGCTGTCCACACTTAGCGTAATACGCGGCTTGAACTCGGCGTATATGCTGTACACTGAGCATATACGCCCGACATCCTTAGTGTATACGCCGAAAATGAACTGTTTTACACTCAGTGTATACGTCGATGAAACCCTCGGCGTATACGCCGCAACTTGATTTGAGCGTAAGCAATTTACGCCAGAAACAGGAAAAATAAGTTTACGCTGAAAGACAACTGCAAACTGACAGTGTATATGCCAAATAAACCCTCAGCGTATACACCGTCACAGTAAACAGTTTACGCTGGTAAAACAAGCAAATCACGCTGGCAAGACTGCACAAAAAACTCATGACGCCGTGGCTTACGCTGATATGCTAGTACAGGGAAAATGTTTACGCCGACAAAAATTTACTCTTAAAGTAACACTCAGCGTATACGCCGCAAAACCACATGCGCCTAAAAGAAACCCTTACGCTCGGCGTATACGTCGAGACTGTCTACGCTATAAAGGACAAAGCACAGAAATAATCAGAGGCAAAGATCAGAGCCTACCTGTGGGATGTCACGGGCCAGGATGGGATCCTTGGCCTGGGCAGGCCCTGCAGCATAGCTTCCGTCTCCTCCGCGAAGGTCAAGTTGGGACCCTTCCTCCCCTAGCCCTCCACTTCTTTGCCCTTGCCCATCTCGACTTGTTTACGCTGACGATACAAGTTCACGCTGAAGAGAAGAAAGTGTCTACGCTAACGCCTGCAAGTTTGCACTCCACGTCTACGTTGGGGTTTAACATTGCACGTCTACGCAGGGGTTATTCTTCGGCGTCTATGCTCATGAAGAAGTTTATGCTGACGCTAAGGCAATGTAGTTTACGCTTACGCTTTAACAGTTTACGATGTCGCTTACGCTCTGTCGCTTTCAAAGTAAGAAGCAAATGGACCCCCCCCCTTTATATAGCGTTCCGCTGACGCTAACGCTCCGCTGCACTGACACTGACGCTGACGTCACCATTACACCTTTTTGCCTTTTTTTCTCTTTTTTCCTTATTTTTTGACCAAAAAAATAATAAAATAATAATATATTTTAAAAATAATAAAATTTATTAACAATAGAGATTGCTACGTCTTGGCCCCTCCATGGACCCCATTTTACACGTTTACTCCGAGCATTCTACTTTAAACCGCCATAATGGCCCGATACAACCTTAAACTGCCATTTCCCTATCCACCTACGGCCCGGTAAGGCCTTAAACTGCCACTTAATGCCCGGTAAGGCATTAAACTGCCATGCGTCCCGATGTGATGATAATCCACCATTATGCATGTACACATAGTTTAAAATTATCAAAAGGCATAGAACGATCTCCCTCTTTCTTATTCCACTCTTTGTTTATTGGCAAGAGAAAGCTCAATGGACAGCCAGCATTTAACCGCATCGTTAATCATTGACGGACCATATGGCAAAATTACACGAGACATTAACATAAACTTCATCAACTTAAGTTCACCAACAGACAATGCAACCATAGCCTCAACGTAGCAAGTAACAGACAATTACAAAGACATGACAAAATTCCTTGACATAGAGGCCGAGAATATCACTGAAGACCCGTTGTCTGAAACTCCCATCGTTATGCCCGATGGAGAAACTAAAATTCTAAAGTTAAGCACCTTGTTACAACCGCCATTAGCCAAAAACATTGAGAACGTGCTTAGGGAAAATATGAAAGCATTCGCTTGGTCCTACATAGACATGCCTAGGCTAGATCCCCGAATTGTCCAACACAATATTATCCTTGACCCAAAGTTGAGACCAGTAAAACAAAAAGTGCGAAAGGTTAAACGCAAGGTAGCATTAGCAATTCGCAATGAGATCACTAAGCTTTATCAAGCTAGTTTCATTTGGGCTATTGATTACGCCAAGTGGGTGTCTAACATGGTCATTGTTCCGAAGAAGAACAGAAGTATTCGTTTGTGTATTGACTTCCAGGATTTGAATGTTGCAACCATAAAGGATGATTTTCCTCTACCCAGCATTGATCAGCTTGTTGACTCAACTGTTGGGCATGCGCTACTATCCTTCATGGATGGCTTCTCGAGATACAATCAAATATGAATCAACTCGGAGCATCAGCTTCGGACAACCTTTATGACACCATGGGGAACGTTTTGTTACACAATGATGCCCTTTGGTCTAAAGAACGCTGGGGCCACATATCAAAGAGCGATGACATTTATCTTTAGTGACTACATACTACAGTCACTCAATGATTATGTCGATGACATTGTGGTTAAGTCAAAAATGGAGGAACAACATGTACAAGATCTCGATTTAGTATTGAAATGTTGTCTAAAGTATGAACTGAGGCTTAACCCAAAAAAATGTGTCTTCGGCGTCAAAACAAGAAAAATGCTTGGATTTATAGCATCAGAAGCAGGGATACGAGTAGACCTCGATAAGGTCAAAGCCATAACAAACCTGAAACCACCAGGCAACCTTACTGAACTTTGAGGTCTACAAGGTAGATTACAATTCATTAGGCGCTTCATAGAAAAACTGACAGATAAACTAAAACCCATGAACCACTTGTTACACAAGAACGTACATTTTGAATGGACTCCGCAGTGTCAATAGACATTCAATGACATTAAAATGGCACTTGCCTGTCTGCCCATGGTTTATCCACCTCAAAACGATAAACCATTCTACATCTACCTTGCTACTTCGGATTCGTCCATCGCATCTATGCTTTTCCAGAAACGAGATGACGGAACCAAAGTCCCTATATATTACCTGAGCCACACATTAGTTGCCCATGAGAAAAGGTACAATGACATGGAGAAGTCATGTTTAGCTTTGGTCTTTTCTTTAAGAAAATGATGACATTATCTCTTCCGTAACCAAGTTTACATAATTTGCAAGGACAATGTACTGAGAGCCATAACAGGGAATATTTACAAAACAAGTCAAATAGCCTGGTGGAAGGCCATGATAGCCGAGTTTGACCTGTACTACATAGCGCAATCATTAGTTAAGGGGCAAGCTATAGTAAATCAAATGGCAACATCATCAACGCGTGACCAAGCGACTATAGACCCAGACTTCCCAGATGAGAATATAAGTGCCATAGACATAGTACCTGATGACTACGATGCTATTTTAAACTTTGATGGGGCATCCACCTCTCGGGGTGGAAGTGCAGCTACTGTCATCACCAATCCCTCTAGGGAGATCTGACCCTTTGCCTATTGTTTTGAATTTCCTTGTACGAACAACATAGCGGAGTATGAAGGTCTCCTTAGAGGTCTCGCGGCAGCTTTGGCTTCAAACATCACATAGCTTGTAGTCTGAGGAGACTCACAACTGGTCATAAACCAAGTCACAGATGTCTATACATGCAAAGCCCAACATTTATAGCCATCCTGCGACTTGGCAAAACACCTAATGAGGCGATTCGAAAACATTGATGTGCAACATGTCTCCAGAAATGATAACATCATCGCAAATGCATTAGCCACATTAGCACTAAACATATCGCCAGACATGTTCCATGCATTACCAAGCTCCATAACCAGGTGTGCTGAACCAATCACTGACACCCTTGACACATTGCCAATTGCATCTGTTAGTTCAACACACGCGATAGAATGGTACGATGACATAAATGAATACCTTCTATGCAGCGAAACACTACGACATTTAACAAATGCATAAAGAGACGCAGTGCGGAAACATTCTAAGCAATATACCTTGGTAGGGAACATGCTGTGTCAACGATCTTACGAAGGCATATTGCTAACATGTGTTAGTAGTGTCGATGCCCACACTATTATTGAATAGGTACATGAAGGACTATGTGGGGGACATATAGCACCGAAAGCCATGACCACAAAAATCAGATGCTTGGTCTATTATTGGCCACACATGGAATACGACTGTCTCACCAAAGTCAAAACATGTAGTATCTGTCAAAAACATAGCAATCTGATGCATGTACCACCAAATGAGTTGCATACAACGCAAATCACATGGCCCTTTCAAAAGTGGGGGTTGGACCTCATTGGTCAGATAACCCCCTCGTCTTCCGTGGGCCATAGTTTCATTATAACTGCCACAGAATACTTCATGAAATGGGTAGAAGCTGCCCCCCTTCGAAAAACTACATCCAAGCATGTGTGCAATTTCATTCTAGAAAACATTGTAACCCGCTTTGGCATTCCCATGGCAATCATCACTGACAATGGGCCACAATTTAGCAGCGCTGAAACCAAAGCCTTTTGTAAAAATTTAGCGATCAAACACTCATTTTCATCCCCTTACTATCCTCAGAGCAATGGACAAGCAGAGGCAACAAACATGAAAATTGTTATAATACTTAAGAAAATGCTTACCCAGAGCAAAAGAAAATGGCACGAACAATTGGTGTACACATTGTGGGCATACCGTACTACATACCAAACTTTGACAGGTAAGACACCATACAATCTTATTTATGGTTTAGAAGCTATTTTACCTTTGGAACTGCAGGTACCATGTTTAAGGATCACACTTTCTGGGCTCCTTGACGACGGGCAAAACAACGATCTACGCGTCATTGATCTTGACTCGGTGGAGGAAGAACGTGTGCGCGCCCTCGATCAGATCGAATGGTACCAAAAACGACAATGGCAACGACATCGACATGACATCAAAAAGCACCCTCTCAAAGAAGGTGACCTTGTGCTTAAAGCCATTTGGGAACACCCGGACAAGTTCTCAGCTAACTGGGAAGGGCCTTACTTGGTTACCAAAGCATTCAACAATGGAGCATTCAAACTAGCTAACATGGAAGGAAACGAGTTTACCAATCCGACCAATCACTTGTACCTAAAACCATTTCACGTTTGAAGTATGAGCTCAGGTATGCCAAGTCCTGGAATCATGACTATAAACTGATACCACAGCTCGTCCTGGAATCATGAAGGTAAACTGATACCACAGAACAATCCTTGGTTACGACTCAAAATTGATACCACAACTGTCTTGGCATCATGACAATAAACTGATACCCCATAGTGTCCGCAATGACGATAAACTAGCACCCGTCCGGCATTGCCACCGTCACAACCGTCAAAGTCTGCTAAAACTATAAACTAGCTTGCCTCCTCATAGTCTACTAAGACTAAAAACTAGCAATGTAACGTCTGCCACGACGCTAAACAGGCAATGTCCAATGGGTTACGACATAAAACTAACCCATGGTAGTCCGCCAAGACTATAAACTAGCAAGTTCATCGCTGGTTCATCAATCTGCCGCCACATTTACGCTTCATCACTGCATCACCCGCCATCAGGAGATCCTACCAACGTTGCTACTACCGACACACTGTCGCCATGTAAGTCTAAGCTCGATCATTCACTCATGGTTTTCTTGTCTCCTTGGAGTTGTGTTTGCAAGATGACACCCAGAGGTTTTCGCACAAGAATGCATTTCGTCACAAGCGGCAAGATGAGACAATGTTCATAGCATACATAACGAGACTAAATCAAACCGTTCACTAGTACATCCCCATTCACCGACTCATCTCCTATCCGTTCACCAACACGTTTTATTCCGTCACATCTTTGATGTGCCCAGTACACCCAAAATTTTCAACATGTTGTCACGTATTGTCACACGAGTACAAAATCAATGCAAAGTTTACGATTTCTTGCAAAAAAAAACGAGACTCTTGGCACTTCCCATATAAGCCCCAGGAAGGAAGGCAGTTGTCTCAAAACCAAGTACTCATGTCTAAAACGATCAAGAAACATATCGTTACATGGTTCTGGCTCTCCACCAATGGGTCCCCCCTAAACATTGAACACGGGTCCTATTCCTCCAAAGCATGTAACACACCTCCCTGTGGCTTTGGTCTTGCCAACAAATGCTCTTGAACACTAACCAAGAGCCTTGTTCCGCCAAAGGATGCCCATCACATGTCTAAACTCCGAGTATGCTAAACAATGGCGATTGACAAGGACCAGCATGCCGCACACCCGAGCACCCCATCTCCTAGCATAATTCCTTGGGGAGTCACCACTCCCCACAATCTCTCTTCTCCTATCAGCTACAAATCTTCCTTTTTAATCTCATGTACTACTGAACACGGTGCGATGACGTCTAGTCAAGTGGCAAAGGACAAAGTCTATATCAAGTTGCTTGTGGTGTTTTTCACTTCTTTGTCGACACTTCTCGGGTAGATTCCTCCAAGCGTCAACAAAGAGGGGCCAATGAAACACCATAAAATTTTGAGTTTAGTGCTTCCCCAGCAAGAAGCAGGTCCCTGCAACCCACAAATGGCCACGGCTACATTTGGCGTCGCACAATGCAACTTCTGGAATCAAAAGGCTTACTTTTGGCTAAGTGCAATACCAGCATATACGCCCAACATCAACAGCGTATACGCCTAGCATATACGCCTGACATCCCCAGCGTACACGCCCAGCGTATATGCCCAGCAGACATCCGACTTACGCGTCCAATGTACACGCCTCACCTATACACTCGGCACCACAGATGCACATGCCCGACGATGAAGTCTCAATGACAGAATGGAGACAGCATCGAAGAGCAAGAATTGAAGCAAGTCGGCAGCTGTCAGCGTCTACGCCCAGCGTATACGCCCAGCCATTGTCAGCATGTATGCCCAGTGTCTATGGCATTTCCACCCAAGTTCACACACCCAGCACGTCCAGCGTATACGCCCAGCATGTAAGCCAGCCTGATGCAGCGTATACGCCCCGCGTATACGCCCAACAGATGTAATATGTTGTATATTTTTAAATTGTATGCACCCGGTCAATGCACCACGTGTCTCCTAACCCGAGTCTAGCGTAACAATCGGTATAAAAATCCCACTTTTCCACTTCACCTAGGACGGTTGGCAAAAATCTTAGAGTAAACCAGAGACATTTATGCTATGCACTAGAGCTGAAACCCTCTTACGCTAGAAAGCCCTGTACGTCGTGTACACAGTCTCTACGCTCCGCCTACTGTGCAAATCCGCTGAGTCATCCCTGCATCCACCGGGGCTTTTCGTCCACCTTGTGTTCATCACAACTGTGTTAGACCGGTGCACTGTATTCTGACTCTGTAATACCACTGTTCACATTTTACGTTAATTTCTTGCATGTTTACTATTCACGCTCATTTACGTTTACGCCCTGTTATATCTGTGATGCCGTTTACGCCCCTTTACACTGTTTACGCATAACCTAGCGTATAGCACTTCGGCATACGTGCGTGTAAATCCTTGTCTGATCCGCATGCGGACCACCCAAGGTGCTATGCCTTCGTGCATTCCAGTTCACCCTCAGGTGAAGACAGGGTCTTCTGTGCATGTCCTGCGGTCCCACGGTCTCTGTTTCCTTCCAACCAGTGACCGACAATTTCAGGCGGTACAATGATCTAAAGCTTAGTGCCATTATCTATTCTCTTAAGATTTAGAGACATTAGTTGTATGGAGGATAGATTATCTTTTGCATTGATCATAAGAGCTTGTAGTATATTATGGATTAGCCATAGTTGAACATGAGACAAAGGTGATGGATAAAGCTACTAGTAGATTTTGACTTTATAGTGCAATATCATCTAGGCAAAGCTAACAAGGTTGTATATGCACTAAGTAAGATAGCTAGAAAACTTTACAATCTCATTATCTTACCTAATTTAAAAGATGAGATAAGTTCTTAGAAAATTTCAAATTCTTGGTATTAATAAAAGATTGCAAATATATCTCCAAAAAAATCAAAATTTTCAATTGATAGTTCCAGCTTATTGAGATTTAAGAATAGGGTGTTTGTGCCAATTGTAGTCAAACAAAACATACTCAATGAGGCTTACTTGAGTAAGTACCAAATACATGCCAGTAGTAGTAAGATATATTACAACATCAAAAGACAATACTAGTGGCTTGATATGAAGCATAATGTTGGCAAGTGTGTAGCCAAGTGTTTGGTGTGTTAGCCAATTAAGGTATAACATTAGAGATCTAGTGGTTATTTTCATCCACAGATCATTCTATTGTAGAAATGAAAGTTCATTAGCATGGATTTCATTACTTGATTGTCTCATACTAGAACCACAAAAGATTCTATTGTTGTGATCATAGATATTTTGACAAAATCTTCCTACTACTTAGCTACAACAATGATAACTAATGCAAAAGAGATTACTTAGCTATTCTTGGTAGACATTATCAAATCACATGGAATTCAAAATAAGATTATGTTAAATAGAAATCCTAAGTTTACTTATATAGTTTGAAAATATTTTCAAAAAAGTCTAGATACTACACTAAATCTCAACTTAGTATATCATTCTCAAATAGATGATCAAACTGAGAAAAAGAATTAGATGCTTAAGGATATGATTAAAGATTATGCTTTAGACTATAGAGACAATTGGCAAATAATTCTTCTATTAGTACAGTTTACATACAATAATAATTATAAAGCTAGTTTAAAAGTAGCATCTTATGAAATGTTATATGGTAGACCTTATCATAAACCTCTTTACTAGGATACTATAGAGGATACATAGAGAAAAAAGACATATATTAATGAAGAGGCAATAGAAAAAATTAAGATTATCATAGATATATTGCAAATAGCTCAAGATAACTTCATAAAGTATGCTAACAATAGAGAATGATCTTTGAAGTTTACCATTGGTAACCATGTGTTCATTAAAGTTTTACCTTTGAAAGAGATTATGAGGTTTTGCAAAAGACAAAAGTTAGCATGTTGCTACATTGGTTCTTTTTGAATTTTAAGAAAACAAAATTCCTATCAACTTGATCTTCTATAATGATTATAGTTAATTCATGATGTATTTCAAATTTATATGTTGAGAAAGTATGTTATAAACCCAAGTCATTGGATAGATTTGTAGGATATTTAGCTTTAACCTTATGTTATTTTCCTATAGTGACCAATTAAGCTTATAGAAAAGATGAAGAGAAGATTAAGGATTAATATTATTCTAATGGTGAAGGTTATTTGGAAGAGATATAAAGTACATGAAACAACATGAGAAGTGGAGAAAGATTTGTCTACCTCATATCCTACGATCTTCTGAAAGGAAGATTCTNGGTCGGAGTCTACTGTTTCGCATCTAAAAAACAAAATCGAAAAATATACCATCGACTTTAGGAATAGGGGAAAAATTGAAAATTAAACCAAGGTAAGGAGACCACGCTGTGCAGTCGCTGCCACTGAGAATTGTGAGACCGATCCATAGAGATGGATGCACAAAAAAATGGTGACGGTAGCAGCAACGCAAGAGTAGGAGAGCACACCCACGGAGACCGAGGATGATCATTGGGGGCAACCGCAGCACATTCGGGCCATTTACGGTCGCCTGCAAAATTGCGGCCCTAATTCGCTGAAAATCGCGGCCCTAATTCATAGATTCTGTTTGGGTGTTCTGGGGAATCCATGGGTCAATGGGTGCGCAGAGGCCACGAAAATACTGCAAAAGCTCGCAAAAACCTATCTTCCTGTGCGGCAAAGGCCGTGGCACAGCAGGAAGCTTCAACAACAACATCAATGGCAGAATCTATAGACAGCCTACTCTGTTAGAGTCGTTCCGAGCGGAGAAGAAATTTGTTTTGCTGCAGCTGCCGCTGCCGCGTCTTCATCATCATCAAGGTCAAGTGTAGCTAAGACTACGGTGGACCCGTTGTTTGTGAAATACACAAATGCAAGAAGCAGAAACCCAAACCCAAATAGAAATCTACGTTTTTGGGGGTTCTATCCCACGCATCCACAAATACACTGCAGAAAAAATAATAATAAAATAGAGGACAAAAGGCAGAGAGCGAAGGGCAAACAACGAGCAGGCGCGTTTCTGGTTCATCCCTGCAACTTCAAAAAAATTTTGTGCAGTTATTTCATCGCTAAAATAGGGCTTCTTCCTTCCGAAAGATTCATTTCGAATTTTAGGCGGTATGACCTGCAACTTACCTTCAAACAGCTACCATGACCGATGTCGATGCATTCGGCATCGCATATCAGTCCGATGGATAAGGCAACAGGGACACGGGAGCACACATCAGGATAACTGTCCACAGATAATTCTAACCGATGCTGGTGAACTAGTGGATAAAATTTAAAAATTTTAAATAATCTATAATACTATATACACTAAGTATGAACCTCCATTTATAAATTTACCTTTTCTAATTTATCAAGACTTCAAAAAAATAGTGTTGGTTAAAATATTATATAAGCACCTACAAATATTTGTAATAATCTTCACTTGTTTATGATATTTTAAACATGTTCATCATATTTAAAAATATGTATAACTTCCAAAGACATAAATCTCTCCTAATTACATTTATAACTTCCTAAATAAATCCTTCCTAATTAAATGAGTAAGTTGTAACCTCCTTACTTGGAGAGATATTTTCAAGATTATTTTGGATATTTGGAAATTTTAACTTTACATCTCATCTTGAAGAGGCAAAATTAAAAGAAATATATGTGTATGAAGTAAGTTGCCACTATAGCTTGTGTTCCTATATATCATAGGAATTTTTTTAAAAAAAATTTCTATACTTCCAAGGCCACTTGTCAATTTCTTTTTCCTCTTTGGTGGTTGCAACCACCCAAAAATTGTTGTAACTTACCTAACTTGTTGGGCAAGTAACCTCCTAACTTGTTGGACAAGAAATTTTCTAATTGGTTGGCCAAGTTACTTGAGAGAAAAGTTAGGTGAGATATTTTTAAGATATTTTTGAAATTGTAACTTCCCTACCTACCTTGGAATCCTATAAATAGGCTTCAAGGGTCAAGGAGAAGAAAAAG
>MNCI01023529.1:6122-36576 GCA_015680685.1 Gnetum montanum | reverse complement strand
TCTCTGGGGAAAATTAGGAGTAGATTTGCGGAGTTGTGCTCAAATGTTTATGCAAAATTTTATTTGTTACAAGCAGGTATTATAGGGACCGCGTAGACTAGGTAGTTTGAACAAAATAGGAAGCTTTAAATAACTCATAGTACTGGACAAAGTTGGCTGAATCTCTTTAAAGTAAAGTCATTTGTAGTTCACACATAATGAAATTGTCACATTTCATGCAACAGCATGCCGCAACAGCACACACACATACTCACATTAACTACTGAGTTATTTGGAGGTATCTGGGCCTTGGTGTAGCCAGAGACCAGCAGGCACCTAAATCCTGTTCGAGGACACTCGTTGGTGGTCGCGTCCCAAACGGTTGCCAACACTAACATCCCTATCTTATATTTTCCTTGTCCCTTGATATCTTTATGATTTGAACCCTTGATTTCTTGTTTACTATCTTATGTCTTGTGCTTTATTAATCCTTTTCTTTTGTTGATTATGCTTATGTGGTTTAAGCTATGTTTCTTGTTACTTTCTAGTTAGATGCTTTATTCTTTTATATTTGAATTTAAATTTTTTTTTAGTGCTTTATTAATATTTTTAATATAAAAAGTATTTTGGATTCTTCTTTTAATTTTATCATAAGTGTGCTAACCTCTTTTGTTAAAGTTTTGAGTTAGCATGCATCAAACACTTGATGCGTCTACTTTGGTTGTGGTATGCTTTGTTTATTTTACTTTATATTTTTCTAAATAAATAGAGGTTTATTTTATATATTTTAGGTTTTAATTTATTTTTTTCTTATGTTTTAGAGGATATCATGATAGTACCTTGGTTAGTAATGTTTTAACCTTAGACTTTGTTATTAGTTTGGACTTAGACATAGCTACTAGCTAACCCTTAAGAGATATACCTATTAGGCCAATGCTAGGTGTAAGATCATGCTATAATATTTATTTTATTTAATTTTAGATATTATTTTTTCTTTTATTTTTTATTTTTCCACTAGATAATCCATTTTACCCAATCATGCCATACCCTTACAAGCCTAAATACCTCGCAATAATTCCATGAGAGATGATCTAATTGCTTTGCCCAACATCTAAAAGATAAAACTAGAAAGGAAGAACCTGTTAGTTTGAAGAAGAGCTAGATCTAAACCTATATAGTCAACCAAGACCCTGGTAAGACCTTAGTTTCAAATTTTGTTTCAAGTATTACATAGACCCCACTATTGTCCTATAGTTTTACCTAAGGTTTGCAACTTGTTTGGGAGATCATAATGATGTAAAGGTTTCTTGCTATAAATCTGGTACATTACTATGATTTTTTTTGGCAACACCTTTCTTGCTCCTAGACCTTTTGTTAGCTTTTCTTAGTCATTTGGATATGTATCCCCACCACCCATGGATGATTTGGGCAACAACTTTTGCTATCATTAGAGCCCAATGCCTTTTTGATGTATCTATCATATTATGTAATTTCTATATTTTATTCCACTACATTTTTTGGAATCATGTTAAGTTATTTTTAGCTTGTTCAATAGGGATTCAAACTATTTTTATGATTCAATAGGGTTGGCTTTGTAGGCATGGGGTTATTGTCACTATTTTATAATATTTTTATCTTTTTGTTCAGTATTTTTCTACCCCTATGCACTTGTTTTTATGGATGTGAACTACTTTGCATCCAATGTTTTTCTTAAGTAGTGCTTTATGTTTTTTTTTTTTTTTGCATATTTCTTTAATTCTTTAAGTAATGTCTTTATATCATAAGCTTATTTAGTGGGATATTACATTAAGCCATCAAAGTAGATCTTGTAGAGATTACCATCAATCTCAATGAATTACTTGACTTAGTGTACAAATTATTGGATACTCCTTTTATATCATTTAGTGGGGACTTTTTTTTCTATCTGGTATGTGAGAAATTTAAAAAACCATGAAGTAATTAATGAAGAAGAGCTCCATGTAGCTTTTCCAAATAAATTATCCAGGAATAGATTAGGAAAAGCATCCACAATGGTCTCATGATCCCATTGAAGTTAGGATAGATAAATAACAATAACATTTTATGAACCCTTCTTATCAATCATAGTAATAGTATACTCTTACAAGATCACTAGTTGCTAAATAACTCTAGTACTTATCACTATCTTGTTCATAAGTAATTGAATTACATTATAGTTCGTATGTACAAAGATAGGATATCCAAGCACATAGCCCTTACATTTTTTAAAAGCATACATCACTACCATCAATTCTTTTTATATAGATATGTAGTTTGAGCATGCACCTATAATGCTATAATTAGTGCAATGAATATAGTATGAACATTTTTTATTAGCAAGATGTATCAACAATGCCCCCAGTACATAATTAGATGCATCAATTATTATATGAAACGATATAGATTAGTTGGAAGCTTGTAAAATGGGAGTATCTATGATCTTCTAACTTACTAGTTTAAATGCATGTTTACATGCATTTGTTTAGATGAAGATTACATCCTTATTTGTAAGTTTCACTAGTGGCCTTACAATCTTAAAAATTTTCTCAAAAAATCTATAGTAGCATCCTATATGTCTATCTCATATCTTAAGATTTAATCTACATTGAGATAAACATCTATTCTTCACTGTGGGATTTGTGTATATGCACTGTTAGCATATACATGGAACAATTCTTGTGATTTTATTATATGGCCAAGTAAATGCAATTGGCCATTTATTTACCATTTCCATCAACTTCCTCTTTTTTTCCTTAGCTTAACATTAATGATGATAGGTTTCCAATTCTCTAGATATACATATTGTAGACATATACCCAAAGTTTTCAATTCAACTAGCTCTACCACTAATTCCTTAGAAATTTCTAACTCTTTTCAATCAATAGATTCCTCCTATACATAGTCATAGTGGAAAATTTTCTACTGCAATTCTTCAATCTCATCAAATTTATTAATATAAAAAATAATGAGTTTCTTTGTCAATTTCATGTAGATATTCTATTTTATATCATTTTTTGTCATCGCCCATTAAGTACCTTCCTAATTTATGGCTACTACATATAGACATTTCTATATATTTCTATAATATACATTTATTGCATGTGGAAAGGTAGTGACTCTTATATTACAAACCTTCTACATGCAACTAACACTTGTATCATTGCATGTGATGCATGTAACTTATTTTCTCTTGACTATTCCATGCTCATTCCTTTTGGTAATCTTTAAGGAGAGATCTTTGATGCCCAACATAGCATTCGTGGTAGTTAGTCATGCTTTTTCCATGATAATGAAGAAATCACCCATATTTTTTTCTACAAGGATAACAAGGAAATAAGTTAGATATAACCACCCACCAATGATGATCACCACATTATCAACCTATTCGTAAGTCTTAGTGATGTTACTCTTGTTTAATGATGG
Source organism: Gnetum montanum (assembly GCA_015680685.1). Lineage (NCBI taxonomy): Eukaryota > Viridiplantae > Streptophyta > Gnetopsida > Gnetales > Gnetaceae > Gnetum > Gnetum montanum. The sequence goes on along the minus strand of MNCI01023529.1, from coordinate 33,156 downwards.
TAGGATCTATGCCTTGTACATCTCTTACAATATGAGGTTCACATCTAATTCTAAATATGATAGAGCTTTGCAATGTGGATTTCTCGTAATCTAGAAATAGATGAATGGGCTTTTAGAATCTATTCTTTTTTTGTAAAGTGTACACATATTTATCTAATCAACTACCACATGTATAAACATCAATATTTTCATTGTTGATTTAATGCTAACATGTCTTTTTGACTATTGCTAATGGTTGCATTGATGCACTTATAGCTCATCTATTCTTACCACCTGTGATTTCCATTGTAGGTTAATGGTATTCCAAAGGATACTAGTAATAAGTGTTTTGGGTAACAAGACTAGTTGAAGAAATATGTTGTTTGACATAATACACGTAAGGATCAAGTTGATAATAGGTATATTTTTCTCTATGTGGTAGCATCCTCCATGACTACGGATTTTTCTACTACTAATAGTATTACTCTTGATGTTGTGATGGTGTCCCACTTGGATAGTACTATGACTAGTATTTCTTGTTTACATATGCATTTCTTGTTTATTTTCTATCTTTTTCCTATTCTCTTGTTCTTACATTAATGTTGCTACTTTACCTTGTTCATTATACTCCTCCATGATCTTAAGCATAATAGTAAATTTTAGTAATTTTAGTCATACTTTCTAAAATTGATTTCTATATTAACAAGGATTTTTTCAAGACCATATTATGTAAAGGATCCTTCTCTAAAATACCATATGTTCATACATTTTTTTTTTCTAATGAATGAATCCTTGTTGTACTTCTTTACATTCTCTAATTCCAAGCTTACTTTCTTTTTTGTCACTAGATTGATGATCTTTTGGATGTGATGGGCTTTTAGTTCTAATAATCATCCTTGGACATAGATCCCAAAAGTCTCTCATGTTCTATTTTTTGACCCATTTATAATGTGGCATAACTAAATTCTATAGGAAAATCCATGGCCTAAGCATATGTGCAAAAATGATCATACCTACCCAAGGCCATACAATTGATTCATGTATTTCCTGCTTTTATCAATTGATGAATCGTAGTTTGCTAGGCCCTAATATCATATACTCAATATCAAATACACAATATCATAGCCTAGATAATACTATCGAATACACAATATCATGATTCCTGTGTTGGCCTATAAATATAGCACTCAGGCACATAGGAAAAGGGAGTCTTGGTAAGTTTTAGGGTTGAGTCTTTTTGTCAATTTTCAGTTAGTTTTTAGTTCTTTCCCAAGTGCATGCCTACAGTGTGATGCTTGTAATTGTATGGAACCTTTGTACAAGTATGATGTACTTGGACACACACATGATCGACAATAAAGATAGAGATTACTTCATCATTTTAGCATTCAATTAGTTTTTAATTATTTAATTATTAATTATTATTTATTATTTTCTTAGTTAATATTTCTTTATCATCATTTACTATTCTTGTTGTTAATGCAGAATGAGTACGTCGTAATTTAAAGTGTAACTACTTGGTAACCCAATAGCATATCTAGTAGTGCTCAAGTAATGTGCGTTTGGTAACCCTAGAAGTAGTACACGAGGTCCAAGATGCGTATGGATGATTAGGGACAGATGCTCATCACACTTAGGATAGCTTATATTTTACTTCATATCACTTATTAACTTAATCAAGATTATTTCTCATTATCTCTAGGAGTAGCCTAGCATTAGAAATCACATCATACACCTCACTTTGGACTAAACCATACATGACAAAGAAAATACTAGTCCAGGTGGGAAGACAGTGAACTGTGATCAACGTGTAACTATATAGGTGCCACAACTAGTCCTTCTACAGAGTTTGACCAAATCGTGCATACATGCTCATATTTGTATGGTTGAGTGTAGGGGTACCTTGCCTCTCATCATTGGTACCATTTCCAAGGATGATGCTAGTTATTTAGATCAGTTTTATCATATAAGATCACTATAATGAAGTATTAATGATACATCATTTAAAAATGAAATTAATTGCAAATAAGTCATACACAATTCACAACAATGTCTCTCTCACATGATAATGTTAATGCAACAACTAGAGAGGCAATTCATTGGAGAACTAACACAATTTATGTTGATGAAGAAGTTTGGGATACTCAATCTTATGCAAGAGTCTCATATGTTCATGAGCACCCCAAAAATACTCAAGGACTCTTGTCATCTAACTTAGGCACCTTTAGTAAGGATGGGACATCCCATAAAATGAGGGGACCCATAAGGCCTAAGACCTTCTCAATGGTTAGTAAGAGTACATCAGGGGATGATTGGGAGACTTACAAAAGTTATGATGAGTCTTCTAGTTCTCTCTCTTCCTCTACTCCTTCAACATCAGGTCGTGACATGGATGATCATTTCTCAAGGGGTCAACATAGAAATAAAAATTGAACCCACAGGCAAAGTTAGGAACGCCAACATGCACAAAGACAACATCATTCCAACTCACAAACTCATAACCTACTTAGTGATGATGAACCCTTGCTAGCCACTAAGAGCCTAACGTATATACAAGAGGTTGTTTGAATATCCCGTAGCCATTGTAAATAAATTTATCTACCTAGGCTTGATTTAAATAACTTTCCCAAGTTCTTAGGAGGCTACGATTTAGATCCACAACATCATTTACAAGTCTTCTACGATGCCTATGCATGGAACAACATTGATAATGGGTGCAAAAGACTTAAGCTCTTTCCTATGACACTTTTTGGCCAAGAAAAACTATGGTATAGATCTTTAAAACCAAAATCAATTCACCGCTAGCTGACAATGGTAGAACTCTTTAATGAAAGATATCAAACTTGTGCAAGGGTGTCAGCCTTGAGGAGACAAATCCAAGAGTGGAAACAAGGGCAACATGAACCCTTGGGCATGGCCTTAGAAAGATATTATTCATTGTTAAAAAAATTCCCAAGCCATGGGTTCTCTAAGGAAATGCTATTGTATCACATCATGGATGGGCTCCATAATGAAACAAGGGAGACCCTAGGGATGTATGTCCTAGGTCAACTATATGAACTATGAACCCACCAATTCCAAGAGCTTATTAAGCATGTAGTAAAAGAAGAAGGAGACATAGCCAAATGGGAGAGTGTTAAAAGATCTCAATAGGACCAAAATCTTAAAATAACAAAGGTCCATAATCAGGAAGAGGAAAAATCAACTCACCTCAAGGAGGTGGAATCATCTTTGCTAATACTACAATCACTAGATGAAACTGAGGCAAAGATCAATCAGATGATGAAATGGATACATGAAAAATGTGGAAAATATGTAAACATTATTAGAGGTAGAGCCATGCAAGATCACTCTAACAACCAGAACCAACAAAGGATGTCAAACTTAGAAATAGGATAGAACACCATTCAACAATCGAAAAGGAGGGTTGAAAAAAATAAGAATAGTAACTCAATGAAAAATCATAAGTATCAATGTGATTTTTGTTTGTACGACCACCCTAAAAGCCAATGCCAAGTATTGTCACATTTACATGATCATTGGGAAGGAATGCTACATCCAAATTTTGTATAGAAGTACCGTGTCCAACTGTAGTAGAAAAACCCCCAGTCATGGGGGAGGCCACCGCCAAACAAGCCACACCCTTTGTATACCCCAACACCAAATTCTTATTATGTTTAACACCCTATTTCTCCAACTAGATTGACATCCTCTACTTCACCTCATTGTTATCATTCTCCCAAGTACTATCAACCCATGTCCTCTCCCACAGGATCACCACCTCATGTTTCTTAGACTTCTCCTTGCTCTCAATATTCTCATTTTTCACCTTCTTCTACATCTCCACTAGTAGCATCGAAAGGTTTTGCACCACAACACCAACCCACGAACATTACTTGTGCTACTACTATCAATAGCAATGTAAGTTCTCCATGTACTGACCTAAATCGTTGGTGTAAGGCTGGAAGAAAACAGACACCGAAAGATCATCGGGCAAGCATAGCTGACCCTGCCTTCGCTTTAAGGACAAGCTGAAAAAGGGAACGAAGGAAGAGTACCTTGGATGGTCTACACACAAATCAACCAAGGACTTCCTCAAGCGTAAACTATGGCTTGCATTGGGGTTATCGTAACTTATGTCTTAAAACGTTAACGATGCATGTAAAATGTAAACAGGATCATAAAATGGAAACAGAACGTAAACTAAAATGTAGTAAGCAAAGTGTAAATAGGACATAAACTAAATATAAGATAGCACAAATGGAAATAATGGTTGGTTGGAAAAATGAACTAAATTGTATTGCTTAATAAAAAAGGTATGCACCGGTCAAAGTGTAGCTGCACGTGCGGGTGGTAGGTCAAACACCTAGCCCTGGGGGATGATGTGATGCGATGATGTGATGTGATGAGATGTGAGAAGTGCTTAGATGCCAAAATTCAAGTGTGTTGAGCGCCCAAGGATTGCTAGTTCTATATGTTCTTAGGATTGCCAATGTCTCCAATTGCCAACCTCTTAGTTCATGTGAATTGACAAGGTATTTATAGGGCCGGACCAGGCTTGGATGCATAATTCTAGAATGGGATCAATGGTTGGAATTTAATAGAAAAATGGATCAAGCGACACATATCCAATGGATAGTTGTGCACAAGTTGGATGTGTGTTGGACAATTATGCACAAGTTGGATGTGTGTCGGCAAGCTACATTCTTGACTAGGTACCTTGCATTTTACAACTCGTGGGTTACTCAAGCCCCATGAAACTACATTTAATTTAAACTATGAAGGCTTGACATGCCCACAAATGGGGATTTACAATGAAATTCACAACAAGATAAATTTAACCCGAGTCGCTTGACCATGGATCGAGTGTTGCAGGATGTCGAGATGTTGATTTGAGGCTATTCAAGGCATCTCTGTTTGACCAGGACTTCCAACATGAGTTGATGTGACTTCAGAGTTGAGTTGAGCTTCAGTGTAGGTTGATTTTATGGTCATGCTGCACTCACACCTAGCGTGTGTCCAGCGTCCAGTGTGCCTAGCGTCTAGCATGCCCAGCGTCCAACTTCCAGCATGTGGACGTTGCACTCATGCTGCACTCATGCCCAGCATGAACTCCATCGTGAGTGAGGAAAACCTGACCTTTTGACACCAAATTTTGATTTTTGAAGCCTGCAACTAATGCTTGAATGTGTTTACTTCTGGATTCTGGAATTTGAGCTTGGATTTGAGTGGTTTTGAGAGTTGGGAAAGTTGGTCATACTGAAGGTCACACTGCAGTGTGACCACAGCATCCAACATCAATGTGAGTTCCCAAGTTAGCATGAATGCCATGCCTTAGCCAAATTTTCATCTCCAAAACTTTGAAAGGGCTTGAGTTGTTTCCATTTCAAAATGCTAGGTCGAAATCAGTGGTGTTTCATTGGCCCCTCTTTGTTGACGTCTGGAGCAATCCACCCAAGAGGCGTCGACAAAGAAGTGCAAAACACCATGAACAACCAAGTACCAATATTAATCATCAGCCCTTAGCCGGATGTCATCGCACCATGTCTAGAAGTACATGGGATTGAGGGAATGTGGTTCAAGATGCAGGGGATTGTAACTAGGGGAAGTTTGGAATTAATCAAGGGTGATAATTGCTATTAGAATTATGGGAGAGGTATGCTCTCGCGTGAACAAGTTATGTCATTGGTCTTTGTCAAAAGCTGGGTTTTCGGCAGTCTTGGAACCAAGACATTGGAGATGTGTTCTTTGGAGAAATGGGAATCTTATAGAGTGTTTATGAAAGCCCGTTGTAAACATCCAAAGCCATGTGGTGATGTGCAACATGGTCTCTTTGAGACATAAGTGTAACAATTTTTCAAGACAATTGCCTTGTCGCCTAAGGCTTATATGAGAATAGCCAATAGTCTGAGGTTTATGATGTCAATGGGGTCATGAAGACCCTTTTTCGTGCATTTTGTTCTTTGATATTTTTATTCTTTTTCTTTTTTTCTTATTTGTTTCTTATTTTCTTTTGTTTTTGCTTTATTTTGTCTTTCTTTTTCATTTATTTTTATTTTTTCGATCTTTTTGAGAGAGCTTGCTTTTTGTGTCATGCTCATGTTTGAGCGCTTGCAAATTTGCATCATGCATTATGTACTGTGTTTCGCATTCCAACTACCTAAAGAGTCATAGTGTGCAACAATGTATCAAGAGCTTTGGGGTGAACAGAATGTATCAAGGGGGATTAATTGAATAGGATAATTGGATCATGATGGGGAAATAGGGAATGTATCAGAAGTGGGAAATGTACTTATGAACGGATTGATTAACCCAGTTACGTGCATCAAGAAGAATGTGATACCTTATTGTCACGATGAAGTGCATCTATGCACGAACGCCTCAGGCATCTCATCCTGCAAATGCAACTCCAAGAAGACAAGAAAAACACAAACGAAATGGTCAACTAAGCACTTGAAACAAGGAGATGGAATTATCACATGCAATTTTTAAACCAAATAGAAATATGAGCAGCATCAGCTTCATTAACATCCATGAGACAAATCATGCAACAATTTTTTATGGAACATGCACAGACAATTATAGCAACACATCTTTTCAAGTTTTTCCCTGGTCGTCAATAATGTTGCCAATTTATAGTCTTGGTGGACTCTTGCAGATTAGTTTCATGTCGTAACCCCTTGGATGGAGCCAGTTTAGCGTCATAGTGGACTATGAAGAGGCAAACTAGTTTATGGTCTTAGTGAACTCTGCATGCCAGTTTATAGTCATAGTGGACTACTCTGTGGTATCAATTTTAAGTCATGATGCCAGGACTACTCTGTGGTATCATTATTAAGTCATGATGCCAAGACTACTCTGTGGTATCAGTTTTAAGTCATAATGCCAAGACTACTCTATGGTATCAGTTTTAAGTCATGATGCCAAGACTACTCTGTGGTATCAGTTTTAAGTCATAATGCCAAGACTACTCTATGGTATCAGTTTTAAGTCATGATGCCAAGACTACTCTGTGGTATCAGTTTTAAGTCATAATGCCAAGACTACTCTATGGTATCAGTTTTAAGTCATGATGTCAGGACTACTCTGAGGTATCAGTTTTAAGTCATGATGCCAGAACTACTTTGTGGTATCAATTTTAAGTCATAATGCTAGGACTGCTCTGTGGTATCAGGTCATGATGCTAGGACTACTCTATGGTATCAGTTTTAAGTCATGATGTCAGGACTACTCTGTGGTATCAATTTTAAGTCATGATGCCAGGACTACTCTGTGGTGTTAGTTTTAAATCCATGATGCCAGGACTATTTTGTGGTATTAGTTTTAAGTCATGATGCCAGGACTACTCTGTGGTATCAATTTTAAGTCATGATGCTAGGACTACTTTGTGGTATCAGTTTTAAGTCATGATGCTAGAACTACTCTCTGGTATTAATTTTAAGTTATGATGCTAGGACTACTCTATGGTATCAGTTTTAAGACATGATGCTAGGACTACTCTATGGTATCAGTTTTAAGTCATGATGTCAGGACTACTCTGTGGTATCAATTTTAAGTCATGATGCCAGGACTACTCTGTGGTGTTAGTTTTAAATCCATGATGCCAGGACTATTTTGTGGTATTAGTTTTAAGTCATGATGCCAGGACTACTCTGTGGTATCAATTTTAAGTCATGATGCTAGGACTACTTTGTGGTATCAGTTTTAAGTCATGATGCTAGAACTACTCTCTGGTATTAATTTTAAGTTATGATGCTAGGACTACTCTATGGTATCAGTTTTAAGACATGATGCTAGGACTACTCTATGGTATCAGTTTTAAGTAGGACTACTCTATGGTATCAGTTTTAAGTCATGATGCTAGGACTACTCTATGGTATCAGTTTTAAGTCATGATGCCAAGACTACTCTGTGGTATCAATTTTAAGTCATGATGCCATGACTACTCTATGGTATCAGTTTTAAGTCATAATGCTAGGGCTACTCTATGGTATCAGTTTTAAGTCATGATGTCAGGACTACTCTATGGTATTAGTTTTATGTCATGATGCTAGGACTACTCTATGGTATCAATTTTAAGTCATGATGCTAGGACTACTCTATGGTATCAGTTTTAAGTCATGATGCCAGGACTACTCTGTGGTGTCAGTTTTAAGTCATGATGTCAGGACTACTCTATGGTGTCAGTTTTAAGTCCATGATGCCAAGACTATTTTGTGGTACCAATTTTAAGTCATGATGCCAGGACTACTTTGTGGTATCAATTTTAAGTCATGATTCCAAGACTACTCTGTGGTATCAATTTTAAGTCATGATGCCAGGACTACTCTGTGGTGTCAGTTTTAAGTCATGATGTCAGGACTACTCTATGGTATCAGTTTTAAGTCATGATGCCAGGACTACTCTGTGGTGTCAGTTTTAAGTCATGATGTCAGGACTACTCTATGGTATCAGTTTTAAGTCATGATGCCAGGACTACTCTGTGGTATCAATTTTAAGTTGTAATTTCAAGACTACTCTGTGGTATCAGTTTTAAGTTATGATGCTAGGACTACTCTATGGTATCTATTTTAAGTCATAATGCCAGGACTACTCTGTGATATCAGTTTTAAGACATGATGCCAGGACTACTCTGTGGTATCATTTTTAAGTCATAATTCTAGGACTACTTTGTGGTATCAGTTTTAATTCATTATGTCAGGACTACTCTATGGTATCAGTTTTAAGTCATGATGCCAAGACTACTCTGTGGTATCAATTTTAAGTCATGATGCCAAGACTACTCTATGGTATTAGTTTTAAGTCATGATGCCAGGATTACTCTGTGGTATCAGTTGTAAGTCATGATGCTAGGACTACTCTATGGTATCAGTTTTAAATCATGATGCCAGGACTACTCTGTGGTATCATTTTTAAGTCATGATGCCAGGACTACTCTATTGTATCAGTTTTAAGTCATAATGCTAAGACTACTCTGTGGTATCAATTTTAAGTCATGATGCCAGGACTATGACATACCTCAAGTTCATCAGACATAGTATTATTTCAAGTACAAGTGGTTTATAGGATTGGCAAACTCCTTTCTATCCATGTTAGCAAGTTTGAATGCTCCATTATTGTATGCTTTAGCGACTAATTAAGGCCCTTCCCAGTTGGCTGAGAATTTATCTGAGTGTTCATGTATGGCTTTAAGGACTAGATCTCCTTCTTTGATTGAGTGCTTGTACAAATCGTGTTTGTGTTGTTGCCGCTGTTGTTTTTGGTATCATTTGATTTGATCAAGTGTTTACACACATTCCTCCTCTATCAAATCGAGGTCGAAAATGCATAATTCATTGTTTTGACTTTCATCGAGGAGGCCGAAGAGAGCTATCCACAATGAGAGAACCTGCAATTCTAAAGGTAAAACAACTTTAGATCTATACACAAGACTATATGGATTTTTACCTATGAATGTTTGATGTATCGTTCTATAAGCCCATAATGCGTAGACTAATTATTCATGCCATCGTTTCTTGCTCTGATTTAGCATCTTTTTGAGCACCATGATGATAGTTTTATTTGTAGCCTCTACTTGACCATTACTCTGTGGGTAGTAAGGTGATGAAAATGCATGTTTAATGCCCAAATTTTCACAAAAGCTTTTAGTATCTGCATTGCTGAATTGTGGCCCATTGTCGGTAACGATGGCCATTGGAATACCAAAATGGGTCACGATATTTTCTATTATGAAAGTGCAAATGTGTTTTGAGGTGGTCTTCCTAAGGGGAATAGCTTCTGCCCATTTTGTAAAATATTCAATCGTAGTGATAATAAAGCTATGCCCTGCTGAAGATGATGGCGTTATCAGTCCAATTAAGTCTATACCCCATTTTTGGAATGGCCATGTGATTTGTGCTATATGCAATTCGTTAGGTGGCATGTGTATTAGATTTCCATGATTTTGACAAATGTCACACGTTCTTACCTTGGAGATATAATCATAGTCCATGTGTGACCAGTAATAGCCTAAGCACCTAATCTTTGTTGCCATCACTTTAGGTGTTATATGCCCTCCACAAAGTCCTTCGTGGACTTGTTCTACAATCGTTTGACCCTCAATGCTACTAACGCACATTAGCATAATACCTTCATATGATTTATGACACAAGGTGTCTCCTATTAATGTGTATTGGTAGGAACGTTTTCATATGGCGTCATTTTAAGGATTTGTCAAGTATTGTGTGGGTTTACCTCTTAGAAGGTACTTTTTTATGTCATTATACCATTCTATCGTGCGTGTTGTACTGATGGATGTTATAGGTACTTCATCTAGTGTGATATTTATTTATGGATTTTTTGGTTTTATGTGATGTTGATCTATTGTTAGTTCTTGGATTTTCACTTACCCAATGTTTTGGTTATGTGCATGGACCTAAATTTTCTCTCCTCATTATTGAGCTCGTTGGGGTACTTGCTTGGTTTGGCCCCCTTGGGCTAGACACACCTCCCTATGATATGTGCATTGGGCTCCATGCAATATGTTTTCATCTTGGCACTAGTTTGTTCTTGTCATTTATATTGCAAAATTTTAGTTTTGTCATATGGTCTCATCTAAGTGAACAAATGGCTCGTGATATTATTGAGACCATTTTGCCCAAGGCTATACAAGATATACTAGCCTTCATCACTGATATTGATGAGGGGCTTTTTAGAGTTGAGGGAGGCCCTGATGAGGGTCCTAGATCCACTTGTCCCTTAACTCATGTGTGGGAGCTACCTGCATGTGGTCATTACAACAGTAGTAATACACTCTTCCTAGCTCTCTATGTGCATACACCCGAGACGGTATACAAAGTGGATAGGTATGCTCCTTTGTGTCTTACTTTAACATGTGATTTTTTTTTTAATTTTATGTCACCATCTAAATGTGAATGTTGCCTTCCCATGTAGGCCCCATTTTGATGAACATGGGATGCATGATGATGATGGTGGGCTTGCTTTAATGCGCACAGCGCTAGAGATGCTTATGGTAGGCCCCATTCTTCATGTTGCAGTATTGGACCAAGCAAAGATAGCTCTTGTTGACCCCCATAGGCAATTTTCAAAAGCCTTTGAGCATTGCCAAGCTCGTGGTTGGTTGCATAAGGATTGGTCTTCTAATGAACAAATTTTTCCTCAAAGGATTGATTCTGCACCCATCTCGCCTTCACTAGTCACAGATGGTAAGTGACCGCACCTTAGACTCCACTTTTCCTTTTTTGTTGCATCATTGTGTGTCATATCCCTTTTCTAAATTTTGGTTCTATGTTTTTCTTTTACAGCATTCACCCCCTGAAGAAGTTACAGTTACCACAGGGCGTACTGAGGCTACGCTTTTTACAAAGTATGGGGAGGTAGAGCAATCACAAAAGTGATTACAGAAGACAGCTTCTGATTTGATTATTGGTCACCTCACTCGAGTCGGTTTGATGGACCTATTTATAGCCTTCACCCCTAGAATTCTGATGGTCAAGATGGTTATGATTATTGACTCTTTCAGTGGTGATGCTTCTCATTTTACCACACGGGTTCGGGGGGTAAAGTTATCATTCCACCTAACCACTGAGTTTCTCTCCAATCTTTTTGGAGTTCCCGTGAATGGTGCTACAGTAGCTATGGATAAAGCAACTAAGGATAGGCAGATCATAAGGGAACTTGAGCAATGGTTAGGTTTTTCTAAGGGCCCTAAGGGATTTTCCATGCGAGAGGATACCTGATCGATGGAAGTGAACTTCTTGTATCCTCTCTTTCAAGCACGGGCATTTCCCAAATCTCTTTCTCAAGGGAGAATCCTTGGGATCGAGTCTACGCATGTGATGCGTGTGGTTTTGGAAATAGGAATGCAATACAATTGGTCACAATTTCTAAGATCTAGCCTTCATGCGAAAATTATCAGGTTACGTTTGAGCATCCATGCAAAATCTCACTTTACCTTTGCTTTCTTTGCAGGATACCTACGCAGGTTCACTGAATTCCTAATAGTTCAAGAGGATAACCACCACATTTGAGAGACCATTCACAATTATCCTACCCTTGGATACACCACTTATATAGCACCACTAGATCCCAAGACCCACCAAAAGACATTGAGGAGTCTGAATCGGTTACTAGTGGAGGTATGGCCAGCCATTCTCACCATTCTCATGATAGCTTGGGAGTGGAACTGCCTAGGCTATGCACATCTGTTAAGAGGGATAAACGCTTGATTAGCGAGACTATTGGAAAGTCCAAGGCAAAGGTGAAAAGGAAGGAACATGCAAGGGAATCTGCCCTAGATGTGAGACCCCCAAGGAAAAAGAAGATCCAATTTTATAATGCTAGTTGAAGGTAAGTGGTTTGTTTGAATGTTATGTATTTTCTTTTTTGGTTTATATGCTATTGAATGTATCTATGAGCTATATCAAACTAACTTTAAGGTTTTGGTGTTATTTCAGAGGACATTCCGAAGGAGGAGAAAGAGGTCATTGCTCTGATACCTAAGGAGGAAGGAAAAGAAAATGAAGACGTAATCGAGAAAGGAGAAATTCTTGCCACACAAGAGGAGGAGGGGACAATAAACATGGGAATGAGGCTTGAAAAGGAGGCCTTGGATGCACTTAGGCATTCAAGTGATGAAAGGGATGTCCTTGATGGTTTCTTTGATAGGTCTTTATAGCTTGGTGATCCACCCAGGCTAGATAGCGAAGGTATTTTTAGTATGTTCCTCTTTAGCTCAACCTAGATTCTATGTCTTTTGACTTTTATGTATTATCCTTGATTATTTTGACTACTTTGGGGTAGATGATGAAACTCCTAAGGCACCTATGTCTCGGAAAGTAGTGTCAAGGTCACAGGTTCCAATCAAAGAAACTTCCCCTGCTCGTCCCACATCAACTAACCCATTAAGGCCATGGCTTAAGATGCCTAGCAAAATGGACTTTTTTACAAGCATTGTTGATGAGGTGGTTACCCGCTTACAAGAAGCTCATCTTGAACTAGGTGTGTGTACATTACATGTCATGCTAAGTGTCTAGTTTTACTGTGTTTCTTTGTGTCTATTTTTGACCATGCATAATTTGTGTATGCACCTACAGGCGCCAAACTCCAATGGGATCCTTCTGAAGCTACCCACATTGATGCTCTCCCTAAGTTACCAGGGGATATTGAGCAAGTCCCAAGAAAGATCTATGATGTAGTTTCTAGTTGCGTCATACAGAATTCCAAGATAGTTTGGACTCTAAGGCATTCAACTGAGTATCTGTGGGATGAGGTTCACACACTGAGGGAGACATTAGCAAAAGAGAGAGAGGAGAAAAGGGATCTCCAATCCCGTTATGACTTTTCTGCTACCAAGTTGTCTGGTGATAGCACATGGCACTCATCCGAAATCACCTACGCACGTTATTGGATGATTTTAAATAGTAAAGTGCAGGCTACGCGGGACTTAGCAGAATAGGGAGCATAGATAGGTTTGTTGAACAGGAAGTGTCAAGATTGGAAATCCTTCGCTGCCAAAGTATAGAAGTGGGGCCAAGACCAAAAGGACCACAAGCATCAGTATAAGAAATGGCTAAAGGAGGAGTCAATTGAACATCACCGGGTGGAGATGTTCATCGATGGGTTAGGTTTGTGGCCTTCTTATGATAGGTTTATCAACTGCACCAAGGTGGAGGGATCTCCAGAGAGAACGATTACCATCGCCTCTAGGGAGACTGCGACAAGTGTGTCCTCTCTTGAGAGCCCTACTTGGACCCCGGTGGACAAAGGCAAAGCACTCACTAGTATTGACCTTGGCTTGGAGGATTGGGAAAATGTGCCCGAAAAGGAGATTTTACTACATTTGGAGACCAACTTGGGGCCTTCCTCATTTGTGAGTATTTTATTGCAGCATCTATTATTTTGTTTTGGTGTTATTGTTTTTCTGATTTTTGTGTTTATGAATTGCTTTATTACCCTTAACTATTTTGTTCTGTTTTCTATTTTCTATTTGTAGGGACATGTTAATGATGGAGCTAGCCCTAGTGGAGCAAGAGCGGATGATGAAGAGGATCTTGGGGATCAATCCCATCCATGAGCTTTTAAGTCGTTAAGTGTTTTTTCTGATTTTTGGGTGTTTGATAGAATGTATCAAGACTGATGTAATGATTTGGATTTAATTGTGGTATAAAATGGTTGCATTCTTTCATTACTTTGTTGTTCCATGTATATATATAAATATTTTTTCTATTTTTATGTTTTTCATTATTTTTTCTTTATTTTTTTTTGAGTATATTGTCAACATGTGCATGAAATTAAAGGTAACATAAATTTCTAAAATGTAAAGTGGAATGTAAGGTAAATATTTGAAAAAGAAGGTAGCAACCATGCATGCATCTAAATTGTAACTTGTAACTTGTTGGATCAAGGTTAAAGCCATTTCGGGCTAGGTACATTAGTTTAAAGTCATGATGGACTGTTGCATCTGTTGTTAAAGAAAGAAAGGATTACCATTTTTATACCATGGTGGGCCAAAGGTAGTAACATTTTCAGAAATGTTTAAACAGAATTGGCCATTTCTGACCATGGTTAGTTTAATGTCATTGCGGATGTTTGTTGGCAATTTTAACGTCATACCGGATGATTCGTAGTTTACTGTCATTTCGAACATTTTGTAGTTTACAGTCATTTCAAACATTTCATAGTTTAACGTCATTTTGGACATTTCATAGTTTAACGTCATTTCAGACATTTCATAGTTTACCATCATTTTGGACATTTTGTAGTTTAATGTCATTTTGAACATTTTGTAGTTTAACGTCATTTCGAACATTTTGTAGTTTACCATCATTTTAGACATTTCGTAGTTTAACATCATTTCGGACATTTTATAGTTTAACGTCATTTCGGACATTTCATAGTTTAACATCATTTCGAACATTTCGTAGTTTAACTCTATTTGTTGAGTTGCTTCTTGATCCTTTGTAGTTTAACATGTGGGGTTGGGCATGTGGGTAAGATTTTATACTCACCTTCCCCTTCATCGATGATATCAAAGGGTAATTCTGACCAAGAGACATCAGTAGGGATGACGCCTATGTTTTTATTGTCTAGTGTTTCTTCAGTTTCAATAGGATTGGAGTTAACGTTGGAGTTATGTTTTGAAGTATGCTCATGATGCCTTGCTTAGGCTCAGTGAATTCAATTTTTGATTCCTGATTCACTCTAGGGTTTGAGGTAGTAGGTGGCACTATTGCATACCCATATATGATGATCTCACCACCCTTGTACGGTAGGTGGATCTCCTGATGGATTGGGGAGGATACGGCTTTAAGTTGAGCTAGCCAAGGATGTCCTAGGATCATATTACATCCTAACATTTCATCAACTACTATGAATTCAACTGATGTGGGGAATTGATCCCCAGCTATGAAATCTAAGATAACCATACCTCTCACTCGACCATGGGAACCACTGAAGGATTTTAGGAAGGAGGTTGTCGTAGACTGTATTTTTTTGGTAAGTCCTAGTTTTTCGATGATGGAAAAAGGTATTACATTGGTTGCTACACCATCATCGACATGCACCCTACATATCTTGAAATGATTAACCTGTATTGTTATGAACGTAGGGGTTGTGGTGACTTCTCTTGTTTTCTCATCTAGCTTAATGTCCTTAGTGTGAAACTCTAGGGATGTAGTTTTTGATTGTTGAGCTTGTGCAGACAATACCGCATGAATGGATGGTTCATCTATGGGAAGGTCCTCACTAACAAGGATCAAAGTTAACATACGCATGAGAGCTTCTCTATGTACTAGCGAAGTCATTACTAGATCATATAGGCTTAAAGAAGTATTCTTTTGTTTCAAAGCTTGTGTGACCTAGGTCAATGCATTCACTAGGTCTTTACCATTTGGGGCACCCTTGTCTATAAATATTTGGTCCATTTGACCTAGCATTCATATTTCTTGTGGAGGGGTTTTTACTGAAGATGCTGGGTTTGGAACATGGCTCTTGACATTATCCTTATTTTGGTGACTTGTACTAGGCTCATTAATGGGTGGGCCCATGGGAACATCATTTAGTGGTGTTGGCTTTGATGGTCCTAATTTGTCTCGATGGTTTTCCCTTTCCAAACGTTCTCTTGTTAGTCTATCGGCAAGACATTCTCGCAAATGTCATGAGGGAAAGGAGGTGGGTTATGTATCAGGGCATTTTGGCACCCAAATCACAAAGGAAATGGGTTGGTTTCCATATGGTGTGGCTATGGCTATCACAGAAGGAGGTACATGGATGACGAATGGTTTTGATGGTGTGGGGGATGTGCACATGGTGAAAGGGATTTGAGGATATGTTGGAGTAGGTGTGTTTTTTGAAGGCCTGCAAATCACAAAAGGTTTTCGAGGAACATCTTGTCTATCTTCCACATGGATAGTATTAATCACATATGGTGCATCATTGATGTTGAGAGGATCCTTGTAGACCCCCATGGATTGGTTTTTAGGTCTTACTAGATTTGCCTCGTTGAATACTACTTCATCACTATCAATCATGCATTGTATATCTTGTTTCAAAGTGAAACAGTAATCAATTCCATGGCTAGGTCATTGGTGATATTCGCAAAACCAATCCAACCTAAAGCCTTGTGAAATGGAAGGTTCGTTGGTCGTTGCTAAGGTTGGATTTTTTGCCAATTAGCAAAATCAATCATGTCTTTGAGAGGCCGCAGGAGACATTTTTTTATTTTGAATTAGCAAGGCCTTTAGAAGTTGATCAAGAAATTGTGAAGGCTTCATGGGAAATGGTGTGTATTGAGTGGGGTCTTTTCTTTCGAAGGTATGGGCATGACCTGTGTTGTTGTTTCTATTTGAAGAATTTTCAGGTGTAGGAGTGGGTGTGGTTCTTTCATAGTTGTTTGGGATAGTGGGTTGTTTTCTTTTTTTCCTGGATGACTAGGTCAGGCTGTTTCAGCCACTGCTGCTACCGTTGTTTTGGATTTACCTTTCCTCGTGTGTTGGCTCCTAAAGGTTGAGTAGGTTGGGTTGTTACTTGTTTGTGCAGCCTCTTCTATGTCTTTAATTTATACAAATTCTTGGCTCAAGGTACGGGGTTTCAAATAGTAAAGCTTTCATTTAATAAAGTCATTTGCGAACACCTTAAGGATGGTAAGTAGATATGTTTCAGGAATAGGCTCATGAAGTTCATTTAGGGTTGCACTCCACCTTTGGATAAATTTTTGTGCTAGCTCCAAATATGCTTGTTTAATTTGAATCAAGCTATCTAATGTGGCTTCAAGCTTCAGATTGTATTTGAAACGGGTGAAAAACTGGTGTAACAAATCTTCTAGAGAAGATATGGAGCTGCAAGGTAAGGCTCAATACCAGTCTAAGGCTTTTCCAGTTAGGGACATAGCAAACACACATAGAATTACATGGGGCCATGCCTAAAGCAAAAGACTTTCAGTTTGAAATGTCACTAGGTGGGCATTTGGGTCTCCCTCTCCATTGTACTTGGTCAACTGAGGTAACGAGACTCCCTTTGGAAAGGTTAAGGGTGGGACTGAGGGGTCAATTGGGTCATCTTGATAAAAATCTAGCACCCTGACTTCTTCATTGTTTAAAGTTTTAAGGTGTTTTAATTCTTCTGTCAATGAGTGCATCATCTTTTGTGTGTCTACCCATTCTTGGGCGGTAGGTGAACCAGCGATTTGGGTTGGTGGTAATTGATAATGACTCGATGGTGGTATCATTTGTGGAAAAATAGGTTGTTGGATAATTGTTTATTGTAGTGGGATGACATTCGGGGCTAAGATCATGGGATGTGGTACATTATAGTGAGTAGACAGGTTTTGCTAAACAGCTAGTGGGACCCACTATCCAGTCACTAGTTGTGAAGTGATTGTCGGTGCTTGTTGGATTTGCACTTGAGGTATGTAATGGATGGATGTGAAAGAAGGTATGAACAATGGCATTCCAATCACTTGAGGTCGAAAAGTCATTCTTGCATTAGTCTCAGGAGGAAGCTATTGGGATTGTGTTTGCAATGGTATGATGGAAGTAGATGCGTTAGTTTGAATGTTGGACTTGGAGAAAATGGGAATGGGAATGGCTACTTCCCGTAAGGAAGCTGGTGGCGAAAATGTTGTCTCTTCCAAAAAAGGTTGAAATAGTGGGTTTGTATGGGCATGGGGGCTAACGGTATGGTATGGATCCCCATGTTCAGATTGGGCTCTATTGGAGGTAACTGTAGGGCTTGACTTCTAGCCATGAGAAGTTAGGATATGAGTCTATGATGGTATTCAGAGAGCAGGATTATGTCAAATGCTGAAGGAATGAAATCACGACCTCCTTTGTGGATAAGTTCATAGTCTCGTTTTGCTTCCCTTTCTGTACGGTCGATAGGTAGGTTGGTTTGGATTTTGACACAGATGAAGTTATACTCTTTGGATGTAAGAGTCACATAAGTAGGGCCTTTGCCCTGTAGCCTGAGTGACTGGCGTATAGGACCTTGGGGGTTTACCTATTCAATGATAGTTATGGATTCCATGGCAGTCACAGGGTTCAAGGTTTCAGCCCCAAATTCAGCAGTGTTACTAGGTTGATTTGGGAGGATTCCATGGTGAATGTGAGTAGACTGGGCTAGATGAGTTGGAGTGCAAGCAACCGCAGCATCACCGGTGTGACACAAGCTCAGCATGACCAACAAGGAGCAAGCTCAGCGTGAACAACAAGGAGCAAGCCCATCGTGACCAATAAGGAGCAAGCCCAGCATGACCAACAAGGAGCTCAAGCCCAGCATGACCAACAAGGAGCAAGCTCAGTGTGACCAATAAGAACAAACTCAGCGTGACCAACAAGGAGCAAGCTTAGCATGACCAACAGGAACAAGCTCAGCGTGACCAACAAGGAGCAAGCCCAGTGTGACCAACAAGGAGTAAGCTCAGCATGACCAACAGGGATAGGAGACTCACAAGGATAAGATGAAAAGGTTTTGACTGGTAGCGTGATCGATGTTTTAACAAAAAACAAGCAAGTCAAGTCCTCCTTTTAGTGCCAAAAACTGTACTCACCTAAATCATCAGTGTAAGGCTGGAAGGAAATAGACATCGAAAGATCGTCAACCAGGCACAGCTAACCCTGCCTTCACTTTGAGGGTAAGCTAGAAAATGGAACAAAGGCAAAGTGCCTTGGATGGTCTGCACGCAAATCAACCAAGGACTTCCCTGAGCATAAACTATGGCTTACGTTGGGGTTATCGTAACTTATGTCTTAAAATGTTAACGATGCACGTAAAATGTAAACAGGATCGTAAAATGGAAATAGAACATAAACTGAAATGTAGTAAGTAAAGTGTAAATAGGATGTAAACTAAATAAAAGACAGAACAAATAGAAATAATAGTTGGTTGGCAAAATGAACTGAATTGTATTGCTTAATAAAAAAGGTATGCATCGGTCCAAGCGTAGCTGCACGTGTGGGTGGCAAGTCAAACACCTAGTCTCAAGGGATGATGTGATGTGATGTGATGTGAGAAGTACTTAGATGTTAGGAGTCAAGTGTGCCAAGCACCCAAGGATTGCTAGTTCTGTATGTTCTCAGGATTGCCAATGTCTCCAATTGCCAACCTCTCAGTTCATGTGAATTAACAAGGTATTTATAGGATCAGACCGAGCTAAGGTGTGGAATTCCAAAATGGGATCAACAGTTGGGATTTAATAGGAAAACGGATCAAGAGACACGTGTCCAATGGACAGTTGTGCACAAGTTGGATGTGTGTTGGATAGTTGTGCACGAGTTGGATGTGTGCCGGCAAGCTACATTCTTGACCAGGTAACTTGCATTTTACAACTCATGGGTTACTCAAGCCCATGAAAGTACATTTAATTTAGACCATGATGGATTGACATGCCCACAAATGGAGATTTACAATGAATGCACAACAAGAGAAATTTAACCCATCTCGCTTGACCATGGATCGAGTGCTGCAGGATGTCAGGATGTTGATTTGAGGCTGTTCGAGGCATCTCTGTTTGACAAGGGCTTCCAACGTGAGTTAATGTACCTTCAAAGTCAAGTTGAGCTTCAGTGTAGGTTGATTTTATGATCACGTTGCACTCATGCCTAGCGTGACCTCCAGCATGTCTCCAACATCTAGCATTTCCAGCGTCTAGCGTGCCCAACATCCAGCGTGCCCAGCATCCAGCATCCAGCATGCCCAACATCTAGCATGCCCAGCGTCCAGCATCCAATGTGTGGATGTTGCACTCACACTGCACTCACACTCAGTGTGACCTCCAGCATGAGTGAGGAAAACCTAACCTTTTGACACCAAATTTTGATTTCTGAAGCCTACAACTGATGCCTGAGTGTGTTTACTTCTGGAGTCTAGAATTTGAGCTTGGATGTGAGTGGTTTTGAGAGTTGGGAAAGTTGGTCATGCTGGATGTTACGCCGCAGCGTGACCACAGCGTCCAACATCAATGTGAGTTCCCAAGTCAGTGTGAATGCCATGCCTTAGTCAAATTTTCATCTCCAAAACTTCGAAAGGGCTTGAGTCATTTCCATTTCAAATTGCTAGGACGAAATCAGTGGTGTTTCACTCCACAATGTTAAAAGTGTCCTTTCTTTAGGCATGACCATAGAAATAGATAGCATGATTCTGAAACCATTGAACCCTCTAACTTAACATAAGCACAACACTGTGATGCACCTTCATCTTCGAACTCAACACCTCTTGTTATCTTTTCTAGGCCACCAATTAACACTCCAACAACCATGTGGCCCAATGATTATGACAATGTAAAGAGGCATATAAATCCTTGCATACCATCTTATGGTCATGGGTGCCATAGTGGGTTAGCTTCTTATCACATGACCACATCTTATAATCTACCCCACTATGCCTACTTTAATCAAGTGTGTGAACCCCAATTTGGGTACATTCCTACCACCACATCAAAAGACACCCAGTGGTATGGATATGACTCAACCCCAATGTTTCCAACATGCATGTATCCAAATTTTCCATTTATTAATTCTCACCATTCTCCAAGGTTTAGTCATGGGGGATAACCCCCATTCTAATAAGCATAATTAGTAAATTTTTTTCCTTTTCTTTGGTTTGACAATTTTTTTCCAATTTTTATTTTTCCTTTTTTACTTTTTCATCTTTCAATTTTTCATTTTATCTTTTTGAGGGTAATCACATTGGTGAATAAAATACTCATGTGACTCATTGGTTGAGGTGTTGTTCTATGTTATGAAGTCATAGGTGACTAATTATTTGGATAGTGAGCCCACAACATCCACCCACCCATTCTATTAATAAGAGGTTCTACCCTGGGTACAATGATATTCTTGTCATCATTAAAAGTAAAAGTAACTTTGTACTAATTTTTCCCATAGTGAAAAATGCTGGACTAAGAGGGAATGACTAGGGTGTGACATCAAGGGAACTTGTGGATTCCCTTAGGTGACATCTGTATGTGCTATCATGCAACTTGGTTGTACTAAAATCCTTGTAGATCTAACAAAAATGGAAGTAAGAGTAATAAAGGCACTTAATAAAGAAACTCAATGTTGTTCTAGAGGGTCTCACTGGAAAGACATGCATCCATGCCTGAAGGTTGATGGCTTCTCCGGATCACTGTTGGAAATGACAAAGTGCCAAAGCGGACATGTGAAGAAAAAGAAAAAGAAAGAAGAAAAACAACAAAGAAAAGATCAAGAAGAATGTGCCACAGAGAAATTCCTAATCACTCCTCCCTTGTACAAAATGTTAAGTGATCGTACACCTTACTGTCATGATGCTCTTATGGTTGTCTATCATTGGATGAAATGATGCAATGTCACTAGTCAGAGGTATGGACTTGGTCTGGATTTTGGAGTGAAAGGCTAATGATACATTAATCACACCCCACAATCAGGATTCATTGTGCCTAGGGTAAGTTACTTCACATCCCAATCTCAGCAATCCTTTTTACGATTCATTTCACCCCACTATCTAGGTATTTCTAACTTGTGTCTTATGTGGCATAGAATTCATACCTCATCATGGTGGCATTTAACATGTGTGTTTTTTTTTTGCACTCGTGCGGATTGCATTTAACCCTTCTAGTGCCTATGGAAATTTTAAGGTGTGGTTACACAAGGGAATGATAGGTAGGAACCTACTTTGGAAAGGACCCACTTGTGTAACTTTTGTAATTTGCACTTCTTACACACTGCCACATCATCTTATACCCTCCAAGTATTGCACTACTGAATTTATTCTTTCCTTTGTCATCATTTCAACCCAAATGTTCCTCTGCACCACTACATGTCCTTTTTCTACACCCTCTTCAAGAACTTCATTGTATAATTCCACTTCATTACACTTTTTTTACCTTAATTTCTACTCAACATTACCCCAAATCCTTCAAATTTACCTCAAANAATGGCCCCCCCCCCCCCCCTCACATGTGTCAACATCAGTTTCAACTATTCACGCAAGGGGAGTTGTTTCAATTTTCTTCCATGAATTTTTATGCTTTGTGCACCTATGATTTAAACATCAATATATTGCTCGTTAGCACTCCAATTCTCTTTCTGATGGAACCTACTTAAACCCAAAGTGTTTAACTTAGTCATGGGGAAGGGGTACAGTAGAATTTGGGCACAACTTTTTTGAAATTTGTTGTCACCCGAAGGATATCATAGGGGTAAGTGATCTTAAAAAATGATAAGAACTTATGCCAAACTAATTTTATTCCTTCACCCAAACCATGAAAATTATTATTAGAGCCACCTAATCAAATTGGGCTCAAGATTAAAACTTTTAGAGGGATTTTTATGAAAATTTCTAACTCTAAAATCACAGTAAGAAAAAATTGAATTCATTAAAGGTAATGAATATGGTATAAGATAATTGAATTTTGTTAAATGACCTTAATAATAGTTGATCCTAGTGTGATTACAGATGGTCCCTAAATGAGGAAAATAGGGAGGACCCTCTCAAGGTGCATCCAAATGCCCAAGGGGAGGTAGAGGCCAAGGTCCTTCCATGGAGCATGCAAAGCAAGAGGCACAATCATTTAGCATTCATCAAAAAAATCCTATTACTACACAATTTGGGCATGCATAATGTGGAGAAGGTAGGGCACCTAAACAAGGGCAACATCTCATGTTGTCTCCAGAATGGGTTCAGGCGATTTAGGAAAGGTCCACGTCAGCTACAGTGATCGTGGAACTCAATTTTGGACCCTTTACCAAATGTTCCCCTGAGTCAGTTAGAGATCAACTCAAAGGATCTCCACTATGGCCTATTACTTATTCTCTTAAAGAGTGGTAAATGGTATTTAGGGGAGACATACCAATTTTGGCATAATAAAGACGAAGATACCACTAATGACATTGGTGAGATCTCAGTTGATTTCTCTACTAAGGCCATTTTAGAAGTTCTAAACCTTCTAA
Source organism: Gnetum montanum (assembly GCA_015680685.1). Classification (NCBI taxonomy): domain Eukaryota; kingdom Viridiplantae; phylum Streptophyta; class Gnetopsida; order Gnetales; family Gnetaceae; genus Gnetum; species Gnetum montanum. The sequence continues at coordinate 9,751 of MNCI01023529.1, read as the reverse complement.
ATATAGGATCCAAAGTTGCTCATTTTTCCACTTACTCTGATGCTGATGCACAAAAAATATGGCTAAAAAGGGCATACGGCAAGGAGGACAAAACATGTGGGGAGTTCACTCTTGAAGAGAGAATCTATTTCAAAATTGGTGCCTATCACATCTTCCCAACAAAATGACTAAATAGAATTTCCACCTATGTGGCTAAACAAAGCATAATCTTGATGGGCAAGGTTGATGCCAATTTGCCCCATCTATATCTCACAAAAATATTGAGGTGGTTTGAAGAATGTAAGATGAGAAAGTTTGCATTTTATTTCCCCTATCTAATCAGTAAGCTATGTTGGAGTGCTGGAATTCTGGGGTACACTAATGAGGTCCCTAGAAAAGCTCAAAATACATCCTATGCTAAATTACTGAAGTCACCAACACCAAGGAAAGATGCTGGTGAAACACTAGAGCCTGAGTAATAGCAAACGATTAGGCCCACTACACCTCAAATAGTAGGGCCTAGCCAAATTCTGAACATGAGGCCCAATCAACAACAAGAAGTAGGGCCCAACACACAGCCCATAGGCCAGCAGGACCAATCGCGACTACTGTCGTAAGATTATCGACCATCGATGATCCATCTCAGGGCCATCGCAGAAACAGTTAGTTGGGGAAGTTGTGATGAGGCTAATCTCTTCAAGATAATTGATGATTTCGTACATCCCATGATCTTAATTGATCACACATGGGGTGACGTTTCTATAGAAATAGGAGAAGGGAAATCACATTGGTCACAACAGATCTCTGGAAACACTACATTTTTTTAAGTGAAATTAGAAACTAGTAAAGACATCATAGTATTGGTCATGTAACACCAGGATGCAACCAGAGTAGCAAAAGTGGTTATAGACCACATCAAAGAATCATTCAATGTCCCTGTTGTGCCACTGGAAAACCTCATAGGAGCATGCAATGCTCAAGTCCTAGTTGGCTCCTCAATGACTTCTATGGAACATGAGGATGCAGTAGATTGATTACTGCAAATAGGATAAGTAATGGCATCCCTCAAGATGTTACAATAGCATAATCAGACCTTATTTCCACAAAAGGAAAGCTGTTCATGGCTAACGTTAGGATTGAACATGCAAAAGATGAGTTGAGAAGAATCCAAGAGAAGTTTGTCACCATACAAGCCGCATAGTGGGATCTGTCCCAACTTATTCCAGCCAACCAACTAAAGTCATTTTAAATGAAGCAATTGAATAAACTATTAGAAGAGAATAAAAGGGTGGCAAGAGAGAAAGAGCAGGTTGATTGGGATGCTTCAAAGGCACAAACCTAAACATATGCACATGCTAAAGCACTTAATGCCTTATAAGAAGAAAATAAACTCCTTGCTACCGAGAATCTTCGGTTGACCACCACTAAAAAATAAAAGAATGTTCTCAAGGAAAATTTTCAACAAGTGCGAGAACAACTAATAAGGGTCAACTAGAACATAAATCACTTAGCCAAAGAAAACAGGATCCTCTCAATAGAGGAGGCACACACTATCCATCAAAAGATGGCCATTGAAATAAGTGTGTGGCAAAATGAAGCTAAGCAACATGAAAAGTTGAAGGAACATTTCCTGGACCAAGTGGGGATGTACAAGAAGATCATTGAAAAAGAGATCCATATGACTAAGACCCATATCAACACTTTCAATGCTCAAAACACTGACTAGCAAGCCATACTAGACACCTACGCCTTTGTTCACCAAGAAAATCTAAAGAGTCAAGACCTATAGATCTAGGATCCCACTAAATACATGGAGTTGGCAAACTTGTGGTATGCCAACTTAGCCATGTTAACAATAGAACACCCGAGGACAGAGTTGGAGAAGCAAGTAGTTGCCACCTAAGCCAAATATGGAGCAGAATTTGTTAAACATAAAAAGACACTGTTAAAATTGGAGGTAGCAAGTTCTGAGTTCAAGGTGGTGAAAGACAGCTAACAAGGTCAAAAATATGTTGCAATGGATTTGGCTCAACAAATCATGGATTATCAAGAATGTAGAGATAAATCCAAAGCCTATGAAGAGGAATGATGGTTCTTTGCAGCTTGGTACATCAAAGCCAATTAGATGTTTTTGGAATTGTGGTGTCCATGGAAGGTGTTGGCGTCATTAAATATTGGAACATTACCAAGGATAGCACATGATCCCTAAATCAAAGAAGAAAAGCTTTAGGTGCTCCTTTAGAGACATCCAATTCTAAAGCCTAGAGCACAAGATAAGGGGAAAAGGCCAATAGAGGAGCCGCTACCACCAGGAACCACATGAGTTCCAAAAATTTTATCTTTTTTATTCTATGTTGGTATCCTAATTTTTTTTTTAATTTCACACTGCAGCATGAAATAATTCATAGTTAGTCCATAATCCCATACCTATCCACTATGTAATCAAATGAACTTGTTCTCATTTTGATTGTTTGACTCAAGGATGAGTTGTTAGTTAGTCGTGGGGGTATGATGAATCACGATTTGCCAAGCCTCGATATTGAATACTTGATATTGGGTACATGATATCGTAGCCTGGATAATGATATCAAATACACGATATTGTGATTCCTATGTCAGCCTATAAATATAGCACTTAGACACACAGGAAAAGGAAAGTCTTGGTAAGTTTTAGGGTTGAGTCTTTTTGTCAGTTTTTAGTTAATTTTTAGTTCTTTTCCAAGTGCATGCTCATAGTGTGATGCTTGTAATTTTATGGAACCTTTGTACGAATGCAACGTACTTGGACATGTACACAATCGACAATAAAGATCAAGATTACTTCAGCATTGCAACATTCACTTAGTTTTCAATTGTTTAATTGTTAATTATTATTTATTATTTTGTTACTTAATATTTCTTTATCATCATTTACTATTCCTATTGTTAATACAGAATGAGTACATCTTAATCATGAACATTTAAAGTGTAACTACTTGGTAACCCAGTAGCATATTTAGTAGTGCTCAAGTAATGTACATTTGGTAACCCTAGAAGTAGTACACGAGGTCCAAGATGTGTACAGATAATTAAGGATGGATGCTCATTGCACTTAGGATAGCTTAAATTTTACTTCATATCGCTTATTAGCTTAATCAAGATTATTTCTCATTTTCTCTAGGAGTAGCCTAGCATTAGAAATCACATCATACATCTCACTCTAGATTAAACCATACGTGACAAAGCAAATACTAGTCTAGGTGAGAAGACAACAAATTGTGATTAACATGTAACTATCTAGGTGCTTGTTGGCGACTATTTGGGACACGATCGCCAACGAGTGTCCTCGAATAGGATTTAGGTGCCTGCTAGTCTCTGGCAACACCAAGGCCCAGATACTTCCAAATAAACTTAGTAGTTAATGTGAGTATGTGTGTGTGCTGTTGTGGCATGTGATTGTGAGAAATGTAACGATTGCGTTGTGTGTAAACTACAAATGACTTACTTTAAAGGGATTCAGCCAACTTTGCCAAGTATCGTGAGTTGTTGAAAGTTTCCTATTTTGTTCAACTGCCTAGTCTACGCGGTCCTTATAATACCTTCTTGTAACAAATAAAATTTCACAAAAACATTTGAGCACAACTCTGCAAATCTACTCCTAATTTTCCCCA
>MNCI01023527.1:860917-920866 GCA_015680685.1 Gnetum montanum | reverse complement strand
TTAGGATGGTCATAGTAGCAGACCTCACATCCACCGTCATTGTCTAAATCAGAATTTTTAGCCTCATCGGAGTTAGATATTTCCCTTACCCTTGTTATGTGTAGGGTTAAAGTTTCTCCGCTTGTCTTTTCCTTTATCACTACTTTGCTCATCCTTAGACTCTTCTACTATTTTCCGAACTGTTTCTATTCGTGAGTCTAAGGAATCCCACATTTGGTCTACCTTAGCCGATACCTCCGTTGTTAACTTTTGGATCGGCACAGTTTTCCTGTTCACCAACTCTTCGAGTGGTGACTCATCCTCCTCATCACAGAATTTCACTCCCTTCTTACGAAGGGAGGGATCACGGTTGTATTCCTCCGCACTTTCTCTTTTCCGTAGCTCACCCTCTTCTTGCGCTACTTGTTCCAACAATACTTCAACTTCATGGGCTCTTAGTTGGGAGAGTCTCCCTTGGGCGTAAGTCCCAAGAGTTCTTCTCGTTTCATTTCGTAGCCCATCCACGAGGTGGCGAAGTTGATCCCGCTTAGCGTACCCATGGCCCGGGCAACGATGTAGCAATGTGTAGTAACGGGCCATGGCAGCATCCAAGGATTCATGAGCTCCTTGTTTCCAGCCTTGGATCTGCTTACGCAAGTTAGACACTCTGGAGTACGTTTGATATTTGTTGTTGAATAATTCGAGCATCGTACTCCACCTCCTGATGGTTTCCGGTTCTAAGGACCGGTACCAGCTTTCTGCTTCTTTAGTGAGTGTCCTTGGGAACAACTTGAGTTTCTGCCACTCATTGTCTATGTTCTGCAAGGCACAGGCGTCGTGGAATGCCTGTAAATGATGTTGAGGATCAGCGTTGTATCCCCCTTCAAAACGTGGGATATTATTTATATCCAAACGCTTGATCCTACTGTCTTTTAAATGCCTTGTGGGAATCCTAACTACCTCTCTAATGTCAAGCATACTTCGGGTTGCGAATAGGGGTTCGTCATGATCATCTCTTTCACGAAGTCTGTGATGTCTACGTGGTGATTCCCTATTCTCCCTACGTCCTTGCCCTTGTCCTAACTCCTCTCGACCTTCTTGTCGAGGCATTTCATCTCTTTTACCTCTACTCTCCGCGTTATGCCCATGGTGGCTACGCCCAGATGTGGAAGGAGAGGGTGAATGATGTGATGAAGGGGAAGAAGAAGGGGATCCATCACCATGGTGATGTTTCATGCCTTCTCTTCGGCTGCTTCGGACCCGATCGTTGTGACGATCAACGAGTCTGTCATTAGTGCGAGTGATTGTTCCTGCCGTGAACAGCTAGTGTTCACGGGGAACAGAGCCTGGAAGATGTATTGTTGACCTAAGGCCTTGATGCCTAACCTCTTCACTAGAGTGAGAAGGAGGAACATCATTTTCTAAGAAACCCGTTGTGAGGGGTTCCTCATCTCCTATTTCACTAATGACATGGGGAACCTTGCCCTTCAGTAGTGAATGTTGGCTCTCCTGCCTTGCATCCCGAATACGTTGGGATTTTGTGGGATGATAGTCCCTCAGAGTGTAATCATCCGCAACATATTCAGTAATCAGCTCTTGCATGCCATACCGTACCAAGGCACGAAAAAGCATGTTGGAAGCAAAGCGATCTGGGGGTAACACAATGTTACCTTGCATGTCTCTCCACCGCAGTTGCTCATCTTGATGGAAAACAAAGGTAAAATCTGGCACATACTCATCGGGATGAGTATATGTGACTTTAGCCTGTTGAGGACATGGTTGATCTCGGTTACGCATATGATGCTGACTTTCTCCTGTATTGTCCTTAGGTGAGTTGATTTCGTGAGAAGAAGCCATTTCTAATGGTGTGCAACTTCACCGTTTATTTATTGTTCTTTATTAACTAATTAACCCTAAGGTTCGTTTTAAGCTCACAACGATGTGAGTGATATCCCTTATGTTAAATTGGCGAAAAAACACTTAGTCCCCGGCAACGGCGCCAATGATGAGTGGCGAGGTACCCCTACACTCCACCATACGAATACGAGCGTACACGCGCGATCCGGTCGAACTCCGCAGACTAAATGCCTTAACGCCACAAGAAACACTTGGGGTTAATCGTTCGTTGTCTTCCCAGGCTTGCTTGTATGTGTCACGGTGTATGGTTAAGCAAGTCTGAGGTATGTGATTTTTTTGGTATTTTCGGCTTATCTTCTATGCTACCAGGAGAAAGGGTTGAGAAAACTAAACTAACTCTAACTAAGATCTAAGTCTAAATTAACTAGCGTCAGCATCCGTTCCCACTTGCCGGACACACCCTGAACTATGCAACTGCAGCTTACCAAACGCTAATCGTTACTGGGATCGCCACACGTAACGCAAGTGCTCGAAGTGGTCGTACTGAGGCACCTATTTAGCCTACGTGTGATAAGCAGCCGATTCCTTAGCCAGCCGTACACACCCGTGGGTGCTCGTAACTAAGTCGTACTTATCACACGATCTAGCCTAGCAATGAGCAGCCGATTCCTCAACTAGCCGTACACATTAGACCCGGGAGTTACCAAGCGCAGAATCCTGGAATACGCTACTGGGTTACCAAGCATCCAATGCTCGTAATTGAGTCGTACTCATGCATTGCATCAAGCAGCCGATTCCTCAACTAGCCATACACGTCCGTAGACGCTCGTAATCAAGTCGTACTTGAACGCACTAGGAAAGCAGGAAATAAAGTAATAAATGAAACCACGTGCTGCAAGGTTTATCCAAACAAGTTCGTCTTTATTGCCGTACACAACTTGGGTTCAGGTTACAAGCTGCTCGAATAAAGAGTCGTTCACTCTAGGACTCCTACTGTGGGCACATGGGGAAAAATTCTAACTCTGGAGTGATCAATCTGCCAGAGCTTTGCTACACTAGCCAAGATTTGGAAATAAGGGGAGTGTCGCCTCTTATTTATAGAAATGGTGGCTGGTTGCGATATCGCGTATGCGATATCGCAGGGATAGACGCGATATCGCGACGGTCGCGATATCGCGTACGTGATATCGCGGCCTAGTGCAAGTCGCGTCTCATCAACTAGGTTGTTGGTGATGAGTTGCGATTTAGTCAACCGTGATATCGCGTACGCGATATCGCACCTTGTCTCCTCATCTATAAATAAGAGGTAGAAAATTCCGATAGGCAGTTCTTCAGTTTTTAGAGTTAGTTTTCATTTTAGTTTTCATTTTTCCTCTCAACACTTTTTCTCCCAGTGTATGCCCATAGTGTGGTGATTGTAATTGTATGGCATCCTTATTTAAGTGTGATGTACTTGGACACACACATGACCAGAAATAAAGATCGAGACTACTTCATCATTGCAACATTCACTTGGCTTAATTATTCAATTAATTGTTATTTACTACTTTCGTAGTTAATATCTTCTTACCCCAAACTGCTGTTAAATGCGGAATGAGTACGACTTGATTATGAGCATTTAAGTGTGACTACTTGGTAACCCAATAGTGTACCTAGGATTTGTGCTTGGTAATCCCAGTGGTAGTCATGCATGAAGTCCAAGATGTGTATAGATGATTGAGGAACAGATGCTCATTGCACTTAGGCTAGCTTAGATTCTCTCTCCCCCTTTCTCTCTTAGCTTAGTTAATATTATCTTCCATTGTCCTCAAGAGTAGCGTTAGCATAGAAACACATCATACACCTCACTCTGGACTAAACCATACATGACAAAGTTAACACTAGTCTAGATGGGAAGATAGCGAACTGCGACCTAAGGATAACTGTCTTGATACCACAACTAGCCCGTCTGCGGAGTTCGATCGGATTGTGCATGAAATGGTTGTATTCATATGGTTGAGTGTAGGGGTACCTTGCCACTCATCATTGGCACCATTGTCGAGGACGGTGCTAGTTATCTAGATTAGTTATATCATACAAGATCGTTGTATAGGAATTAACGATATATCTTTTAGAAAGAAATAATTATAAAAAGTTACATATAAATTCACACACAATTTTACGACCATGGCTCTCCTACAAGACTATAACAATGCCACATTTAGTGGGGAAATTCATTGGATAGCCAATGAATTATATGACAATGAAGATTGGAGTACTCAACCTGAGGTAGGGATTTCTTACAAGCATAAACAAGTCCAACAATGACCCTAGGAAGGAATAACACAATTCCAAGGCCACTGCATCCTCCAACTCAGCACAAGTCCAACAATGTGGTGCATCCTTCTCTTCGAACCCAATGCCTCATGTTACTTCATTAGGGCCATCAATTAACACTCCAAAAATCATATGGCCCAATGAACACAACCATGGAGGGCAACACCCCGATCCTTGCATACCATCGTACGGTCACAAATATCATAGTGGGTCAACTCTTTATCCAAGAACCACACCTCATAAATTGCCCCACTATGTTTACTATAATTAAGTGTGTGAACCCCGATGGGGTAAGTATGACCAAGTTCCAATATTTCCAACATGCAAGGCTCCTCACCTTTCATTTATTAATCTTTTCCATCCTCAACCATTTAGTTATGTGGGATATTCCCCATTTTAATAACAAACAAGATTAATACATATTTTTTTATTTTTTTTATTTTACAATTTTTGTTTTCTAGTTTTTCATCTTTTAATTTCTTGTTTTATCTTTTTAAAAGTAATCTTTCCTACGAATAAAACACTCATGTGGCTCATTCGTTGAGATGTGTTCTATGTTATCGAGCCTCAAACGATTAATTATGTGGATAGTGAGTCCATTGCACCCACTCATCCATTCTACAAATAAGAGGTTTTTTTTGAAGGTACAGTAATATTCTTGACATTCTTAAAACTTAAAATTAATTTTGTGTTTATTGTACCTAGAATGAAGGAGGATGGACCAAGGGGAAATGATTAGGGTGTGACATCAAGGGGACTTTAGGATTCTCTTTGGTGATGTCTATGGGAGTTATCATGCAACGTGGTTGTACTAAGATCCTTGTAGATCTAACAAAAATGGGAGTAAGAGTAATTAAAATGGCACTCAAAAATCCAATGCTGTTCTAGGAAGTCTCACTGGAAATACATGCATCCATGCTTGAAGGTTCGCGACTTCTCTAGATTCAGCAATCGAAAACAAAAACAAAAACAAAAACAAAGGAAGTGCCACAAAACAAAAATCACTCCTCTCTTGAACAAAATGCCAAGTGATCGTGTGCCTTGTTGTTCTAGTACTCTCATAGTCGCTTATCATGGGATGAAATAATGCGGTGTTATTGATCAAAGGAATGGGCTTGGTTCTAATCTTGGAACGAAGGGTTAATGACACATTAATCATGCTTTATATGCAGGATTCATTGTGCCCTATGTCAATTACCTCATGTTCTAATCTCTACAATCCCTTCTATAGTTCCATCTCACCTCGTTGTTCATGTAATTGTAGCTCGTTTCTTGTATAACATAGAATTCTCACCTCATTCTGGTGATATTTACATGTGTGTGTTTTGTTCAATCAGTGTGAATTACATTTAACTCTTCTAGTGCCCACGGACACTTTTAAGTGTGGTTACACAAGGGCATTATAGGTTGGAACCTACTTTGGGGAGGACCCACTTGTGTAATATTTTGTAATCTTCCCTCATAACATGGCTCACATACACCATTTCTTACCCTTAGCCTATTTTTCATAACATTCTTTCCTTACTACTATCCCTCTGAATTCCAACGTTTCTATGTAACCATTGCATGGCCTTTTTCTCTCACTTACCACTTGAGGCCTTATTTCTCAAGTCAACCCACATATCATTATTTGTGCCTTTGACATGAGTTAAATTACCCTAGAATCCTTAAACACCTGCCACATGTCCTTAATTTCCATTATTAATTTCCGAAAAACCCTAAAATTTTGTTATCTTTCCTCAGGCCTAAACATTGTTAGGCCACGATATCATGTACGTGATATCATGGCTAACACGATATCGCATACGTGATGCATCGTATGCGATATCACATCACACCTAACTATATATACAACACCCCCCCCCCCCCCCATGCAACACTTAGCATCATTTTTAACAAATCATGCGGGGGAGATTTTTAAATGTATCTCTATGACTTGTGAGTGTGACACCCTTACTTTTCTACCTATATCTGGCTCACTAGTACTCCGATTTTAATTCCATCTAAACCTACTTGAACCTAGAGTGTTCAGCATAGTCATGGGGGAGGGACACATGCCGAATAGCACATAAATTTTTTGGAATTTATCATCACCCTAAGGACATTATCAAGGGTAATTAGCTATAACATTTATAATAATTGTGCTGAAAATAATTGAATCCCCTTAAGTACATTGGGAAACTAAAATTGGAAACCACCTAAGTAAAAAGGATTCACTATTATAATATTTCAGGAAACATCACATGAAGATAAAATAAGTTAATTAATTAAGGCAATCAGCAAGGTATAACTTAACTTCAAAAGCAACCATACTAATGCTTAACCCCGTGTGATTATAGATGGCCCTGAAACATGGACAACAGGAAGGTTCTACTCAAGGTGGAAGTAAACGACCTAGGAGAGGCAAAGAACAAGTCCCTATTGAACAACATGTAAAGCAGGAGGAACAATCATTTAGCATTCATCAAGAGGACCCTCCTACCATAAAGTTTGGGCAGGCAGAAGGAGGAGCTGCTACAGTGCCTGAACAAGGACAACATCTCACATTGCCCCAAGATTATGCTCAGGCTATCCACGAAAGGTCCACATTCACTACAATGATTGTGGAATTAAATTTTGAATCTTTTGCAAAGTTTGCTACCGAGACTATTAGGGATCACCTCAAAGGGTCTCCCTTATGGCCTACCCTCTCTAAAAGTGGTGCCTGGTACCTAGGGAAGATGTACCAATTCTGGCATGATAGAGAACAAGGCACCACCATTAATATTTGTGGTGTGACAGTTGATTTCTCTATGTAGGCTATTTTAGAAGTATTAAACCATCCGAATACAGGGCCCAAGGTTGCTCAGTTGTCTACCTGTTCAGACCCCAATGCGCAACAAGTTTGGTTGGAAAGGGCATATGGCAGGGATAAGACATTTGGAGAGTTGACAATAGAAGAGCAGATCTATTTCAAAATTGGAACATATCACATCTTCCCCACGAAGGGCTCAAAAAGAATCTCAACATATGTGGCAAGAGGATGTGCAGTGCTAATGGAAAAGGTTAATGCTAACCTACCTCATCTATACTTGACGGATATCCTAAGGCAGTTCAAGGAACAGAAGATAGGGAAGATGGCATTACCCTTTCCTTGCCTTATAAGGAAGCTATGCTGGCATGTTGGTATCAGGGGATACACTAATGATGTCCTTCAAAAAGCTAAAAATGCTTCATATGTTGAATTGTTAAAGCCACCAACTGCAAGAAAAATCATTGGTGAGATGTTGGAACTGGAACAAGAAGAAGAACAAACGGTTGAACCAACTGCAACTCAACTTGTAGGACCCAGCCAACTTCCAAGTACAAGGCCTAGCCAACAATAGGAAGCAGGGCCTAGCATGGACTAGGATCAACCATTGCCATCACAAGATTACAGACTGTCGATGAGACACCTCAAGGCCATTGCTGAGATAGTCAGTTGGGGAAGTCATGATGATGCAAATCTCTTTCACATGATGGATGATGGCATACAGTCCATGGCTTCTTTGGATCACACATGGGGTGAGGTGTCCATTCATACAAGATGAGGGAAGAGTATTTGGTTACAATAGATAGAAACTAGTGAAGGGGCCACAATGGTGGTCATGCAACACTAGGATGCAGCGGGAGCTATAGAAGTGGTTGCAAAATACATTAAAGAATCGTTCAATGTACCTGTTGTACCACTGATAGATCTCACGAGAGCATGGGATGTTCAAACTTTGGCCAGAACCTCAATGACTTCTACAGAACATGAGCATGTGCTTGCTTGATTGCTACAAATAGGACAAATAATGATGTCTTTATTTCACATCCCCTAAGATGTTATAGCAATTCAATCAAACCTCATTTCCACTAAGGGGAACCTGGTCTTAAAAGAGGTGAGCACCGAGCATGCTAAAGTAGAGGTGTAAAAATTACAAGAGAAGCTCATGGCCCTACAAGTAGCACAGCGAGATGCTTTGTAATTTGTCCCCACAGACCAACTAGACAATTTCAAAACTAAGCAACTAACCAAACTACTAACAGAGAATAAGAAGGTGGCAAAAGAAAAAGGGAAGGCTATTTGGGATTCCTCTACAGCACAGGCACAAATTCATGCACTTATCAAGGTACTCAAAGCCTTACATGAGGAAAACAAGCAGCTTGTTACCGACAACCTTCGGTTGACCATTGTGGAGAAGCAAAAGAATGTTTTCGAAGAACATTTTCATCAGTTACGAGAACAATTCATCGTGTTCAACCAAGACATGAGTCGTTTAGCTAGGGAGAATCGAACCCTCTCAATGGAGGAGGTATGCACAATTCGTCAAAAGACAGCTATCGAAATAAGCGCGTGACAAAATGAGGCTAAACAACATGAAAAGATAAAGGAGCACTTCTAGGACCAGGTGGGGATGTACAAACAAATCCTTGAGAAGGAGATCCATATAGCTAAGACCCACATCAATACTATCAATGCTCAACACACTAAATGGCAGGCCATATTGGACACATATGCCTTAGCCCACCAAGTGGAAGTTAAGAATCGGGACCTGTAGATTCAGGATCTGACAAAATACATGGATTTGGAAAACCTATGGTATGCCAACCTTGCAAGGTGCCTGAGAATAGAGCTCAAGCAATAGGTAGCTACCACCTACATCAACTATGAAACAAAATTTGTAGAATGCAAGAAGATATTGCAAAAACTAGAGATTGCAAATTCTGAACTTGAGGTGGTGAAGGAAAGCTACCAAGGATCAAAAGGTATCACAATATATTTGGCTCAATGGCTTGCAGATTTTTAAGAGTACAGAGACAAAGCTAGAGCCTACAAGGGGGAACGACGAGTATTTGTGGCCTGGTATGTCAAGGCAAATCAAATGTTTCCACAACTACCCTGCCCATGGGAGGTGCTAACTCCATCAAACATCAAAACATTAGCATGGATGTCACAGGTTCCCCAGACCAAAGAGGAGAAACTCTAGGTCATACTTCAACACCGTCAAGCCCCAAGACCTAGAGCACAAGACAAGGGAAAAGCACCTATGGAGGAGCCACTGCCACCAGGAACTACATGAGTTCCACCCATTTTGTAGCTATAGCACATTCTTTATGTTCTGTCTCTATTTTGTTTTGATTCCACACTACATCATGAACCCATTTTCACCATCCAATAATCCTGTACCTATCCACTATGTAATCAATGGAGCTTTTTCTCACTGTAACTCAAGGACGAGTTTTCATTCAGTTATGGGGGTATGATGAGTCATGATTTAGTCAACTACAATATCACATACACGATATCACAGCCTGTCTCCTCATCTATAAATAAGAGGTAGAAAATTTCGATAGGAAGTTCTTCAATTTTTGAAGTTAGTTTTGATTTTAGTTTTCATTTTTTCTCTCAACCCTTTTTCTCCCAGTGTATGCCCACAATTCCTGTTAAATCCGGAATGTGTACGACTTGGTTATGAGCATTTAAGTGTGACTACTTGGTAACCCAGTAGCATACCTAGGATCTATGCTTGGTAATCCTAGTGGTAGTCATGCATGAAGTCCAAGATGTGTACGGATGATTTAGGAATGGATGCTCATTGTACTTAGGCTAGCTTAGATTCTCTCTCCCCCTTTCTCTCTTAGCTTAGTTAATATTATCTTCCATTGTCCTCAGGAGTACCGTTAGCATAGAAACACATCATACACCTCACTCTAGACTAAACCATATGTGACAAAGTTAACACTAGTTCAAATGGGAAGACAGAAAATTGCAACCTAAGGATAACAATCTTGATACCACAACTAGCCTATCTACGAAGTTCGATCAGATCATACATGAAATGCTCGTATTCATATGGTTGAGTGTAGGGGTACCTCACCACTCATCAGTTGGGTACTACACCAAAAAAACACAATCAGTACTTGGGCTAAGGTTAACAATGTTAGTGGTAAGGTGTTAACCAGATTTTAGACAAAATAACTCACTATTGATCACTTAGTTACTCTCCAACATTGCATAGAGTTTGCAAAAAAGCCTAACAAAACATATTAATTTTGTTAGTGGTTGCAATTGCATAAAATTATCCCCCTTCATAATTAGTTATAGAAACTCATAAAACTTGCATGAGGAAGTGACTATTGAAATTACACATAGAAATTTAAAGAAAAAAATTTCAATTCCAAAGTAAAATTGGAGTTATGTAAAGTTGCCCACCTTCTGCAACTCTCTTTATTATTTCTATGAAATGACCAAGATACTCACACTATCAAATTAAATCCTTAGTAGCGGATCTTCTTTTCTATATGAATGATGTACCCTTGATCTTCACTATAATAGAAAATATGGAAAATATGTTACAAGTTCTAGACAATTATTGTTGCTCATTTGGTTTTGGAGTAAATGTAGATAAAACCAATTGATAACTTACGATATAAGAAATACTTGTTCTAACTATTATTTTGAAGGTACCAATGTGTAAAGAGTAGATTTTTTTATTTATGTAAAAAATTACATATGGGGGAAGTGTATCAAGGAAAGAATAGTAAGAGTTTTCAAGACTTTGTATGTTATCAAAAGCAAGTATAAAGACTTAGGACTTTGGGCTTGGAAGGTAAAAGAAATTTTTTAGAATATTATCTATTCTACTCTATTGCACAGATGTGTTGTTTGGAGACTTGGACTTTGGAAAGATATTCAAAGAATTTTTCCTTATGGATAGATTACAAGATGCTAATACCTTACCCAATGTTATTAGATAAACATGGTTTATTATTGTTAGACAAATTGAAAAATATAATCAAATCAATAAATTAACAACCTTTTGTTATAAATTGGATAAATTAGAATTCGATTAAAATCATCAATATTAGCAAAAGAAAGGATATATGCCCCCTCATGTTGGTAGTAACATTTTTCATTTTTTTATGTAAGAGCTTAGTTCTCTTGTGTCCATTCCAACGACCTAAATGATAATTTTACTAAGGTTAGATGATGCATGTAAGACTAACAGTCCTTGGCAATAGCACCAATGATGAGCGGCTAGGTACCCCTACACCCAACCATACGAATCATGAGCATTCACATGTGACTCGATCAAATTCCATAGATTGTAAGCACTTAACATACACTAGACCCTAACCAGCAAAACCTTGGGTTAGAACAGTCATTGTCTTCTTAATCTTACTTGTGATCTTCTATTTGCGATGGTTAATTGAGATTGATGCTAATGATTTTTATAGCTTTTCACTTTATATTTTGGCATCTAATTAAGGTATGGAAAGTAAGGAATGAACTATTATCTAATATATAATTATCCTAATTTGTATTCTAACTATTCCTAGCATAAGTATTTGATCCCATCTTTTGGACATGTTTTGAGCATCCCCTAAACACTACTGGGTTGCCAAATGTTAAGCATCACTAGGTTACCACGTGTTGGGTTTGTGTTCGAGATGGTCGTACTTATGGTTTCTATGAACTATGAATAAATGATAGCGATTAAACTAATAATCAGAGAAACTTAAACAATTATCAAAGCATATAAATATTATTCTATTGAATGCATTAAATGAATAATTCCAAATGCTGCAAGTAATGCTTGATGCATTCGTCTTTATTGCCATCACACCAATGGGCTTAGATACATTAATGCTCGAATAAAGAGCACTTTTCTTACACCTACTGCAAGCACTTGGAAAATATTCTATGTCCTAAGGGAACAAACTATAAGAGCTTTGCTACGACTGATAAAAAGGTACCTCAATGAGGTGGAAGGCCCTCTTATTTATGGGGCCACGTCGACACATGGAAGGATGCATTGATGGGGCTGCATCAATGGGGATGCATATACAGGGACACATCGACGTGGCCATGTATATGGGATCCCGTATATGCAGCCTAGTGAATGTAGCAACCAAAAAACACCTCATCATACCCCCATGACTAAGTAAAAATTCATCCTCGAGTTCCTCTTACAATTTGGAAGGTATGGACTTTTATTTACAACATACATGACTTGACACACAAATGACACAACATCAATTTTACCAAGTGCCTGAGTTACAGAGAAGGACAAGTTACCAAAATGATGGTGTTTAGAGACAAAATTGAACACCTTGCTGATCCTAGAGCCTCTACCATGAAGAAGGATGCATAAATTATCAAAGAAGATCACACCGTCCCTAGGGGCGGTGGTTCCAACAGACCTTCACCAGCCTCTAGCCCATGCTGTGGCACTAGCATGAATGAAGGCTACCTAGTAGCAACTCCAACTTCTGAAGGCAACCAGAAAGCCTCCAAGAGAGCCCTCATCTTTTCCTCCTTACTTCTATGATTGTGCACTATCTAGGCAGCTTCACTAATGTGTGCTGGAAGTGGTACCTTCCAAGGGCATGGCAACGTCAGGAAGAGTTCTTTCAGGTTCACAAACCAAGCTACAAACTACTTTTGTTCGATGTCAAATGCTCAAATTGATGCTTGTAGCTACTGGTAGTCATTCATCCAACAAGACAAGTTCTCCACGACTACACGTGGTCGTTCAAAGCTCATGCAGAGGACCTCGAGTTTCGCATTTTTTTTCCAATTCTGCTTCATCGCTTTGTGCACTTGGAACTCACCCTCGTATAAACAATACGAGATGGCCAATTTTTTTTCCAATTTGGACCACGTTCTCCCAGCTGTGAGCATGGCCAGGTTTACATAGCGAAGGTTGGTGAGCTCCATATCCTCGATCATTTCTTCAATCTACATCTCCTTGAGGTAGATTTCAGCTTGATTGTAGGCATTTAACCCATCAAAGATAGGTTGCATACTTTTCCTCCTTCTTGGAGCTACTGGAGTGCTTGGTTCATCTTGGCCTTTACAACTTGAATCTGCTTCTCATTTACTTCCTTTTACAGTCCGACTTGGTCCCTGTAATGATTCTTGACCTTTTCAAAATTCAGGGCCTTGTTCTTCCAAGTGGTGATTTCAATGGCATATTTTTGTCGCAAAGCCCAAACCTCCTCCATGGATAGATTTTGGTTCTTAGTTGCCAACCCTCTCACGTCAACATTCACCCTGGCTAGCTCTTCCTGCTGTCGGTGGATAAAATTTTTCATGTGTTCATTTTCCGCACCAACATTATGTAGGAAATGAACCTCCACGATCAACCTAATGTTCTCTTGGTGAACCTCCATAAAGTCCTTATTTAAATTATCTACTTGAATGTCTACCAAGGACTTATCAAAGATCACTGACTCTCACTCATCCTCAACTATTTGAAGTTTGAGCTAAAGCTATTGAAAAGATTCATCTCTGGTGATTTCATAGTTAAGGAGAGCTAGATCAGCAAGTTTGGTTCTTAATTGGGACACTTCTATTGCCAAGCATTTGATAAGCGACTTGAGTAATTTCAAGTTGTCCTTCCAAAATGAGGCTCTTACCCCTTTACGAGAGCAACTCTGATTGGGTTGCAATGATGTTGTCCGGAAGGTCAAAAACATCTGGAAGTGGTTTCCTAGTTCCCACCAGTCAGTCCAAAAATTCCTCATGTTGCGCTACATCGATCTTACTACATCAGGTTCCAAAAGATGCCTGTACATCTTGAATTCCATGAACATCTAGTACAGGTGTCGCTGGTGCATTGAGAGCTATAGCAATTGTATCAACAACCACTTTGATCGTAATCTCCTATCCTTGATGCTGCATCACCAAGACTGTTTCCCCTTCACCATCTTCCAAGCATACCGAGAAGGTAGCAACATTCCCAGATATTTTGGGAAATAGCTGCTAGGTTGATACTGTTACCTCTCGAACACTAGCATCTATCCTTGCTAGTACTTGTATTCAGGCGATCGAGAACATTGACCCTACTCTTTCCAGTAAGCTGACTGATTAAGCCACTTGCTCCAGGTCACTCATTGTAGGGAAATAGACTGAAGGGTCTTCCCCTCCACTAGTCCTACCAGATTGCTCTTGCTGGCTCAAGAGTGATTGTCAGATCTCGCAGATGTGTTCTGCAATGATTTGTGAACCTGACCTTGTTGTTTGTGCAGGTGGTGAAGGTGGTTCTCGCTCCTATGTTTGCATCATGGCTCAAGTCCTATCTTTCATCATTTCATGCCAGGAGGCAATCAGGGTGTGTTAGATTGTATCATTGGTGTACCATGCTATCCCTACTCATTTGCATAACTTTCTAATTAGGCAAGGGAAGGTGAGAGCTCATCTTCCAAATTTTCTTTTGGCAAACCTTTTTTCAATTTCCAAAAATAGTAACTGTGGAAGAATTATCAGGAACTTCCACTTAGAGTGACACATGCACAAGCTGAGAAGGCCATGATTTTACTAGGTCTTACTGTTGGATTCAAATGGTAAAATGTGATCTTTGAATATACCCTCTCCATTGTGGTTAAAGAGCCGAACTCCTTATGGTCTATCACATAGCATCACTTGATCCACTCCCTTTTTACCTCAGCGTCTACTTGTTTTGGGATCTCCACCACATCTACTCTGGTCTCGAGTAACCCCAAAGCTTGTGCTATTTCCTCTAAAGAGTAAGAGACATAAATGTCTTTGATTCTTACTCTGGACCGCAATTGTCGATTCGTCCAGAAGAGATAGGTCTCTCCTAAGTACCATTCACCACTAGTTATGATGATTGGCCACATCGGAGAGTTTTGCAGTTGAAGCCTCAGAGCTTTTGATGTGTTCTCGAGGAATGGTCCAAAGTTTAGCTCTTGGAGAACCATCCATTACACTTCACGCGAGTTGATAGCCTCAAGAAAGGCTTGGGTCAGGGTGACCTCAAGTCGTGGTGCTATCCTTGGAGTCTCATCCCCTTGTGATTACTCACTAGAAATCTCTTCTTCAGAAACCTACTGGACCGATTGCACATTAGGTCCTTCACAGAGGGGGCTAGTTGCATGAGAGCCCTCCACATGCTCTAGTTGTTTCACACCTTGTTCCCTTCCTATTTTTGGGCACTTGTCCCTCAGTTGTGATGGTCCTTTGTCCCTTGGATGTCTTGGTTTGGGTACTGATCAGTGGCGAGGTACCCCTACACTCAACCATATGAAATGAGCATAGCATGCACAATCCAGTCGAACTCCATAGACTAAATGCTTAAACACCCCATGAAACACTTTGGGTTAACCATTCGTTGTCTTCCCAGACTTACTTGTTGTTGTCAAAATGTATGGTTAAGTAGGTCCGAGGTATATGATTTTTTTGGTCTTTTCAAGTTTATCTCCTATGCTAAAGGGTGAAGGGTTGAGAGAACTAACTACTCTAACTAAGGATCTAAGTCTAAATTAACTAGCATTAGCATCCATTCCCACTTACCGTACACACCCTGAACTGTGGAACTGTGGCTACCAAACTCTAATCGTTACTGGAATTACCACACATAATGCACGTGCTCAAAGCAGTCCTACTGAGGCACCTAACTAGCCTAAGTGTGATGAGCAACTGATTCCTTGACTAGCTGTACACATCCATAGATGCTCGTAATCAAGTCATACTAATCCCATGTTCTAGGAGATAAGGGTGAGATAATCTAATCGCGATGAGTAGCTAATTCCTTGCTTAGTCGTACACATTCGTCAATGCTCGTAACCAAGTCGTACTCATGCCGCGCTACTAGGAAAGAAATAAATAAAATTAAATAAACCTATCCATGTAAGACAAGGTTTATCCACAAAGCTTGTCTTTATTTCCATACACAACTTGCATTCAGGTACAAAGTTGCTTGAATAAAGAACCATTCACTTGGGGGACTCCTACTACAGGCACATGAAAAATATTCTATCTCTGGGGTGATCAATCTGCTAGAGCTTTGCTACTTCTAGCCTCTATATGTGAAATGAGGGGAGTGCTGCCTCTTATATATAGATTTGGTAGTGGACCATCATATCACGTACGCGATATTGTAGGGGACGACACGATATCGCGGCTTGTGCATATCCCGTCTCATCATACCCCCATGATTGAATGAAAACTCATCCTCGAGATCCTTACAATAATATCAGTAAGCTATGGAATTATTTAGGGGAATGGAACTAATGGGATGACATGTGAACGGATCATTATTACAAGACTTGACAAAACTGGTGTTCATGACAACAAGGGTGAACACCTTATTACAATGACATTAGGCCTTTGTTGGCAGCTTGAGAGAAAGAGAGAGATAGAAAGAAGTATGGCTGCTACCAATGCCAAGATTGCACTTTTCATTGTCCATCCATAAGCGCACCATCAATCATGCTCCTTGCATAGCTGCTTCAACACTGCTCCATTCCAAGTGTTTTGCTCCAGCTCCAGATCCAATCCATTGTTTATTTAATCACCACCTGCACACACAACAAAATCATATATTAGCAAGGGTAATTAAATCATCATGGAATTGATACCTTGCTTCGATGTAAACTCATTGGCTAGGTTGTGGTATGGCTGATATGGATCTAGGAAGATATAGTAATGATGACTACCAAAGGGGTAGGGGTTAGGAAGAAAATCAAAAATTTTGGGGCTAGAAGAAAATTGAAAAAAGCAGGCCCCATACCGCCATGACTAAGCACGAACCTCTAGTAGCGTTAGAATGAAGAAGGAAAAGGAGTAAGAAAGATAGATAAAAAGGGACAACTAAAAACAACAGTGAAGTGGATGTCAAGATGGTAATGAACAAAATAATAATGAATTGCAAAATGTTAAGGAAAAGAATTTAACTAATGCTCCAAATAGGAATGTCATTGGGTCCTTCCCAAAGCAGGCTCATGCCCTGAATGCCCGGACAGACCCACATTCAAAGAGTTCGTAGGCTCTAGGAATGTCTTTTGGAACAAGAGTTAAAGTCTTAACCGTAAGAATTTACCAAAAAGAAAACAATGCATCAACCAAAGTAGATACACTAGTGATACAATCGACAATGAGGTGAACAATGAAAAAAAGGATGGAGAGGAGAGAAGAGAATGGAATGGAATCTCAACAACAAGGTGGTGTACAGCCCCTTGTGTGTTTGATGATTAGTGTGACTTGGCAATTCTCATTCCAACTCCAGCCTCAAACCAACCACCTCTAGTGACTTCACATCAATGCATTCAGTTAAACCACCTACTTGGATAACAAGGATGCATCTTCAAAGAGCCACCACCATTCCAATGAAACAAAGGAGGCAATGGGAAGCGAGAAGGGCCTTAGTTAGAGGGAACACTTTTGGTTCCATAACCAGTTCTTGTAGCCCAAATTTTATTTCGTCCAAGGGGTGTGCTTTGAATTTTTACTTTCTTCATTTTTTCTTGTGTGTTTTGTGTTTTTATAGCTGAGAACCACACCATGAAAAGACTTCTTATTTTTATTGGCTCAGCTTTCAATAATTGGGTAACATCAGAATGGTAAGAAAACTCAAGAAGAAAACATCTAAGCACCCAAGTGAATGACCAACAGAAAAGCATCAAGTTCCCTTGAAGTCACACCCTTTACAATCCTTGAGTCCTTCCTTCGTTTGAGAAATACCCAATCACAGATTCATTAAATTTTTTATTAGAAGTGAACTATACATTTCCAAGCTAAGAGAAACCATAGAAATTGGTGGATGGATGGATGAAGTGATCTCATTGCCTGCCATATCAAAAGAAACATATCTTAGTATCAACATTGTAACTTAAAGGTAAATCCCAAACATTAGCAATCAATATGAAAACAGTTCATCCCATCGGTCCGAACACTTTTTGGGTGACGAACTTACATGGTGGATGACACACACACACACACATACATACACAAAATAGAAAAGTATAATGATGGTGTAAAAAAAAAATAGAAAAAGTTAAAGAAATTTGTAAAACAAAAACTTGTAAAAAAAATGTGTAAAATAAAAACTTAAAATAACTAAGGGCCCCATATGATTAGCATAGGTGGCCATCTCCCCCATGACTGAGTTGGAAGGGAGAGATCAAAAATAATGAGCACCTGTTCGAATTTCGTAACAATGCCCAACTTCTCCCAATTGATGATCTTAAGTTGAAGGGTGGAAGTTGGCGACACTCACGTTCCAATGTGTCTATGCCACGGTTGTCGGCATGAGTTGTCTCCTCAGTTTGTTCCATGCATATTTGCTTGCTCCTTCGAGTGGCTATCAACCACGGGGTGTCTACTACTGGTTGCATGGTTGCTACATGCAGGCATCTTTGTTTCTCACTTTGATAAGCACACCTCTCACATGGAGACATATCCTCCATGTCATCACCCAATGAATCACTGTATTCGATGCATAGAATCTTCTTCTTCTTGATCTTTCCATAAATATTCATCTTAGAAATTTGCAAGGAAAGATCATGAATTCCTAGATACATGTCTATGGTACTTAGCCACGGCCTTCCCATTATAATGGGGAAGCCCCCTTCATTGTTAACCTCAATCACTAGGAAATTGGCTGGGTATGACCACCCACACATAGTGGTGATAATGTCCTCCACCAATCCTAAAGGAATGGTGATGGACTGGTTAGCCAGCTCCAGTTGTATGTTACTCTTCTTAAGTTGGGGCAGGTTCTAGGCTTGATACATCTTTTGTGAAATTAGGTTGACTCCGAAACCTGAGTTAAGAAGAGCTCAATGTGGTGCATTTTCAGTAATCTGTAAATGAATTAAGGGGTTCCCAGGGTCAGATAGTTTCCTGGGAAGGTGGCCCACCTTTATCCAGTCAGTTACAGTATGTGTCAACATAACCGTTTGCGTACTTAGTTTTTGGACTAAAGGGTTCTTCGAAGTGTTAGTGGTTAGAGGCCTATACATGTGCCCATCTGCTTGTTGTTGTGAGAGTTTATCTAGGCTTCTAGTTCTGAAGAAGAATTTCTTCTTTGTATAGTTTTTAGAACCAGCACCCGATTGGATATTTGCATGCTAAATATTTATAGCTCTCGCGGAATTATGTTGCTGTGGTTGGGTAGGTAATTCCCCCTGCATTGTTGGAATAGGTTTTATGGGAACTATAGGTGGAAGAGGTGTGGGTGGGTTAGAGGATGGGCTGAATGTGAGATATCTCCTGGAGGAGAAGGAGTCCTCTTGAAGTACTCCCGAACTTGGTAGTGACATTGGAGAGTAGTGTGACCCATAGAATCACCTAGAGAAACTGGCTACTTCACATAATAATCGTAAGGATTGGGCTACCAGTAAGGGTACTGATGTGTTAGCAGTGCCATCCCCCATGACTGTGGGTATTGCCACTACTGATGTTGTCCAATAGGCTATGGAGGCATTCCACTTGGGTAATATGTTAAGGCTTGGTGAAACTGCCTTGGGTTACCTTGTGGATAAGGTAACCTTCGAGGTGTTTGCCATTGATTAAGTCTTGGATTTAATGCATACAACCCAGACTCCTGCAGATGTGAGATAATTGGGCAACATCCCTTAGGATGGTCATAGTAGTAGACTTCACATCCACTATCATCATCTGTATCAGAATTCACAGCCTCATCGAAGATAGGAATTTTTCCCTTACCCTTGTTATGTGCAGGGCTTAAGTTTCTCTGCTTGGTTTTTCCTTTGTCACTACTTTGTTCTACCTTAGACTCTTCTACGATTTTTAAGACTATTTCTATTCTTGAGTCTAAGGAATTCCACATTTGGTCTACCTTAGCTGATACCTCGGTTGTTAACTTTTGGATCGGTAAGGTTTTTCGATTCATCAACTCTTCGAGTGATGACTCATCCTCCTCATCACAAAATTTCACTCCCTTCTTGTGAAGGGAGAGATCGTGGTTGTATTATTCCGTACTTTCCCTCTTACGTAGCTCACCCTCTTCTTGCACTACTTGTTCCAACAAACTTTCAGCTTCATGGGCTCTAAGTTGGGAAACTATCCCTTGGGCATAAGTCCTAAGAGTTCTTCTCATTTCATTCTTTAGCCCATCCACGATGTAGCGTAGTTGATCCCGCTTAGCATACCCATGGCCAGGGCAACGATGTAGTAGTGTATAGTAGTAGGCCATGGCATCATCCAAGGGTTCATAAGCACCTTGTTTCCAGCCTTGGATCTGCTTATGCAAATTGGATACTCTGGAGTACGTTTGATATTTGTTATTGAACAGTTCAAGCATCATATTCCACCTCCTAATGGTTTTCGGTTCTAAGGACCAGTACCAACTCTCTACTTCTTTGGTGAGTGTCCTTGGGAACAACTTAAGCTTCTTCCACTCATTATCTATATTCTACAAGGAACAGGCATTCTGGAATGCTTGTAAATGATGTTGGGAATCAGTGTTGTATTCCCCTTCAAATTGTGGAATATTATTTATGTCCAAACGCTTGATCCTGCTATCTTTTAAATGCCTTGTGGGGATTCTAACTGCCTCTGTGATGTCTAGCATGCTTCGGGTTGCAAGTAGGGGTTCATCATGATCATCTCTATCATGACATCTGTGATGTCTTTTTGGTGGTTCCCTACTCTCCCTATGTCCTTGCCCTTGTCCTAACTCTCGACCTTCCTATCGAGGTCTTTCATCTTCCTTAATTTTACCCTCTCCTTTGTGCTCATGATGGTTGCACCCAGATGTGGAAGGAGACTGTGAATGGTGAGATGAAGGAGAAGAGGAAGGGGATCCATCACCATGGTGATGTTTCTTATGTTCTCTTCGACTGCTTCGGCCCCAATCATTATAACTGTAACAACGGAAAACGTCAGCAGCTGGAAAATACCGAACAAATTCCGTGTACACAGTTCTAACCACGGATCCGCGCGAGGGTTATGCTGGAAAAATGAATCCGCGGCGCCCTGAACGGTCTTGTTGATCAGATAGGGACTTACTAATCAATAAACCGATGAATATCTCGTGAAAACGATCTGATTTGAGGAATCGCAAAAACGAGGGGAAAACAATGTAGATGAATTGCAATGATGATAACGTTAAACACGATAAGAGGAGGCTGACATAAGAGAAACACGTAGTTTCAAGATCTATGCTTTGACTTGAAAACTGTATATTTTTTATATCTTGTTATACTGGGGAGACCCCGATTACTGGGTGTAAAGCAAGAACAAAACAACAAGAAAACTATCCAAACAGAAGTCCGATCTACCTCATGGGCTAAAGCCGGGATGCAAGGAAGGTCAAGCTCTGATGTCTACCGATCAACTGTTTTTGACCAATGGAGTCTTCCCCAGTAGAACGATTACTCCTGTTGCTCGTGCTCAAAGCGAACTGTGCTCTGTTTCTGCCATAAGGTGATGCTATCAACAATTGCCAAAGCGCTGCTCTCTATATCTCTGCTCAAAAATGATAAGTGCTCTAATGCTCAGAAAAATTCCTTTGCTTCTCTGATTTGCCAACCTCTATATCTTTGTTAACTGGGGTATTTATAGGCTGCGACGTCCTATAGAAAAGGCACAACCCTGATGACGTGTGTCCCGAATGTTTCGGGTACCATTGGTTTGACCATTTTTGCATCAAACTTCATGACTACGCACAATACGCTCATTCGCGTATTGTGCATGTGAAGAAGAGGTGTACATCGAGCATGTTTCAACTATCTTTGGGTTAAATTACGCTCATTCACGCTACGTTGCGTGTATGAGCGTAACGTAACATGGAAACAATGAATTCAAGCTGTTTTACACTTTCTTACGTAGCCGTGCGTAACGAAGCATAAAAAAATGTTTAGCTTGATGACATGATACGTTGTGATACGTTGCGTTGTGTGATGAGCGTATGATGAGCAATCGCAATTTCTTAGACTTTACCTTTAACTATTTTAGAGCTTATTACGCTGCCGTGCGTAACAGAGCATAAACCTGGCCTTGAACAAAAGACTTAGCAAAATACATAAGAAGTCACATATTATGCAGCTCAAGCTTCTCCCTATGCCGAAGTAAGTATCCTTCTGATGTCAGGCTATGTTTAAGCAAAATCACGCTAAGCTCCATTACGCTACGTCGTGTGATATAGCGTAAATAGCAAGAAGCATAGGAAGATTAGGAATCTGCACAAGAAGTTGAGGACTTGATGCTACGCACCTCTTGGTGTTGCTCTGTCTTATTCTCCCTTCTAGAATTCTGACATGCGCCCTTGCCTGAATTGCGAATCTTTGCTTGAGGCCAACTAGCAATTTTCACAGTGTTTCAATGGCCTCTCTTTGTTGACGATTGGAGGGCTTACCCAAAAGACGTCGACAAAGAATATGAAACACCGGATTGGTAGAAGCAAGAACAGCGTCCATCCATGGCTACTCACGCATTGCCCTGTCAATATGGAAGAGCAAAGCTGGGGGAACGGGAGATAGAATGACATAGTAGGAAACAGATTCGGGGAAGACATAACATAGGTCAGGATGGTAGGAATATGGAATACACGTACTGAACGCATAGAAACGTACGCACATGTATGTCAACAGGAATGCTTTCAGACGAGCGTAACGCGTCAGCCTGAGATCTCTCTGTCACTGATTATAGTAGGAATGCTTGCAAAAGAAGCATGGTGCATCACTTCTGCGATATCTCTGCCAGTGTGAGCACGGAAAATGGGTACTTGCGTATGTAGCTTTTGCGTATGGGAAGCGGGTGGTGGGGAAGAAAGGAAATAAGAGCTAGGGGTAGGATTGTGAGAAGTATAGGCATGCAGGTCTAAGTGGTCGGGCAAACCTGAGCAAC
This sequence comes from Gnetum montanum, assembly GCA_015680685.1. Classification (NCBI taxonomy): domain Eukaryota; kingdom Viridiplantae; phylum Streptophyta; class Gnetopsida; order Gnetales; family Gnetaceae; genus Gnetum; species Gnetum montanum. The sequence continues at coordinate 898,092 of MNCI01023527.1, read as the reverse complement.
CATCTCAACACGCTGCTGTACTTCACGGCTCAGATGGACGCACCTTTGAATGACATCCTCCAAGGCAAGTAACCTACAACCACAAAAGAAAACAGAGGATACCATTGCTCATGCGAACAAGAGGCAAGGTTGTCGAAACGAGCATCATTTGATGCGAGATAGAGCAATTGGGTCGTGAAGAAGGAGCTGGAGCATGAGGGCGGAGCCGCCAATCCTGACGATTGGCCCAGCATATCTTCGCCAAAAGGCATCAGACACAGTGCAGTTAACTAGTTGTATAGGAAACCAGCTAGATGAATTTGCGAAGCCAGCGTCCAATAGCAATGATCGGTGGAGGTTCTCGAGGTCGTTGTCGATGAGGATTTCATCGGGGCTCCGGCTGGCGAGACTAAACTCTCAGCGGTACCACCGTTGTAGTGGGCACAGCGGCGGCATCTCCGAGGGATCAGTAAGATGCCTCTCAGCTCATCCAAGGAATCAGTAGGATGCCGGTGGGGTGGCGACGCTGGGATTGCCCTAGTATCCCACCTCGTTGGTTGTGAAACTATACAGAGATGATCACGCTCGCTTGATTTACATGGTAGTAGTCTGTAAGTCCCAGTTTAAAGTCCTAGTAGACTACCGTTACTGGTTTTAAGTCTCAGCAGACCCCATGGTTCCAGTTTAAAGTCTGGGCGGACCGAGATGTGCTAGTTTTACGTCATTGCAGACGGTCATATGTCTGATTTATGGTCTCAGTAGACCGTGTTATGGATGTCAGTTTCGTGTCATGACCCAAGGACAGATTTGTGCTGGTTTTATGTCTCAGCAGATGGCTACTTACCTGTGCTAATTTAGCATCGTGGCGGACGCGTGCAAAAGATGTCAGTTTTTCGTCTTGGCGGACCTGTACAACACTGCCAGTTTTACGTCGTAGCGGACGGTTACAACTTGCTAGTTTAGCATCATAGCAGACGAATATTTCCAGTTTAGCGTCATGGCGGACGCGTGCAGGGAATGCCAGTTTTACGTCGTAGTGGACGGTCAGTGCCAGTTTAACGTCGTAGCGGACGCATATTGCCATAGTTGCTGTTGACACCATAGATGTTGTTAAATGTAATATGGCTTCAAATACACATGATTTATAGGATTTGGTAATCCATTGTCGTTGACGTCTCCTAACTTGAATGCTCCATTGGTATACACGTCGACCACCAAGAAAGGGCCTTCCCAGTTTGTAGAGAACTTGCCTACTGGTTCACGCACAGCCTTGAAGACTAGATCTCTTTTCTTGATCGGGCGTTGTTGAAGGTTGTGACGATGCTTCTATCTTTGTTTGTCTTGATACCTTTCAATCGTGTCCAGAGCCTGTATCCGCTTCTCTTCTACTGAATCCAAATCCGCAATTTGAGACTCAGTGTGCTAAGCCTCATTTATAACCGTGGAGAGGACCATCCTCAGAGAAGGAATTTGCAACTCGAGAGGCAGCACTACTTCAGACCCGTAAACCAGGCTATAGGGCATACTACTCGTAGCTATCCTACATGTAGTACGATATGCCCATAGCACATAGAGGATCTGTTCGTGCCACCACCTTTTGTTGCCGTCAAGCATTTTCTTGAGTAGATTGATGATCATTTTGTTCGTTGCTTTAGCTTGACCATTCGCTTGCAGGTAATAAGGGGAGGAAAAAGATTGTCTAATGCTTAGGTTATCACAGAAGGATTTGGTTTCCTTGCTACTAAACTGTGGCCCATTGTCGGTCACGATAGTCATCGGGAAACCAAATCTGGTTACTATATTATCCAGGATAAAATGGCAAATCTGCTGAGATGTGATCTTCTGCAGGGGAACAGCCTCTACCCACATTGTAAAATACTCAGTAGTAGTAATAATGAAGCTATGACCTGCGGAAGACTTCAGCATGATGGGGCCTATAATGTCTAGTCCCCATTGCTGAAATGGCCATGTTATCTGCATTGTATGTAATTCTGTAGGTGACACGTGTATGAGGTTCGCGTGACGCTGACACATGTCACAGGTTTTAACCTTTGTCAGGCAATCCTTTTCCATGCGTGGCCAGTAGTATCCTAAGCGACGGATTTTTAGGGCCATAGCCCGTGGTGCTACGTGGCCGCCACACAGTCCCTGGTGAACTTCGCTGACTATATGCTGCGCTTGGACTTTGTCAACGCAAGTAAGCAACAAGCCATCAAAGGAGCGCCTACAAAGAGTGTTGTCTCCGATGATGACGTAATGCCTAGCCCGCTTGCATATCGCATCCTTCTGCACGCATGTCAATTCAGACGGTAATTCACCCTGAAAAAGGTAAGTTTTAATGTCGTCGTACCATTCAGGTGTGCCTCCCTCGAGAAGAGAAGAGATTTGCGTCGTCTGAATGATAGGATCTGCACAGTCTATTATCAATGCAGGACAGGTGTCGAAAAGGTGTGTAGGCACGTTCAAAGCCAGTGTTGCCAGTGTATCGGCCAGTGTATCAGCCAGTGTGTTATCCGTGCGTGGCACGTGCTGGGCATCGATGGTCACGAATCATCTCAGAAGATCTTTAGCCGTATCGCAGTAGGGCTGCAAATGTATAGCCTTGCAGGCGTAGACTCCTGTGATTTGATTTATGACAAGCATCGAATCGCCCCTAATCGCCAAGTGTTGAACATCGAGTTCACCGGTAGTTAGTAATCCTCTGAGGAGCCACTCGTACTCTGCCACATTGTTCATACAGGGGAAGGTCAAGCGATAAGCATGGAGACGCACATCCTCAGGAGATAGCGTAATAACAGTGGCAGCACTGCCACCTCTAGCGGTTGAAGCTCCATCGAAATACAATGTTGCTTCGAGGCCTGTCAAGATAGGGCTTAAACTATGTACATGTTTGTCAGGGAACTCTGGCTCTATAGTCACCTGATTTTCAATTGGTGAAGTTATTAACTGGTCAGCTATCGCTTGGCCTTTCGTAGATGATTGGCCAATATAGTGCAGATCGAATTCTTCCGTGATAGCTTTCCAATGAGCTATTTTACTACTCTCGTATAAGCTATGCGTAATGGCCCTAAGAATGTTGTTTTTATAGATGACGTTGACCTTGCTATGGAAAAGATAATGCCTACACTTTTTCAGTGTAAAAACCAATGCTAGGCAATTATGCTCGATGTCGTTGTACCTCATTTCGTACGCACATAGAGCATGACTTAAGTAGTAGATGGGCGCTTCCGACCTATCATCCCTCCTTTGACAAAGTAATGTGGCTAACGCTACGTCTAAAGTTGAGAGGTAAATGTAAAATGACAAATCCCTTTGTGGTGGGAAAATCGTTGGTAAATGTTGCAATTCTTGTTTTAAGCTGTCGAACGCACGCTGACAATCATCGGTCTATTCGAAATTAACCCCTTTTTTCAGCAAGTGTTGCATAGGGTGTAACTTGTCAGTTAACCTTGAAATGAACTGGCGTATAAAATATAAGCGTCCCTGTAACCCGCGTAATTGCTTGGGGTCTGTAGGAGGCATTAACTCAACAATGGCTTTGACCTTATCAGGGTCAACTCGTATGCCGGTTTCTGACACCACAAACCCCAGCATGCATCCGATTTTGACTTCGAATATGCACTTATTTGGGTTAAGCCGGAGCTTGTATTTGGAGCATCTTTTAAGGACTAACTCTAGGTCCCTTGAATGATCCTCAGAATTTAAAGACTTAACAGCTATGTCGTCTACGTAATCATTCAGCCTTCCTAGGAGGTAATCACTGAAGATGTATGTCATGGCTTGTTGATACATTGCTCCGACATTCCTTAGACCAAAAGGCATCATAGTATAACAAAGGGTGCCCCAGGGCATCATGAATGTCATGGTCAATTGATGTTCTGGGTTAATGTAAATCTGGTTATAGCCTGAAAAGCCATCCATGAAGGACAGCAGCGCATGCCACACTATTGTATCCACTAGCTGGTTGATACTCAGCAAAGGGAAGTTCTCTTTGATTGTGGCCTTATTCAAATCTCGGAAGTCTATGCAGATGCGTATGCTTCCAGTCTTCTTTGGGACGACAACAATGTTAGATACCCATTCCAAGTAATCGACCGCATGGATGAAACCAACCTGGTATAGTTTGGTGATTTCATCACGCACAGCTAGCGCGATCTTTGGCTTGATTTTGCATGCCTTTTGCCTAATTGCTTTAATCTGCGGGTCTAAGATGATGTTATGCTGGATTAGCCTAGGATCTAGTCCAGGGATATCCTCGTATGACCATGCAAAGATATTAATGTTGTCTTGCAGGACCTATTTTATGGCATCGTGCATTTTCTAGTCTAATAAAGAACTGACCTTAAGAGTTTTAGCATCACCCTTATGCGTAACGATAGAAAACTCACTGAGGGGGTCTTCGATTATGTCCCCAGCCTCCAGGTCTAGCGTGTGCATTGACTCTTATGACCACTCTGGGAATGTCTCTGACGCGGCTATGGTTACGCCTTCTATAGGGGGGTTAACGTCTACTAGCGTGGAGTTGAATTACCTAACTACCTTCCCGTATGGGCCTGTCAAAGTTAGGGGTGCTAAAACTATTGCGTCCATTTGTCGTCTGCCCTACAAAATTGCCATGTGCGTAAATGATTAGAAGAAAGGTGACGTGATGTCGTCGAACGTGGAAGGCTAACTGAATTTTGAATATTATAAACAAGCTGTAATCAATGCAACCCGATTACGAGGTGATAAGATGTGGTAGTTTAACGTCATTTCAAACAGTGGTGCGTGCGATATTGGCCGCATTAATATCTTGATTTTCGGGTTCCGTTTTAGGAAAGTCCCGCTGAAATCTGATATCAAGTCGGTGATCCTCGCATATAAGTAAGTGGTTTTTTTTATGAGGACAGGCTATTTGTGAATTCGAATTCATAACTATTTTTGAACAAGAGAAGGAAGAGTAGAAGATTAGAGCATGTGATTTTATGGAGATTTGCAAGTGTTAAACTATGAAAATTTCTTAAGCTGTTGCAATGGCACCAAAATTCAAGAGGAAGAATGCAAAACTGGCCAAAATCGATGAAGTGCAAGAAAATCTGAATCGCGTTTCGCAGGCACTGATCAATGTTCGTGACCCTACGCCTTTGAACCGGTAGGTCATTCCCTACATGCTTATTTTTGTTTTTAATGTCTGCTTTTTGTGGTATCTTTTGCGTGAATGTGGATTTCGAAATTGTGGACCTCGGGTTAATGCGAGGGTTTGATGAGGTCGCATCTACCGCCGTTGTCAGGGACGAACCTTGCGTTATTGCAAGGGTTTGGGCGATTTCGGCCTAGATAGCTAGGTGTAATTTTTGAGTTTTCTGTGTTAGTCATGTAAATGTAAATGTAGGTGTTAATGTATGTATTGAATTTTCTGTACAGCATTGCGCTAAAGTCCATTCTGATTGTGTTGGACATTGTCGGGGTTTTGTGTTGCGTAAACCCCATCGTCCCCAATGTCCCTCCCTAGCACACGCGGTTGCAAGGGAAGGCCATATGGTTTCGACAGGGTGCGCTGGAGTTTCTACAGTTCTTGCTGCGCAACTTCAGCATTATTGTGCGGTCTGACCTGTCTGGCGATGTCACCGGTGCTCTTTTAGAGCACCTGCTGGCGGGTTCTGCGCAAGGGATTTTAGCCTTTTTGACGGATGGGGCCATCGATACGGGTCGTCCCGAAGACCGAGAGCTTAGCGCCTGAGGCTTAAGGAGCTTAAACTGGATCTGGGAAATGGCTCGATTCAGCTGCTATCATGCATATAACACGTTGTTCATGGCTCGCCATGTCTCAACCTGTTTTCAGAACCCACAAGGCATGGTGTACTACGCAGGCGGGTAAGAGAATTTTATTATTAACTGTCTATTTTTTTGTTGTTTTCGTTATATGTCTGTTATTGGTGTGGAATGTAAGAGACACCTATGTGCAAAAGTGTAAGATAAGCCGATGTTGTATGGTACAGGTTTTTTATCCATGAAAACAGGTTAGTCGGAAATGGAGATACATTGTCATGGGCCGAAACGGTGATAAAGGCATTTACCTCAACTAGCAATGTGCACGCTGGTGTTATTGAGCAGATTGGCTTTGACATGCGTGAGTACCCCACCTGCTATGCTAAGGCTTTTGAGAATTTCCAGAGACTCGGGTGGCTACATGATGACTGGACCTTAGACCCACCCCTTACCGTTGAGGGCGTCGAGAGGAACTTGCCGCCATTTCCTTTGCCATTTGGACCTGTTGAGGCTGTTATATTGCGTAATATCGTTGTAAATTATGGACATTGCATAATAGTGTTTTGGTTTGACTTGTGTTTCACACTGTTCAGTTAGGGAATTCTGGGAGATTACCCTTACAACTTCCAGCCGTGAGGCGAACGCTGTCCTCTTTTGCTACGGGGACATCAAGGATGCACAACGTTGGCTCGGCCACTCGGCGGCCCCAGTCGCGGTGACCTCCAAGATCCAAGCAGCAGGGCTAATGCACCTATTTTTGACTGCGACTCCTGATGTCCCCGCCAGTGAAATGCTAACCCTGGTCAACTCCTTCAACGAAAAGGCAGAGCGTTTCTGCACGCTCGTACACAACGTACAAGTAAGCTTTGACATTGATGCTCAACTCTTCACAGACCTATTTGGCGTTCCCTCGGATGATCCTCCTGTAAGTGAGAAGGTGAAGAGGATTGTTGCCTTCCAAGATTGGCTGAAGGAGTGGGTAAGAATTGCAAAGGAGACTAAAGGGTTTCCTTGCGAAAGATTCGAGATGGGCGTTGCCAAGACACTTTATCCCTTTCTTCGGGCCCGAACCTTCCCCAAAACTCTCTCGCAGGGGAAGTTCTTTTCTGTAGAACAAACCCGTATTATGCGAGAGGTTCTGGAGGAGGGGACCCAGTTCAATTGGGCAAGCTATTTTGCCAAGGGACTGCGTAATGAGATGATCAAGCTTTGCAAGAAGCTTGAGTCTCATTTCAACGTGCATTACGCCTTCTTCATAGCTTGCCTCTGGCGGTTTGCTAAGTTTCTAGTTATCCAAAGGAATGGGGTTTGGGTGCAACAAGATCGAGACTAGCTGTCCAGACCTTGGATTGCCCACATCCTCAGCACTACCCGTGGGTAGAATCCGCCGGAAGGGATTGGGGAGTCGCTGTCTATAACGACCAAGGGTTTGGCGGCGCCCCAAGTGCGAGGCCTCAACAGTGTAGGCGGGATAATGCCTACTTACACTAGCAATGCTTCGCGAGGGAAACGCCTGGTAGAAGAAATTGTAGAAACTGCAGCTCAGCGTAAAAGGCTCCGTATAGCCGAGGCCCCTGGAAGTGACGCAGGCCGAACCGTGGTGGTCAAAGTTCAGCGGAGTAAGCCTCCGCCTGGTAAGTGTGAAGGAATTGTTTTACGCAATGTTTGTTTAGGTATTTTGGAATGATATGCTAATGTGCTGTGATATGGCCAGTAAAAATTACAAAGGAGCTGACCCCTAAAACAGGGGCAGTAGCATTACGTCATGGAGAGGGGGCCTCAATTTTGGAAGAAGAGGCCCCAGTTGTTAGCATGAACCGTGCACAGGCTCTAGTGCGTGAGGAGGCCCCAACTACTAGTGGGAGCCGTGCGCAGGACCAGGTACATGAAGAGGCCCCAGCCACTAGAACTAGCGACGCACAGACTCAAATGCGTGAAGAAGGAAAGGGGACGGAAGATGTTGGCGAAGTTGCCACTGTCACCGGTAGAGGTAATGAATGTGTTAGCGAGTTTGCAGGATTTTATTAATAGATGAATTTTCTAACTGGATTACGCTACGAGAGAAGAGGAGGTGTCCACATTTGCAGCTGTGAGCAGAGCATGGAGAGACTTCCCTAACAAATTTGCCTTCATGGAAGGCGTTTTCAGTGACATGATTGAGTGCCTAGAGCACGTCGAACCTGGAGCTGGTACGCTATAGTCGTAATAAGTTTGTGATATCACATAGTGGTAATATGTCATCAACGTTTGATGGTTGTTTCTGTTAGGAGCTTGCCTCCGATGGGATCCCACGGACCCCATTGATCTGGACATTATGGAGCCACCATCCAATGAAGTAGCCATGCCATGTCACATTTATAAGGAACTACGTAAATGTGCGTTATGCTCGACATGCTCCTTATGGGAAAGTAGGGGCGTAAATGAAAATCTATGGAAAATGTTGCAGAGGTCAGAACAGAGGGTTGAGTCTCTGACCAAAGAGGTTGGAGACTTAAAATCACGGTGCGACTTCCTATAGGTGTGAGCGACAGGGGTTGAAGACTGGCGCACTGCTATTGTCGACCACTCCTGGTACTGGACCGCCATCAAAAACAGCGTATAGACCAGTCGGGCATTAGTTGAACAGCGGATGCAGATAGAACTCCTAGCCCAGAAAAGCCAAGATTGGAGGGATTATTGTACAAGCATGCAAGAGTGGGGGCAGAAGGAGAAGGACCATAAGCATTTGTACAAGCGGGAAAGCATTACTTATCGGAGACTCTACCGCGATCTTGCCATCAGGGCCCAGTCCTTGGAAGTCTTCCTGGACGTCATCGGAGCTTCCGAAGCCTTCAAGAAGTTTGAAGAGCAGGTGACTATAAGTGTGTCCCCCGAAAGGGCGATGACTCTCCCTGGGGATCAGGCTACAATCCCTACTTTCTTCCTGGACCCACCCTGCTGGAGTAGCGTGGAAAAAGGAAAAGTGAAGGCCGGAGCTACCTTGGGAGAGGATGTATGGCCATATCTAATGGAGGAAGAGATTATGGAGCGTCTGTGGGCTGGCCTGGACAAGCTTCCCTTTGCTGCAGAAGTAGGGCCGTCACAAGTAAGTTTATGCGTGACGTAGTTTGCATTTTCTAATTATGATGTTAAGTCTTGTATAGCTAATGTGCTTACTGTATTTCGGTACCAGCTGAGGATAGGGAAGACGAACCAGGTGAGGAGTTAGCAGAGGAAGCAACAGAAGCCGAAGAAGAAGTAGTGGAAGAGGAGGAGCACAGCGATGAAGAGCGTCCCCCCGTGGACCCAGTGCTGGAACAAGGACCTCACGAAGAAGAAGTTATTCGTGAAAGACTGATTCCCAGAGATGACGGCCCACTGGAGAATGATCCACTAGGGCTGGATCTAGATTTGAGAGATACTGGTGACAACGGTAGTAGAGGAAATGCATAATTGTAGTTTACGCATAGTTTTATTGATTGTGAAGTGAAGCATTATTTTAGGAATGACTGAAAAAATGTGTTATAAAACCTGGTGGATGTTTCAGATGTCGGTTATATATATTTTTTTTCTTTTGTGTTTTGACCTATAACGCGTGAGCGTAATTGTTAAGAATTTCACCTAAGTTATAATGATAGAATGTAGTTGCTAGTTTAAGGCCATTGCGGGCTGTCATATGATTCTGCGAAAACTAAAGACTAGTTTAAGGCCGTTGCGGGCCAGATGCGTAATGTAGAGAAAGCATAAATGATGATAATGCTTAATTCTGGGTAACTAGTTTAAGGCCGTTGCAGGCCAACTGCGTAATCAAGCGTAAAGAGTCATAGTATACAATTCTGCGTAACTAGTTTAAGGTCGTTGCAGGCCATAGCGCAATACAACAAGCGTAAATGATACTGGTACAGTATTTTGCATAATTATGCTAAAGTGATCAAGAAACGTGAATACCATGTGTATGAAAAAGACAACAATGTGAAGATAAATGACTAGCGTAAGAACCGAAAACAAAAGTAAGGTGAAAATGCATGAAATAAAGTTGCTAAGTCAGAACCATGATAACTCACTAAGACATGATAATGTACGCAAGGACCATCGTTCAACCATTGATACGCAATTTTCTCTTAATGGCCTTTACATTGAACTTCGCGTAAGGGCGAGGAGACTTATGATTTGACTCCTCTACGCTACCATCCGGAAATGGCAGGTCAGCCCAAACTAGACTGTCATCATTGTTGTCAGTTTGTTGAGGGGTTTGGAGACAGGTTTGATCATCAGTCATTTCTATCTCTGAACCCCGTTCTTCTTCAATGTTATTGATGGTCCTGGGGGTGATTTCGTCACCGCGTATCACAACCTCCCCTCCGGCATAGGGCAGGTGTATTTCTTGGTGTATTGGTGATGAAACTGCCCTCAGCTGAGCTAACCATGACCTCCCCAAGATCAGGTTGAACCCTGGCATCTCCTCGACGACTAAGAAAGTGGCCTCTATTGGGAATTGATCCCCCTCCACAAACTCAATATGCACCATCCCCTTAACTTGAACCCGTGTCCCGTTGAACGATTTTACACAAACTGTCGTCGTGGACGTGATCTGGTCGACCAAACCCAACCTATCCATGATGTAATAGGGAATGACGTTGATAGCCGCGCCATCGTCCACGTGCACTCTTTGGATCCGGTATTGACCGACTCAGATAGTGATAAACATAGGTTCAGTTGTCACCTAACCTTTCTCAGGATCGTCTTTGATAGACCCGTCATGGAAGGTCAACGAGGAAGGCATAGGTTGCTTAGCTTCGAAAGGAAACATGACAGCATGTATCGCTTCCTCCTCCACTGGCAAGCTTTCATCCACTGATATGGATGTCAGCATGCAAACCATACCTTCACGGTGTTCTCGAGACGTCATAAGCAGGTCGTAAAGGCTCAGCGTTGTGTTTTTTTGTTTGAGAGCCTATTTAACTTGTGTAAATGCATCGAGGAGGTCCTTCTCTAGGCTAGGTTGTTTCTCCCCCTTGTCTTCTTCCATTCGGCCCAAGAGACGAATCTCTCGAGGTGGAACGGTGTTATTCGGGGACCTATTCTTTTTCTTGCCAAGAGAAGGCAGTTGCATTTCTGCACCTTTATCCTATCCCTGAGGTACAGGTGAAGGCACAGAGGCCAGGGGCCTAGGCTTAGGGAAGCTGAGCATAGAGTGATCTTTTGTTGCGTTAACTAATGTGTCCTCTCCCTTTTGTTTGGGAGATGAGGGTTGACGCTTTTGATTGGAGGTCTGCCCCTATGTGAGAGGAGCAACCTGCGGTTTTGGTGCCTTGATAATGAAGGGTTCCCTAGGCATGGGCACGGACGAGGCCGTGGCTTGGGTGTTGCTGCGTGACTGAGAGTGTATTCGAGAAGGTGCCCGTATAATGAAGGGTGGCCTCAAGACCCCACTGGCTGCCAATGAAATGGTTGGCCCCCTTTGTAAGCTGGCAGGGACACGTAAAATAAAAGGTTGTTTTGGTGGTTCCCTCCTCTCACTGTCTGTACTTACCACAGTGATTGTATAAGGATCATCGTTTGCGTTCAATGGGTCCTTATACATGTGCAATGTTTGGTTTTCTGGACGTGTCGGGTTGTTGCTGTCTAACCTGAGTGAACCATCATCCAGCATATGATGAATGTCATCTTTCAACGCCCAACAGTAATCCGTATCGTGACAACACAGCTGGTGGTAGTCACAGAAGTGGTCCTACCTGAAAGATCTTGGAACTGGTGGTTTGTTAGGTAAGGCTAGAGAAGGGTTCTTCAGTAGTTCACAATGACGTATGTGATGCTTCAGAGCCTCCTCGAACACCTTCTCAGGTTGAATGTGCCCTGCCCCTAACAGTTGTTTCAGTAGTTTAGAATGTTTTACCAGTAATGCCGTATACTTTGAGTGATCCTTACGCTCAAAGTTTGGCTTAGGCTGGGGGGCCTTTTTAGGGGTAGTTGTGTCTTGACTGGTGCCGACACCAGCCATGGTCTCAGGAGGCGCCGTGGGTGCCTTCTTGTTCTTATTCTTTTTACTCTCAGTCATTGCAACTACTATCGTTGTCACTACTTTCCCTTTTTCTTTGCTCTTGTTATGTGTGTTCCTGTAGGTGACATACGTCAGGTCTTTGCTGGCCTCCGCAACATCTTGGATGCTTCTAGTTTGAGCGAAGGCCTGGTGTAGAGAGTCAAGGGAAAGATAATACAGTTTTGACTTAATAAAGTCATTGACTACCCCCTTGAATATAGCAAGTAGATGTAAATCCACAATTGGCTCTCGGATCTCATTCAAGGTGGCATTCCAATGTTGTATAAACCTTTGGATGGGCTCGAGCGGGTCTTGTTTCACCCCCATGAGCTGATCCAATGTGACTTCCGGTTTCAAGTTGTATTTGAAGTGGGTCACAAAATGGGTTAGCAGCTCTTCCAAGGTTGAGATGGAAGAGGTGTGGGAGGGCTCGGTACCAATCCAAAGCTTTCCCTATTAGGGACATTGCAAAGACTCGGATGATGGTGTGTGGCCACTATTGCAACAACAAAGAATCAGACCTGAATGTGACCAAGTGAGCATTGGGATCTCCCTCCCCATTGTACTTGGTAAAATGAGGCAGAGACATCCCTGGCGGCACCGCTAGACTAATCGGATCATCCTGGTAAAAGTCCATGATCTAAATAGTATCAGAACCATCGGCTTTGAGGCATCGAACCTCCTCGGTGAGAGTCTGTATGAACTAGAAGGCTTGGTCCAGACCCGTTGACAGAGGTGTCTATGCAGAAGGCATAGGAGGTTGGACCGGGAGGGCGGCATGAGGGAATGGAAACGACGGGAGAGGTTGACTGGCTGCTTGTGGGGTGGGGATCCCTGCAGGTGGAGTGGCCTGTGAAGACCACCACCCACTGGTTTGCGAAGCGGGGTTAGCCGCCACCTGCTGCATAAGATAGGGATAGGTATACTATGGGATCCCTTGTGGAACTTACATTGCAAATGCAACCAGGGGTTGCACACCATAGACCACAGACTGGGTATGTTGTGCCGCCGGGTTGGCCCACTGACCTGCGGCAAGCTGTTGGATGTATGTTTGTGGCTGAACAGCTATGGTGATCTGTTGATTTGGAGGGGGTGGAAACGACAAGGTCTACGTTGGGCACGTTACGGATATGTTGTGGGGTTGTATTTGAGGGATGAAATGGGGTGCATTGGTCACTGGGACCATCGTCGGAATGCTAAGTACCCAGGGTGATGACACCGCCCCCATGTTATTATGCGGTATTTGTGCTTGCAGCCCAGATGGCTGCGCGGTGGCCTGCGGCATGGCAGGGAAATGCATCTGTGCGGTCATGGTTGGGTCCAGGGGAGCGGCCTCTCCGTTGAAAGGAAACAAGGGATTTATGTACATTTGGGGGCTCAGAGTATGGAACGAATGTTCCGACTGGGCTACCAATTCATCCTCTTCCTCTTCCCTATGCTGGGGCTCCACCACAGCTTGGCCCTCGGCCATGACCAAGTGTGTAATGAGTTCATGTTGGTGTTCGGTCAAGGGAATGATGTCGTAAGCTGTTGGCTTGAAATCATGGCCCCCCCCGGTGGACCACCTCAAAGTTTCGTTTTGCTTCGATTTCGGCTCAGCTAAGAGCCAGCTTCTCCTGGATCTTAACACATATAAAGTTGTATTCTTCAAGGGTTATGACCATGAAAATAGGCTCTTTTCCCTGACGTCTCAATGATCGGCGCAATGGCCCTTGAGATCCTGTTGCGCCAGGAGCTACTCTGGTGACCGCGATAGGGTTCACAGATGTGGCACCCAAATCGGTAGGGACCATGGCAGCTGTGGTTGTGTAAAAGGAATCCATTGGTTAATGAGATCGACAATGACTGGTAATCGGATCTAAGAAATGGGTGGCAACCAAAGAACACGAATAGGCTTTCTACCTTGTAGGATTCCAAAGGAATTGTCGCTGAGACCGATCTACACCACATGATCTACCCTACACTTCCCTAGAGGTATTACATCTACAGTTTAGTTTATGGATCGCTAACAGGGCTACCGAAATATTTGGATCAGAACCTATGAGGCCCTCCTTCTAGCGCCAGAAAACTGTAACGATGGAAAACGTTGGCAGCTGGAAAATACCGAACAAATTCCGTGTACACAGTTCTAACCATGGATCCACGCAAGGGCTATGCTGGAAAAACGAATCTGCGGTACCCTGAACGGTCTTGTTGATCAGACAGGGACTTACTAATCAGTAAACCGATGAATATCTCATGAAAATGATCTGATTCGAGGAATCATAAAAACAAGGGGAAAACGATGTAGATGAATTGCAATGATAATAATGTTAAACACGATAAGAGGAGGCTGACATAAGAGAAACACGTAGTTTCAAGATCTACGCTTTGACTTGAAAACTGTATATTTTGTACATCTCGTTATACTGGGGAGACCCTGATTACTAGGTGTAAAGCAAGCACAAAACAACAAGAAAACTGTCCAAAGAGAAGTCCAATCTACCTCGTGGGCTAAAATCGGGATGCAAGGAAGGTCAAGCTCTGACGTCTACTGATCAACTATTTCTGATCAATAGAGTCTTCCCCAGCTGAACGATTACTCCTATCACTGGTGTTCAAAGCAAACTGTGCTCTGTTTCTGCCGTAAGGTGATGCTGTTAACAATTGCCAAAGCGTTGCTCTCTGTATCTCTGCTCAAAAGTGGTAAGTGCTCTAGTGCTCAGAAAAATGTCTTTGCTTCTCTGATTTGCCAACCTCTATGTCTTTGTCAACTGGGGTATTTATAGGCTACGATGTCCTGTAGAAAAGGCGCAACCTTGATGACGTGTGTCCCGAATGTTTCGGGTACCGTTGGTTTGACCATTTTTGCGTCAAACTTCATGACTATGCACAATACGCTCGTTCGCGTATTGTGCGTGTTAAGAAGAGGTGCACATCGTCCATGTTTCAACTATCTTTGGGTTAAATTACGCTCATTCATGCTACGTTGCGTGTATGAGCATAACGTAACATGGAAACAATGGATTCAAGCTGTTTTATGCTTTCTTACACAGCCGCACATAACGAAACGTAAAACAATGTTTAGCTTGACGACGCGATACGCTGTGATACGCTGCATTGCGTGATGAGCGTATGATGAGCAATCACACTTTCTTAGACTTTGCCTTTGACTGTTTTAGAGCTTATTATGTTGTCGTGCGTAACAGAACATAAACCTGGCCTTGAACAAAAGACTTAGCAAAATACATAAGAAGTCACATATTACATAGCTCAAGCTTCTCCCTATGCTGAAGTAAGTATCCTTCTGATGCTAGGCTATGTTTAAGCAAAATCATGCTAAGCACCATTACGCTACGTCACGTGATATAGTGTAAACAACAAAAAGCATAGGAAGATTAGGAATCTGCATAAGAAGTTGAGGACTTGATGCTATGCGTCTCTTGGTGTTGCTCTATCTTATTCTCCCTTCTGGAATTCTGACATGCGCCCTTGCCTGAATTGCGAATCTTTGCCTGAGGCCGACTCGCAATTTTCACGGTGTTTCAATAACGATCTAAGTGTCTATCCTTAGTGTGAGTGGTTGTTTCTGCCGTGAACAGTTGGTCTTCACTGGAATTAGAGCCTATAGCATGTACAGTTGATTGAACGCTTTAATGCCTAACCACTTCACCATTGTGAGGAGGAGGAACATCATTTTCTAAGAAATCCATTATGAGGGGTTCCTCGTCTCCTATTTCACTAAGGACATGGGGGAGCTTGCCCTTCAATAATGAGTGTTGGCTCTCCTACCTTTCACCCCTCATATGTTCCAAAGCGGTGGGATGATAATCCCTTATATCATATTCTCCAGCAATGTATTTAGCAAATAAGTCCTACATGCTAATCTATGTTAAGGCATGGAAGAGCATGTTCGGAACAGATCGATTTGGTGGTAAAATTATGTTACCAAACAAATCTCTCCAGCGCAACTGTTCATCCTGATGGAGGATAAAAGTGTAATCAGGAATATACTCATCAGGATGAGCATAAACTATCTTATATTGTTTAGGACTTGGCTGGTTTAGGTTATGTGTATGTTGCTGACTGTCTTTCATGTTATTCCTAGGTGAGTTAACCTTATGAGAAGAAGCCATTTTATTGGTGTGCTATTCACCGTTATATATGTTCTTATTTAACTAATTAACCCAAAGGTTCGGTAAGGCTCACAACGATGTGAAATATTTCCTAATGTTCAAATTGGCATACAAACACTTAGTCCCCGGCAACAGCACCTATGATGAGTGGCGAGGTACCCTTACATTCAACCATACGAAACAAGCATAACATGTGCGATCCGGTCGAACTCCACAGACTAAATGCCTAAACACCCCATGGAACACTTGGGGTTAATCGTTCGTTGTCTTCCCAGAGTTACTTGTTGTTGTCACGGTGTATGGTTAAGTAAGTCCGAGGTATATGATTTTTTTGGTCTTTTCAGGTTTATCTCCTATGCTAAAGGGTGAAAGGTTTAGAGAACTAACTACTCTAACTAAGGACCTAAGTCTAAATTACCTAGTGTCAGCATCCGTTCCCACTTACCGTACACACCCTGAACTGTGCAACTGTGGCTACCAAACGCTAATCGTTACTGAAATTACCACACGTAACACACGTGCTCGAAGCAGTCATACTGAGGCACCTGACTAGCCTAAGTGTGACAAGTAGCCAATTCCTTGACTAGCCATACACATCTGCATATTCTCATAATCAAGTCGTACTCGTCCCACGTTCTAGAAGATAAAGGTGAGAGAATCTAATCACGATGAGTAGCCAATTCCTTGGTTAGCCGTACACATTCGTCAATGCTCGTAACCAAGTCGTACTCATGCCATGCTACTAGGAAAGTAATAAATAACATTAAATAAACCTATCCATGTACTGCAAGGCTTATCCACAAAGCTCGTCTGTATTGCCGTACACAACTTGTGTTTAGGTACAAAGCTGCTTGAATAAAGAACTGTTCACTTGGGGGACTCCTACTGTGGGCACATGGAAAATATTCTATCTCTGGGGTGATCAATCTGCCAGAGCTTCACTACTTCTAGACTCTATATGTAAAATGAGGGGAGTGCTGCTTCTTATTTATAGATTTGGTGGCAGACCTCGATATCGCGTACGCGATATCGCAGGGGACAACGCGATATCGCAGGGAATGCAATATCGCAGCTTGTGCATATCGCATCTCATTAGGTACCATCTATAATCAAACATAACCACCCATTAGATTGTGCATAAGTAGCTCAAGATGGTCCTTATACACATTCTCAATTTGACTAAGTTATGTTATTGGCATGGGCATCCCATTAAGTCTCCCGAAGTGTTAATTCATGGGTTAGAAAAATAAACAAGGGATGAGTTGAAGTTTAAACAGTTGTTTTCATTTCTTCCCTTAGAGGTGCGAAGTCTTAATTAACTAAGTAACTAATTAATTAATTAATTACACATAGGCTTCACCCCCCCCCCCCATAACTAAGAGCATACCTTTGGATGCTCAATACGGCAAGGATCGTTTGATATAGACACGCTATGGAATGTAGGTGCTCAGGAAGAAGTTAGGTAGAAAAAATGGCAAAATCTCCTCCCAATTTTTTTGCAAATGGATGAAATTCTTAAGCATAATGGCCATATATATAGGGTTGGGCATTGCATCGATGGGGCCATGTATACATGGCTGCATATACATAGGGGGTTGTGTATAGAGGGCCCTGTATACGCAGGGGTCACACCCATTGACCAACCCATGAAAAGCTCAAAAAATGAATTTAAAATGCCAAATTAGGGCGGTTGAAGAATGTAAGAGACCAAGAATGAAATTGAGGACATAAGGAAGGTAACTTGGGCTAGAAAAAGAGTAAAAGATAGAAGAATGTGGTGAGAAAGAACTCCACGGAGAGGAAATTGAGTGATAGGACCCTGAAAACAATCAACCAAGAAATCCAAAGGATGGGAGACTTAACAAGCAGGACTAGAAATATGCAAGTGGGTCCTCCCCATAACAGGCAATAGCCTTAGTAGCCCCTGCATATCCTCAACACTGAGGTTCATGGGTCCCAAGGTCAAGAAATGGTGCTCGCAAGTTAATACTCATGTCCAAAAGATCCTGCCAAGGCATGAGAAGCCCATGGAAACCATGAAGAACTCTCACAACATAAATCAAGCAATGAGGTGACTTACGGAGAGAAATGTGTGAAGAGAGAGATGAGAGAATGAAAATTCCTATCATCAGTCACATGAAACCGTGTGTGCAGTTGTGCTTAAGTTACCCAGTAGAACCTTTCCCAAGTTCAGACCCAAAACCATCCACATACAATGACATCGCAGCAACAGACGAAGCCCTGCCCATCCCCCAAGGAGGTAGGAATGCATCCACAGAGAACCACCACTGCAACAAATATGAGAGGAAGGAAGTGAAATAGGACTAAGTTAGAGGGGACGAAGGAAGTCTCATAACTAGTGCTTGTGGCCTATGAGAGGTAGTCTAACGGGTGTGCTTTGAATTCCCACATAGTGATGACATGATTTTTCTTCCCTAGGAGCCACACCATGCAAGGACCCATATGTGTTCGCATGCATTCAACCAAGGGGTGTGCTTTGAATCCTCATGTTTATTTGTTTTCTTCTTCTCTTTTTTTTTTGAATTTTTTCGGTAAGGACCACACCATGCAAGGTCAAATTGCCTAGGAGCTTCCTTGGAGAGAAGAACGTGGAGTGGTAGGAAATATGTAAGGACACACCAACAACCCAGGGGATAGGATAGAGTGATGAATTTTGCATTCTCCTTGAAGTCACACCTAATTCAAACCATTGGGTCATCCCCAAGTCTGGGAACTTCACATGTCATACATTAATTACAATGCTTTTAAGTGAAGGGTTTGCAGGTTTCCAACAGAAGGAAAACTATGGAGTGGGTGAATGGATAGATTACATGGACTCACTTCGATTTTATAAGCTGAAAATAGATGTAAAGTCCAAGGACAACCATCGGAGGGTGGGAGCCAGATAACTAGGTGGACTATTTTACATGACCCATCACAATGAGAACCATCTGTGTCAAACACCTGATGACAATAAGATGATGTATTAGTGATCACATGAAAATGAAACACACACAAAGAAATGGAAAATAATTAAAGAAAGGAGAAAAATTAACAAGAATGGGCAGATGTATGAACGATGTTGAAAAACAAAAAAATTACAAAACAATGAGGGGTGTAGTTGAATGGATTTGCAGGGATGAGGGTCTCCCAAACAACTAGGTGGAAAGGAGGAGATGCGAAAAATGAAATGAGGTTATCCCAGTGATGATGAGGAGACAACACTAGTTAGGTGTAGTTCATGGAAAGGTTTTAGTTATTTTTGGTTAACCAACTGTGTTCTTGTGGGGTCCTCAGGTTTGTGGATAAGCAAGGCCTCAGATGAAAAGGTTACAGAGAGAATGTAAGGTCTCTCCCATAGTGTTTGAAACTTGATCGATTGAGATACATGTGAGGGGTTCCAATACAACACCTTGTCTTCACGTCTGAATGTGACCTTCCAAATCCTAAGATCATGTTTTTTCTTGTTGTACACCTTGTGGATCTCATTTGAGGACAAGGCCACTAATCAATTCTCATCTAGAACACTTAAGTTGATCAGTCCTTCACGTTGTGCTAGTGGTAGGTCAAGGCCTAAGTCACTGGTTATGGATAGTGTCTAGAGTTTTTCCTAGATTGGAAGTTTTGGTAGTTTCCCATACACTAACTCATAGGCAGAGTACCCTACAGGAAGTTTCCAAGTGGAGCGATAGGCCCAAAGGACATCATTGAGTTTGGTGCTCCAATCCCTCCTATATTTGCTAATGGTTAGGGTAAGGATCTTGGTGATCTCCCTATTGGTAACTTCGGCCTGCCTGTTTGCTTGGGGGTGATAGTGTGTTGTAAATTTATGGGTCACCCCCAAGTGTTGCATGAGTTTTCAAAAAGTGGCACCCATGAAATGAGTGCCATTATCAGAGATGAGTGCATGTGGCACTCGAAACCTATTAATGATTTGTTGTTGGACAAATTGTGCAGCGGTGTTTGAAGAATAGTTGACAACAGGTGCCACTTCTACCCACTTTATGTAGTAGTCCACAGCTACGATGATATACGTCTTTTTTTTGACAGGGGTGTGATGGACCCCATGAACTTTATGCCCTAGATGTCAAAGGGCTCTAGTGGTTGGATCCACTATTGAGGTCCCTCCAATGATGTCGTCATCCCACCATCTCTTTGGCATCATTTGCAGGAGTGGGCAAACCATTTTGTGTCCCTAAAAATTATGGGCCAGTAATACCCCGCAAGCAAGATCTTAATGGTGGTGTGACATCCAGCATAGTGGCCCCCACAAGGCCCTCATGAGCATCTTGAAGGATGTGCAGTGTATCATCATCAGGTACACACCATCAAACCAAGCCATCTGTGCACACCTTGTAAAGGTGGCCATTGATTTCCATGAAATGCTTGACCTTATGAAGAAACTATTATTTCTGCCAATGGTTCCACTCCTTTGGCAACTCTTGAGTGGTGAGGTAGGTGAGAATGTGGCTAAACCAAGGGGATTCCTTGGGCACTTATGGATCGACTGCACCTACAAAGAGGAGTTCATCTGGAAATTGGTCGGAGAGGGGCTCCTCCTCTTCTATGTCATCCCATCGTAACCAAGACAAGTGGTCCGCCACCACATTCTCGATCCCCTTCCAGTCTACCATGGTGAGATCAAATTCTTAAAGGATCACCAGCCACCAAATGATGTGGGGGCTCACCATTGGTTTGTTCATCAGGAATTGAATAGCACTATGGTCAGTATGCACAAACATCTTGTATCTGAGCACATAGTGTTGAAATTTTTCCAAGGTGAACACCTCTGCCATCAACTCCTTTTCGATGGTGGTGTAGTTAAGCTAAGCACCCACAATGTTACAACTTGTACAGTGGATATAGTATGGACATTTCTGATTTTCACACTATGTAAACATAGCTCCCAATGCATAATTAGATGCATCTATCATGATGTGGAAGGGCCTAGAATAATCAAATGCCCGTAGAACTGGATTTTCTATGAGATTTTATTTAAGCAATTGGAATGCAGATTCAAATTCCTTGGTCCAGATGAATGGAGCATCTTTCTTTGTAAGTGCTACCAACGGCTTGGAAATCTTTGAAAAATTTTCAATAAAGCACTGGTAGTAACCAGTGTGGCCAAGGAGTGACCAAAAATCTTTTATAGTGCTTAGTTGGCAGGTGATTCCTTGGATGACCCTGATCTTTTTAGGATCCATACTAATCCCTGTTTGTGAGATGCGATGCCCCAACACAATGCCTTCTTGGACCATTAAATAGTTTTTCTTCCAATTGAGCTATAGATTAGTGTCTACACACATTTTCAGAACTTGCTCAAGATGGTCCAAGGCTTGCTCGAACATGGCCCCATAGGTAGAGAAGTCATCCATGAAGACTTCTATCCCATTGCCAATATTTTGCTGGAAGATGGTGAGGACAAGACGTTGGAATGTGGCAGGTGCATTACATAGGCCAAAAGGCATCTTCTTGTATGAGAAAGTCCCCCATGAACTTGTGAAAGTTGTTTTGGCCTGATCCTCTGGTGCAATTTGAATTTGGTTATAGCCACTATAGCCACCCAAACAGCTGTAACAGCGGTGCCCTGCAATGGTGTCCAACACCTAGTCCACAAATGGGAGCAGGAAGTGATCCTTGAAGGTAGCCATGTTGAGCAATCAAAAATCAATATAGACCCTCCATTTGTCATCTTTCTTTGGCACAATAATGAGTGGGTTGACCCATTCTCTATTGGCAATGGAATAGATGAACCCTGCCTTTAGCAATTGTTCGATTTCATCTTTGACAACTTACTTCAGTTTGAGGTTCAATCATCTTTGTGGCTATCATCATGGCTTCATGGAGTGGTCAATATAGATTCGATGTTGGAAAACCCTAGGATCAACTCTAGTTAACTCAGGATATAACCATGCAAACGTAGCATTCCATTTGTTCAGCACCTTCAGGAACTTCATCTTCTATTCAGGAGCAAGGGTGGTATTGATAATTACCAACTTTCCATTTCACAAAAATGCATATTCCAAGTGAGACAGTAAAGACTTGAGCTCTAGGGGCTCTTGTTTAAAGCTTTCAGGGATTTGCAGTTTCCTCCAATCATCATGGCTATTAACATTGGAGACCTGTTGACAAACCTCTTCCATTTCATCCATGCTTTCTACATAGGCATGCACAAGTCCCTCAAATGGTTCCATGCACAATGCACTACTAGGAAGATCAGCTGTCAACCACTGGATGCCCTCTTGATTGGTGGCTACTGTGTACAGGAATTGCTAGATGGGTGATTCCTCGGTACAACGACTACATGCTTGAATGGATATCCGCTTTGTGGACCATAACTGCTGCACACAGTTGCACCCTAAGTCACTGTATGTGATGCATGGGACGTGCTTCTTCTCAATCTTCCTAAAAGGATTTTCCTTTGAAATTTCAAGGGATAGATCTTAGAGTCCTAGTCGTGCATCCACCGTGCTTAGCTAGGCTCTTCCCATTATGATTGGGAAGTTCCCCTTGAAATTCTCCACATGGATGACCAAGAAATTAGCAAGATAGGACCACTCATAAATGGTGATCATAATGTCCTCCACCAATCCCAAGGGAACAATGATGGATTGGTCTACTAGCTCAAGCTGGATGTTGCTCTTCTTTAGCAAGGGTGGGTTCCAGTTCTTGTACATGTCATGAGAGATTAAATTGACTCCTAATCTTGAGTCCATAAGGGCTTTATATGGCTTGTTCACTACCACCTACAGATAGATGAGGGGGCTTCCCAGATTAGTCAATTTCTAGGAAAGATTATCCAGTTGGTCACGACATGTCTGAGCATGACCATTTGGATGTTGGAGTGTGGTTGGCTTGGAGGTTGCTCGGGCGATGGAATAGTGGAGGCACTTGGAGGTGTAGAGGCACTGGCCATAGTTGTATGTGAGGGTATGTTCAAATTAGTGGATCAGAAAAAAAGGATGTTTTCGTGGTTTGGGTTCCAGTCCACTTGGCTCAGCTGCTAGTTGTAGGTTAATAGCCCTCGTAGCATTTCATTGCTGCGGCTGTGGCAGTATCTCTCCCTGCATAGGTGGAGTAGGTGGAAATTGACTGGGATGTTGTGGAGAAGGAGTGGTAGGAGAAGGTGATGGAGGATAGAAGAGATGTGGGTTTTCCCCCTTGGGTGATGGAGATTGAGGTCAAAAATACTCCAAGGGTGGGAATAACTTGGAAAGGCTGCATGACTAGAAGAGTCCCGTGGAGAGATAGGTTGCTGAACGTAGTACCCCTAAGGATCTGGCTATTTGTAAGGATACTACTACATTGGAGGTGGCATCTACCATGCTTGTGGGTGTTTCCACTATTGGAAGTATTCATAAAGTTGCAGTGGCACTCCACTTGGATAGTATCCTTGTTGTTGGTGGAACTACCTTGGGTTGCCTTGTGGGTAAGGAAAACTTTAGGGCTTTTGCCTCTTTGCCAAGCAAGGATTCAATGCATACACCCCAGCCTCTTGAAGATGTGACACCATAGGGCAAAATTCCTTATGATGTTCATATTGGCATATGCCACATCGATCATCCTCCTCGGTGTTAGAGTCTGCAACCTGCTCTGCTATAGCAACTTCTCCCTTACCCTTATGTTGGCACGTTCAGCTTCCTTCTTGTTGTGTTGATCGCAATTATTACTTTGTTCTCTGGAATCTTCTACAATTTTCAGCACACTCTACAATTTTTTGTCTAGAAAGTCCCACATCTTATCAACCTTTGTCGATATTTCAAATGCAAACTTTTGTAAAGACAAGGTCTTTTGATTCATCACTGCTTCCAATGATGATTCCTCCTCCTCATCATGGAATCACACCTCCCTCTTTCGGATGAAGGGATACTGATTAAATTCATTTTTACTCTCCTTTTCTCTAAGTTTTCCTTCCTCTTTGGCCACCTTGTCAATGAGGTGTTGCAATTAATGGGCCCTTATTTCTGACAGTCGTCCCTGGGCATACACGCAAAGGATCTTTTGCATTTCAAAATAGAGCCCATCAATGATGTGGTGAAGCTGTGCCCACTGAGAGTAGCCATGACCATGGCACTAATTTAGTAGTGAATAGTATCTGCTCATGGCTATATCGAAGGGTTCATGATTACCTTCATGATTACATTTAATACTTGTCATTGAAAATCTCAACCATCGTACTCCATCTTCTGATTGATTCCATTTCCAAGGACCGGTACCAACTTTCTACTTCCTTGATGAGTGTGCGAGGGAAAAGCTTCATCTTCTACCAATCATTGTCAATGTTCTGCAGGATGTAGGCATCATGGAATGCCTACAAGTGAGTTTTTGGATCATAGTTGTATCCCCCTTCAAATCTAGGAATGTTGTTCACATCGACATGCTTGATCTGGCTATCCTTCACATGCCTACTAGGGATCTGAACTACCTCGACAATCTGGAGCATGCTCCAAGTAGCTAACAAAAGCTAATCTAACTCATAGTTATACTAAGGATCATGATGTCTGTGATGATTTTGGCTACCCCTCCTTTCATGCCGGTGAGCATCGCACGATTGGTTGCGTGTTTCCTCACCTTATCCCTCTCGATCCTTTCGACCACCATCCTTTCGCTCCTTTCTACCCCAGTTATGATTAGAGCCTAAATTGGATGAAGGTATAGGAGAGTGAGAGGATGGACAAGAAGGAGAGGAATCACCACTGCTCCAATGTTGGTCTCCCCCTCTACCCTGATGATGACCTCAATTATCCTATCCATCCTTACTACATGACCCTCCATCCCCGTGAGGATCTTAATCACTTTGAGGCTTGTTCTAAATGATGGATTGAAGGATCTGCTGGCCCAAGGGAAGTTCGGTCAAATGGGAATCATCAAAGATGGGTTCCCCATCATTTTGTAGCCCTTGTAAAAATAAGAACGTATTGAATTGTTTCCCCTTTAGGTGTTCATACCTTTTTTTCTGTTGTTGGTTTCGTGCTCATTGAGCCTCAATCCAACGATATTCCTAGTAGTCATGGTCCTCCATGACGTACTCCACTCCATGGTCTTGGATGCCCAGTCTAGCAAGATTGTGGAATAGCATTCCAGGAGCCACATGGTCAAGTGGTAATATTATTTTTCCCTCCATGTCTTGCCATCAAAAATGCTCATCCTGATGTAGGATGAATGTGAAGTTAGGGACATATTCATTGGGATGCTTGTATACCACCTGACATTCTTGTGGCACTGCGTAAATGTTACTATCTTGGGTTCATTCCAACAATGTAAATGATAGTTTTACTAAGGTTAGATGATGCATGTAAGACTAATAGTCCATGGAAATGGTGCCAATGGTGAGCGGCTAGGTACCCCTGCGCCCAACCATACGAATCACGGGTGTTCACATGCGACTCGGTCAAATTTCATAGACTGTAAGCACTTAACATACACTAGACCCTAACCAACAAAACCTTGGGTTAGAATGGTCATTGTCTTCCTAATCTCACTTATGATGTTCTATTTGTGATGGTTAAGTGAGATTAAAGCTAATGATTTTTATAGCTTTCTACTTTATCTTTTGGCGTCTAATTAAGGTATGGAAAGTAAGGAATGAACTATTATCTAATCTATAATTATCCTAATTTTTATTCTAACTATTCCTAGCATAAGTATCTAATCCCATCTTCTGGGCATGTTCTGAGCATCCCCTACACACTACTGGGTTACCAAACATTAAGTGTCACTAGGTTACCACGTGTTGGGTTTGCGTTCAAGATGGTTGTACTTATGGTTTCTATGAACTATGAATAAACAATAGCGATTAAACTAATTTTAAGAGAAACTTAAGTAATTATCAAAGCATATAAATGACTAAGTCCAAATGCTGCAAGGAATTCTTGAAGAGTTCATCTTTATTGCCATCATGCCAATGGGCTCAAATACATCAATGCTCGAATAAAGAGCCAGTCACTTTTCTTACACCTACTACAGGCACTTGGAAAATATTCTATCTACTGCAGGAACAAACTACAAGAGCTTCACTACAACTGACAAAAAGGTACCTCAATGAGGCAGAAGGCCCTCTTATTTATAGGCCAAAAAAGGTGCCGCGTAAATGGGGACACATCGACACATGAAAGGATGCGTCAACAGGGCCGCGTTAACATGGCCACGTATATGGTGTCCCATATACATAGCCTAGTAAACACGGCAGCCAACAAACACCTCATTTACATGAAAAATCTTAAGTATCATAGCCATTTTATAGAATATATTTTCAATTACATCATGCTAGACTAAATTGTTGGCTTTCCTCTACCTTTTTAATGAGCATTGATACTTTTGATTGTGTTGCTTTGTTTGTATATGCAAGTTAGGTCAAAATCAAGGGAGAAAAAAGACAATCAAGAGAGGTGAATAGTCATGCATAACCTAATCATAAATGAGCTAGAAAAGAGGTATTAAAAGTACAAACTTTTAGCATGGATAGGGTTCAGCACTGTGAAGAGAAGGAAAGTCCAAGGAAGCATCTATGGAATCTTGGAAATTTTCAGAACTTTCAAACCTTCATTGTTCTACAAAACTAAAGTCTGAAATCCCATTCAATCTTGCTCCCTTTATTTCAGTCCTACAATAGTTTTGATTCCTGAAAACTGACAAGGAGGATATCAGTGTGAACTTGGTCCCAAACAATGAGCTTTATTAGAAACTTCCAAACTTGGAGAATAGTATACGTACTCACTTGTTACAAAAAGTGTACCTATTGGAGGTACTACATAGTAAGCTAGTATGAGTGGCCTCTTATCTTGCAAAAGAAACTCATAACTCAATCTAGAGGCAACTGGACTTTAGCATTTGTTTTGATACAAAATCATTTTTTATGTGTGAAACTTGTGATTCTTGTGTTACTCTAAGTTGATTATAAGATATTGATGTGAGTAAGAGATCTTTATATATTTTTGGTTGCTTAATCATTTTATTTTCCCTAGATTATGTTGCTGGGTGTATAAGTCATGTTCTCAATTTTATTTTAAATTTACTTTTGTTTCTACATTCTTAGTAGGTTTTATTCATTGTCATTCCTAATATCTATATTACTGTAATCTAAATTTTTTTTAAGCTTAGTCATATCAGTTATTTCAAGTTTTAGTTTGCTCATATTTTAATATTAAACTAGATCTATTATTTGACTTATTTCCAATTTCAAAAAAATTTATGTTATTATATTGTTTGCACCTTCTTAAAAGTTTCACCATCAAACTTTATTATTTCCATTATAAATATAAACCTAGATATTATTTTTATTTGGAATTAATCTTTGGTTTTAGTTTCACACACTATTACATTTTATGAAGGGAGGTTATTCTCAAGTTCTATACATATATGGGAGACACCCTAGGCTTTATTCTCTTAAAACAAGTCTTCGAAGGACCAAAATTTACACATCAACAAGGTTTCCATCATCAATTTTTTGAATATTTATCCAATGAAGATCTAGAAAGGTTATGAGGGTAGGCTATAAATTGAAAAATAGCTTCGAACGCTACTAGCATCATCTCCACTTCAAGAATCATAATATCATATTATGTTTATCTCTTCATTTTAAATTCATTAACCAAAAGAAAAAAAAGCTTTTGAGTTTCTTCTATTTATTTTCAATAGTTATTTAATATATTAGGTCCCCATACAACATATTTATAAAAAATAATGCATCAAACAATGGCATGATAAAGTTGCTTTTATATCACAAGCTTTTCCTAATGGTAGTCTTTTCATTCCATAGATTATGTTATCAAAAGAAATGAACAATGTATTATCACTATTAAGAAATGCTTTCATTTTCTTAATGCTATGAAATAAAACCTCATAAAAATTGTTAGTAGCTTTAAGTGAAAGAGCATAGTTTGTTCTACTATTACTTGGAATTAAATGTCAAAAACATTTAGGATTTTAAAAGTAATTTGTTTTTCTCTATAAATTTGTTCTTCATAGCACAAATCAAATTTTAATGAGTTGAAAGTTTTTAGTGATTTATAAGTCTTCAATAAACTTCTAGCTCTAAAAAATTCTTCATCAAATAATTATTGATTTTTTTGCATTTTGGCCTTTAAACATATTGAGGATAATTGTAATTGAAGTTTTTGTAAGAGTCACATTTCGATTCTAAATCTTCTAAATTTTATTTTAAAAATCCTCCATCATTGTTGTTGTTATTTTCAAGTGATTTTACATCTTGCAATATCTAATATATTGTATATCTATTAATAACATAAAGTATAAAAGAGGATAACAAGATTCAATTATTTCTTCACATACATCAAAAAATTTGATGTTGCTAATATTTTCTAAAGTAGAAAGAAAAAATTTAGTAATAGAGTGACCTTGAAATCCTACAAAAGGGAAGCTAACTAATTTTGAATATTCACTAATGTTAGGTAGAATCAATAGATATAGTCCTTATTTCCAATTAAACAAATGTTTTTCCCTATGATTGTATTATTTATCTTTAGAAGATTGATTTCATCTTGCACTTTTCTTGTATTTTAAGAAGAATTCGGGATTCCAATGACTAATAGGGATCTGATCAAAACTAATTCTAACATTACATTTACTACAAAGATAAATGGTTTTTCTTTGAGGAAAAATAATAGTATCAATGATAAAGGATTATAATGAAAAATCCTGTGATAAATCTTCTCATTCTTAAAAGGTAGCTTCTCTAGTTGTGTAGTTCCAATAGATAAGAATAACAATGATTTTTGTATTAATATGTTTAGCCAAACATACTGACTATATTTCATCAACATTTTTGATTTGAACTTACTAATAAAGAGAATATGAAAAGTTCTCCTATGATTGAATTTCTTTTCTTCAAAGCACCAATTTCATTATATACTTTTCTAATATTCTAAAAAGCGTTGAAGATTCATGTGATCATGAAGAGCCTTAATGTTTTGAAAAAGCTATTAGCATTCCAAATGCTAATAAATGGAAGGAAGTCATTATAGAATGAATTAATTCAATGAACAAAAAAACACATAGGAATTAGTACACCTTCCATCAAGTAAGCATTGAAAAATAAATACACTTATGTCAATAAGTAGAAACCTGAAGGGCATGGATGTTGGAACCTTGAATATTTTTTTAATAATATTCACCTCCTATAGTCAAATTAGATCTTTATAACTTAGTATCATCTACTAGAGTCAAATCCATAACTTCAAGTTTCTAAATAATTAGAATCCTAATGATTCAATTCATTGGGGGGTGTTAGAGGCCAAAAAATGAATAATATTATCAAAAAATTTAATTTATATCAAATTAATGAAGAGAGAGTCTAAAGAAAAAGCCCAAAATTTTTGGAAATGTCTTTTCAAGATTTCATCACTACAACCAATCATGAAATCCCTCCCGTTTCAAATAGGAAAATTATCAAGCCTTTTCCTTGTTCAAAAGCACCCTAAAAAGCTAGATTAGTTAGAAAAAGATATGAGTAATAAATTTTTATTAATTTTAATTAAATTTTCACTTGTTATCAAACATTGTTTCATCAAGGTTGTTCTAATTTAAATTTAAAGTTAGAATAACTTGTTATTAAAATTTCATGTCTACAAAGGAATCTTGAATAAGAAATTTATGTCAACTAAAAGGTTTTTTCCTTTCTTTTCTTAGACTAAGATCAAGCCAAGTTTTCCTAGGACACTCCCTGGGCTAGAGCCCTAGAAAGGGTGCAAAGAGATGCAAGTATTAGTACAAAGTTTTATGTGCTAATCAATTGGCCAATGATCCATGCACATCAACAAGAATGTTTTATTAGAAAAAATTTATAATTTGGTATATAAATTAATTAAAATTTTATGACTTAACATAGATTTCCAAGTGATATAAAATTTTCATATATTTACAAAGAAAAAAATATTTAAGACGTTAGTTTGGCCACTTTTTTTAAGTAGTTAGAAACTGGCACATTAACTAATTTTCTACTTTAAAAGGATTATTAATAAAAAGATTAATGTTTAACATTCAAAGAGAAGTTTTGGGAGGGTCAATAGATCAGTAAAACTGTAAACGTTTTACTGGCTACACTAAGGCTCAAACCCATATCTTTCAACTTATCAAACAAGTATCTTACCATCACTCCAAATAATGAATACATGCATTTTAATACTTTATGTTAACAATAGAATCTAATTTTTCTCTAATAGATCTAATTTCTTTCTATTTTCTTTTTCTGCAGCAAATTTGATCTACCTAGAATTCCCCTATGGGAGATTCTAATTTACTTTTAAATGCTTTAACTAATGCTAAAATTTTTACATCTCCTATTAATGCAAAAATTTATTTTAATTCTTAGAATGTAGATTTATACGTTAGTAAGAAAAAATCTATGAAATGTTCTTCTAGTAATCATCATGCAACTAAGACACCTAATTTTATTCTCTACAATGATGTATATATGTTATTGGTAGCTAATCATACATCATGACTTGTGTTAATTCAAATTTTGGGTTACATACCTTGTAATTGAAGTTTTGATTTGTAATTAAATCATGTTATGTAAAAGCATGACATTTAAGTCATTCAAGCACCCTAGATATATACAAGTAGTGTTGATCATTTGTGAGTAGACTCTAGATTTTAATATCCAATATAAAGAACATTCTAAAGTTCCATATTTTGTCAAGATATTTAATCTTTCATTAATTTTTCAGAGATCAGAGAAGGAAATTATTGGTTCTCTTAGTTACATTAAGCATATTAAATCTATTTCCACATAATTTAATTTTCATAGATATTTTTTTTCAATTAAAATCAATCATCTTAAATGTAAAACAGAATTGGTATTACAAATAGAGAAAAAGACTTATATTCAATTAATTACATATTAAAATCTTCCTAATTATTATAATTTTTATCATTGTGAAGGATATCTGTTTAATGTTTTCTCTTTTCTGCTCATGAAAATATATGTTGAAGAAAAGGAAAAAACTTTTTAATGTAAGAATGAAAAGAAAATAATTTTATGTTGAAAAAATAAATAAACAAGATAGTGTCAATGATAAGAATGATCAACTGGTAATGAAGAAACTAGAGAAAAGAAAAACCTTTGTGAATAGTTTTACTTTCACTACACGAAGTATTGATCAATATTGACACACACTGTGTAACAAAATTTTTTTCTTATGTAGGAAGATTCCTATCTACACATAGATGAAATCTTTGGTTAACAAGTAGGATTTAGCACATGCCAAAAAGACTCACATAATGTCAATTGTGATGGACATTATATGCCAGCATTTACTTTCATACCTTTCTCTCTTACAAAAGCTGTTATTTTGGTAAAGCTTTCTATCATTGTATCAAATTTTTTTTTTTGTTATTTTAAATTCAAACATAGATATAGAAAATTATGTAAATGTTGTTAGGACTATGACCATACATTCTACTAATAATTAATTTTTCTCTCAATTTTTTCAAAGCATCTACTGTAAGACCATTCATGGTATAGGGGTTGCACCTTAATAGATTCCAATAGGACCAAATCCAAAAGTTTTAAGCAGATCTAGCTTAGAAAATAAAAGCACTATAAAATAGAGAAAATTCTCCTTTTTTATTATAAAAATTCTTAAAATACATAGAAAATACATTAAAGGTGAGGAGCCAAGCTCACTCAAAACTCTTTTAAGGATCTTAGTGGCCACAATTATCCCTTCTCAATCCTCAATTGCTCACAATGGAGCCCAAGCTCAAGATAAGACACTTATAAGAGATTTTCCTAACCTCTCTCAAGTACTCTCCCTTGCCTCTCACTCAACCTCCTTACATAAGTTGTCCTCCCTTAACTCTCAAAATCTTTCTCTCCTACTCATGGTTAGAGTTATGCTCTTTATTACCTCAATAATGGTAAATTACATCAATATTTATAAAAAATTTGAAAATAAAAATCTTATAAACCTTTCCTCAAATTAACTTGAGGTTCTTTATATGTTTCCCAAGTCTTCTAACCTTTTATTGGTTATTTCCATCTTACTTTGGCTATTTCTCAAATTGGAATAGACATTTTCAAAAGTTTCCCCATGTGTCTAGGTCATCTCTAACTTTGTTGGGTTGTCTACTGTGAAAACCCAGCACTCAAGTGAGATGTCTACTATTTTTGGTAGACATATAATATGGTCCTTAGACATCTGAAATTTTGGATAGACGTCTACACCAAGATGCTTACAATTTTGGTTAGACTTCTATATTGTAGGTACCAATAATAAAAATGCTCATTTTAATTCCTGGAACCTCCAAGTGTCTCCAAACATGTTCCCATAGATTCTAAACCCCCTAAACTCATCAAAAGAAGCCAAAAACACCTCAAAACATTCCAAAACATCCAAGAATCATCCTTAACAAAATCAATACAAAATGCACATAGCATGTAGTGTAGAATAAGGGGATCAATACAAAATATCATGCTTTGTGATGTTTCACAAGTTGGAAGGTATCATGCCTCCATGACTCAAAGCCATCATAATAATCATGACTTAATGCATTGCAAACATGAGAATGACTATCATTTAATTTTTTGGTTTTGAGATTTCCTTGCTCATGGAGGCTTGTTCTCATGCCCCACCATGCTTCCTTTATTTGAGTATCTCCTTGGAATGCTTCCCTTGCATCCCCATAATGACTCAAACCTACACAAAAGTGATACAAAAATAGGGAAAAATATTTGTTAGCATAAATCCATGCAGTATGCCTCCTTACTCTATGCCCAAATAGCAATGGCATTTCTCCACATGCTACTAATTGATCTTCCTTATTCTTCCTACATCTTTTTTCCAATACAAAATTCAATCTAGCATCTACAGAAGTGTCCAAAAGCATTAACCAATATACTACTGCTATCAACACCCAATATTGAACAATAGCACAATCACTTTTTATCATTCATAAGACTCCAAGAAATCATTCATAGCATCTATATCAAATGCATCCTTCTTACCATCAAATAAAATTTCATCATCGCAAATAGCATTCATCCTTACAATCTCCTTACAACTAGGAATCATTAATGAAGAATTTAAATTACCAACCTTACTATGAATAATATTGCACAACAACCTAAACTTATCATTGTCTTGCCTCATAGTCTAAATATTATTTTCACCATCAAAACAACCTTATTATCATAATTCCAAGATCCACCAAATATGAAATTTGAAAAATCAATATGGAATACATCACCAAGAATTTGATCATGAAAACTCGCAATGGAATAATCAATAAGTTACTATTCCTTAACTTGATTATAATGATCCTTCATTAACCAATGCACTTTGTATGGATTAGGATGAGGAATTGTGGTTAACTTAAATGACTTCACCACCTTGGAAAAAATCACCTTTTCTTGTGCTCCATCATCAATGAGCACACTCAATGAATGAGTTCTAAATAAAATCTTCCTCATAACATCCTCATTGTCACTATTCAACAAAATTACAACTATTCAATTCACTTTGATCAATAATATGAAA
Source organism: Gnetum montanum (assembly GCA_015680685.1). Taxonomy (NCBI): domain Eukaryota; kingdom Viridiplantae; phylum Streptophyta; class Gnetopsida; order Gnetales; family Gnetaceae; genus Gnetum; species Gnetum montanum. The sequence continues at coordinate 864,733 of MNCI01023527.1, read as the reverse complement.
AGGCTCATGTTCACACACCTTCTTTGAATATTGAGGCTCGTCGTCTTGCATATTTTGAATTTCCTTACCTTGATAAGTGTGGATCATCAAACTTAGAAGAGGGGGGATGAATAAGTTCCTTAAATTGAAACTCTTTTTTCAAAGCACATATACCAAATTTAACATGGTTCCCCAACTTGGGTAGTCCACACTCAAAGGATAGATCGCAAGCACACCTTCGGACTTTGTTGCTCTCAAATGTGATTTGAAGGGTACCACACCCTATACAAGATCTAAGGTCCATTTTAAAGTGTTGTAATGCTACACTAACCACTTAAGATCACAAAGTCTCGACAAGCTTAGAATGTGGTTTAGAGGCTTCCATAACCTTTACAATCTTGAGCTTCTCTCCAAAGTGTTACAATGCTACACCCACACTTAATCTTGTAGGATTCTAACAAGCTCAGGCAATATGCCTTCACATAAGAAGCACATTAATCCTAGAAGGTAATAAGAAAAAACAACAATTACAAGGGATGAATGCAACTTAGTTTGCTAATCCTTGTACTTTGAGGTACAACAAACTTTACAATGGAAAAAATATAATGCAATGAAGAGCAAAAGTGATTATAATGATTGCCAAATGATTACACAATGATTGTACAAGAGCTTGGTCATTCCTCAATGAAAATGATATCTTCTTATAGTCACCATGTTTCCAAATCTATCTTGGAACTCATGCAATGACTAGCTACGAAGCATGAAAGGCGTCTTCTTCATGGCTAAGACATATTTTTGCATTTAGTCTTTATTCTAGTAAGACATTTTTTTTTGGTAAAAGACATATTTCTAAAATTGGCAAGTGAAGATGTCTTTGTCTAGGGAAAGATGTCTTTTCCTGATGAAATACATTTGCTATTTTTTTAGAGATGTTTTCTTTTGTGTTGCCTTTAATTCTACCAAGACATCTACTATTTCTTAGAGACATATTTTTTTATCTTCCTTTGCATGATGAATTCTTTGTTCCCTATTTATAACCTTCCACTTCTGCATGTTTCAATGATGATCACTTTTCTTGTGAGTTATTTGGTCCTTCTCCACATTCTTGGAATTCTTGCATGTTCACTTGAGACCTTGTGGATGACCTTTGTCTAAACTAGTTCATTCCTTTGTTATCTCATCTTGGTTCTACAAACACAACAACCACATAACCATACAAACAACCTTTGATGCCATTTTACTTAATTTTTTGACACACCAAAAGGTCCACAATCTCCCCCTTTTGGTGATGTTCGAAACTAAAATGGGTTAGTGAATCATACAAATGTAACCATACTCTTCCCCTTTTTGAATAGTAGCAAAAAGGATAAAACACAACATCCCAAAGTATAACTCAATAGCCAAGCCATAGTCATAAAATATATGCATTGAGCCCAATATCTATTTAAATAAATCTCCAACATGAATAATTTTCAAAGAAATTCTCATTGCTATAATGAATATTGTCGATCATTTGCAATCCTTCATAGTATAAATATGAGTACTTCTTGCTTCAGTGAAGTCCATATAAACAAGAAATTCTTAAGTACTTAAGAGAATATTTATATATATAGCATGTTGAAATAACATAAGTAGAAAAAGATCTCCATTTCAAAAAGATCTGTCCTTTTCTAATCAAAATCAAAGTTAGATAGAACATCCAACAACTAATACAAACAAGACCAAGTAAAAAATTTTATGTATGAGAGAAAATAGACTTTAATGCCAAATCCCAATGATAGAGAATTTGGAAGAAAATGGATTATCAGCTGGAGTAAAATATCTCATTAAATCTTATAATTAAAGATATTCTCATAACATAAATTTTAAAGTGCTGAAAAACAAGATAGGAGCTACCCTATATTAAAACCTAATTTTTGAGGATCAAATAACCTGTCTTTTAAACCAATAATCTCATAAGGTAAACCAATATGTCATAATTCCATCAGAACTCAACTCTTATCAAAATATCATGAAGAAAATGACAAGGAATATGGGATACATTTGAAAAAATAAATTCTCATTAGGGCAAACAACAAATATAAACAAGTTAATTCCAAAAAAAATAGTCAAGTAGATTTTAACAAAATGTTTAAATAGTAAAATGTTTGTAGGTCATCTTAACAAAGAGTTAATCCTACTTGTACCTTGAATACTATGCCAACCCCTTACATGACATGAATCCTTGCTCATTTTTCAATATTTTATTATCTCTTGGCTGAAGTCTCCAAAGACTCCCCCTACATTCGTGACCTTCAAGATGATGATGAGGAATAGGCTCCCTCTACACATGTGTAGCTCTTCTTGGACAACATTGTAAATCATCAAATAACTACAACTATAGGCCAACATTAAGATTAAATGTGGAGACTAAGGTCTCTAATCACTAATATTGATAGAATTATTAGATGCTTATCTTATCTCAGAAATAGTAAAAACATCTCAAAGGCCATGATCTTAGAAGCTAATCATCACAAGAGGTTCATTTTGAACAACATTAAACACAAGAAAAAAACCAAACTAAAAAATATTACAAGATAATGATCCAAAGAAAATCAATACATGTGCTACACTACATATTTTCATAAACTCAATTACATCAAGCTCAAAGATAAATGTAAGAGATGCTCTAAACACTTATTTCACCATAATTTTTATCTAGACAAGACAACAATTTTTGGCTTCTTAAATCATATACTTATAATTTAACTAGCAAGATAAAACATGAAAACTTACCTTGACTTACCTTGCTTGTTGGTGAGAAGAGAAGATTAATGGAGTTTGAGATGAGGTACCCTATCATGAAGTACCTCCTTGTCCTTAGGTTCTCTTTCATTAGATCATGTATGTGATGTCTCTATTTAATCACGTTTTATATGATAAAACCCCTGATCATTTATTGAACTATTTTCACTTCTACACTTCTCTTCATTTTCAACTTTTGGTACCTACACAATTTCCTTACTAAAGCCTTTTTGACAATACCAAGTGTCAATCTTATTTTGATCATCATGAGAATAATTAAGGGTTTGCTTACTGCCATAATTTTTACACACAAGTATTCTCCTCATGATCAAAATTACCAAATTTAGCTATGGTTCAGCTTGAATTCTCATGTGTAACTTCCTCCACAATCTTTAGCTATTTTTTAGGAATCTCATCTTCTTGAACGTTGTTGCAATCCTTATTAAAAGAGGTTAGTTGTTGAATATCATCTTTTATGTTTAAGATTTCTTCTTTCACTTTAGTGTGGATAGCATTTAGCTTAGAAACTATAAATTTCTTTGCCTTTTTAATTAAATAATGCAAAAGAAAAACTTTTCTTTAAATTCATAATACCTTTTATCACACTTACCACCTTGTTCAATCATATGTGAGGAATTTTCATCTATAAGTGCCATGCATATGAGATGTAAATCATTGGAAGAATTGCATGCTTCTTCTTCACTTTGCTCACCATCATCCCAACTTGTATAAAAGTTGGTCTTTTTCAATTTCTCATCATTGGATTTATTCTTTGGATATACCTTGCTATCACTAGGACATTCAAAGGTCATATGGCCTCTTCCTCCACAAACCTAACATTCTACAAAAGATAAATCTAGGTTAGAATTCAAAAATTTTTTACCTCTTTCTCTACCTTTGAGCAAATTAGTGTTGGCGACCGTTTGGGACGCGACCGCCAACGAGTGTCCTCGAACAGGATTTAGGTGCCCGCTGGTCTCTGGCTACACCAAGGCCCAGATACCTCCAAATAACTCAGTAGTTAATGTGAGTATGTGTGTGTGCTGTTGCGGC
>MNCI01023527.1:823432-848865 GCA_015680685.1 Gnetum montanum | reverse complement strand
TGTCATCATGAGTACCTCCAAGGAATCATCTTGTCATCATGGTACTGTAGCCTCACACAACCCAATTGGTTGTAGCCCAAACAACTACGCAACGACTACCCATGATGGTTAATGCTACTACCTCTTCTTCATAATTAATGTTTGACAACCAAAAGACCTCAACAAAGTAAAGGAAAAATCATAAGAAAAAGCCTAGCAACAAGGGTGACAAGTAGATGGAGGCATTAAAGGAAGTGGGCCCACTAAAGCCCACTCCCATATCAACTATACCCATGACCTCATTTGACTAGTCCTCTTCAAACAATAAGCCACAAGATGACTCCAAAGCCCATAACTAGAACAATGCGAAAATGCCCCAACAACCACAACCTAAAGCCAAAGTTCATATTTTTGGGTGCATTGAGGAGTAATGTACAATCAAGGTGATAATCCCATGGCCAATGAAAAAAGCTTCTTCAATGCAATGGACTAGGTTAGATGATCCCTCAAGAAAAAGAATACAACTCTTAGCTTGTATGACCTAATCATGACTTCCATCATACATCATGAAGCATTAGTTAAAATGTTGAATTCCATCCCCATTAGTGAGAATATCCCCACTAATGAGGAATCCATCCATGCATTGACGATTCCTCCATCACCAAAGGAGGTGAAGTCAATGTCCCTTATATTTCATGATAGCAAAATCAAGGTTAATCCCCAAAATGGTGAGGTAACTAGGGCTCCTCTATTCATAACCATATACATAAGATAGTTTCAAGTACATCGGGTGCATGTTGAGTTTGGACTACCCAAGTTGTGGAACCACGTTAAATTCAATGTGTATGCTTTATTTGTTTAAGTTTTAATTTGGGGAACTTATTCATCCCCTTGCTTTCTAAGTTTAATTATTCACATCCCCTTCTCTTCCTCCTCTAGGATGATGATGGGGGATGCACCTAGTATTGCCTCACCGAACAAGGCATTTAGATCATTTATATCTATGTTGCCAAACCCTTCAACCTCAGGTCACTTTAGAGTATCTCTTCTGCAAGCCTTTTTTCTACCTCCTCAGTAGCTTAGGCTACCATTACTTCATGTTTGTCTACAACCATAGCACATAGAAAACTAGTTAACACATGAAACCATTAAATAGCCATAAACATAAGAATACCTATAACTACCTACTATGGTGTCCTAAGCTTCTTTAGGGTAGGTTGGTCTGATGTTAGTAATGATTCCTCCATAGGCCTCTTAAGTTTCTCTTTGGTAGCTCCTTCAACCTCCCTATGTAGTCATTTGGCCTTGAGGACATTCATTGGGAATGTGAGAGGCTCCTTATCATCTATGTTATCAAGGAACTCACACTACCTAACATTAGGATCATTAGTGGTAATGGATAACATATCATCCATCCCTTCTGGTGGGCTCTAGGCCTACACTATTGGATAAATGTGCTTTATCTAATGCCTAGAAAGTTGGCCCATGTCTTAGAGAACCCATAACCCATTCCTGTACACCACCAAAAGTCTACAAACCTCTTTAGATAACCCTTAAAAATGGAAAGTGCATATGGATTATTGTAGATGTATCTATTTGAAGTCTAACGATCTTCTTCATAAGCCTAATAGCCAAGGAAACCATCTAGTTAAACTAAGAGTCATCCATTAAGACCTTCTTAAAGGTCCACCCCTATGCAATATTGATCACCTTCTTTTGTGATAATAGTTTAGGAAATGCACAAGACCTAAACAAAGGATATGCTTTTTTTGCATCAAGGTTCATGGAACCATCCATGGAAATTTTGAATTGGCCCATGTTGGTATGAAGCCACTTCAAAACTTCATCATGATGGCCTAATTCCTTAACTATCCTGATGATAACCTTTGTCCCATCAGCAAGGACACTAAATAAGCTACGAAAAAAGAGGCCCTCATCAATGTCTATGTTGACCTTAATATCCAAAATGATGGTGCTAAAACAACTAGCCTTCTAAACGAAGGAGTTGATGACATGTAGCATCTCTACAATAGGGATGGAAGGGATAGGTGTCATAAATACATCAAGAAAACCTGCACATTGGATGTTTGCTTGAATGTATCCAAACACCTATCCCCTCAACCACTTCTATGCTAGTATCACCTTTCCAAACTTTAGGATGAGGGTATCCTCATCAAATGCTCCTAAAAGCATTATGACCAACTAAAATTACTTAGCAAATTTGGAGAAAACATCTAGTCAAAGGTGAAATTAGCCTTTATAAAAAGCTCTAAGGTGTTTATCTAAATTAGCTTAAGGAATTCCAAAAGGAAACATTATTACAACCTTGCATTATAACCGATTGGAAATACTTAGCAAATTTGGAAAAAACATCTAGTCGAAGGTGAAATTAGCCTTTGTAAAAAGTTCTAAGGTGTTTATCTAAGTTGGCTTAAGAAATTCCATAAAAGCATTATTACCATATTTTATAGCCTTTTACTCCATAACCAAAATATTATAGCCAACACCTTATAGCCAAAACTAAGCCTTATTTTAAACTACGCATAAACTTAGAAAAAAGCATTGAAACTATACATAAATTTAGAAAAAAGCATTAAAACTTTAAAAGGCATTAAAATTTGAAAAAGCATATAGCCATAAACCTTCTAAAAATAGTAAATTTTTTTATTTTCTTAAGAAAAATTTAAAACATAAGTTTTATATGTTGATAAGAAAAGGCTACACATATCCATCACTTCCATCCCCAAAGTAGTAATGTGCTAAAACTATGATTTTGCCTTATCTACACAAAAATTTATTAAAAATTCATATAAACTCCAATTTTAGTGATTCTACAAAGGAAAGAATTTGGAAGTCACAAGATTTCAAGCTGTAAGAATTGCAAATAGAAATAAATAGCCATTTTTACATGGAATATATACCAAATTAGCAAAAACTATAGCCATCACCTTTAAACCCTTTTCGTGCAGGGTTGATAAAAAATTTGTCAAAATTTCATTTGAGGTCCAAACGGAGTGAATCTACCACCATTTGAAAGCCTAAATTAATTTTTACATATTCATGCTTAAAAAAAATTCAAAACCATTGTTGTTTGTTCAAAAAAAATTCACCAATGTGGATAGAATTCTAAAAATGGTGCAAACTTCCTTTTCATATAGTCCTAACAAAAAAACTTTTTAAAAATATGTTTTAAGTCCAATCAAAGTAATTCCACCACCATGGGAAAGCTGAAGCCAAGACCTACTCAACCATAGCTAAAACTTAGCCAAATCCCTTGCCATTTTCTTAAAAAAAATTCATGAACTTACATGAAAATCTAAACACAGCCTAAAAACTTGACTGCATGACCTTAGGAAAATAGTCATAACTCCATCATTATTAATCCAAATTATATAAGAAAATAGCCATGAAAAATCTTAAACAAAGGGCTATGAAACCATATCATCAAATTTTAAAAATATGTAGCCATTTTATTAGGAAAAAATACACATCATTGCTTACTTTCTCATCTAAAAAGAAAAAATTCTTAAATCCCAACTTAATGTAGCTATAAAAACATAGAGAAAATAGCCAAAATGATCAATACCCATTAGAAAGTGCACCAACATAATGTGGTAGAATTTATTTAAATTTAACTTTCACAAATCCTCAAGCCTAGATCTAGTAGAAATGGCCCTACTCCCTAAATTTTGGAAAAATGCATGAACACATCATGCTTAATTTTAAAAATCAAGTCCACTAGAGCAAAAACAACAAAATGACCATGGATATATGTGGAAATAGCCAAAATAAGAGGTGGGATTTCATCAAAATTTTGATTATCCCCCTCTATAAGTGTAGATCTTAGAAAAATGGCCCCACATGTGGTAAGAAAAATGCAAGAAAGTCATAGAAAATAGCTATGAAACTAAAGCAAAAATAGGTAGAAATGCCTACCTCAAAGCAGTAATAGATAAGGCCTAGATGGACATAGGCCTAGGAACCTTTGAAAGTTCCCTAGAATGCTTGTTTCCCTTCTGAATCTTGGGATTCTAACTCTTCCCTCCATGCTACTTGGGTGTCATGGTAGGCTCAATGCTTGGGAAGGATGAGAATTGAGGAAGATGAAGGTTCAATGTTTTCTACAAGTGATATGGGAGGCTTCCACACTAAAGATTAGTGTTCTCTACACTAAAAATCATTGCTAGAGCTCTCCTCCAATGCACAGTTTGCAAGAATGACAATTGAAATGAGAAACTTACAAAATTTAACAATATAAACTACATCTAGACCTAAACATCCACCCTAGCTACTAATTTAGTGCACCATAATTATAAGTGCACTAAAGTGCAAAGGGGGGAAGATTTCTTCAATGGTAATATTGGTGGAAAATAGCTTCACTTTCGAAAATTTTAAATTTTTGGGTTATGGGCCCCACCATACAACTTCCCTTCTATCCAAAATTGCTTCAATGCTAGGTTTTAATTCCTTAAGAACCAAAATATATGACCAAATCTTAAAATTCCATGAATCCACGTTGGGGATACCATGCCCAACATGGATACATGCCTTCCACTTTGTAAAAACATTAAACCATAATTATTTTTCCATTTTTGATAACCAAGACTTTTCTTTTTCAACCTCGGGCTCCCAGAAGGGATAAGATATGGACACAACTAGAAAACATGGGTTTCCATGCTAGGTTAATAGTGCTTACCATAGAGGAAGGGAGGGTAACACCTATTCTTATCCCCAACACTCATCTATCCTATGTTTGACCCTGAAGTGGGTCCTACATGTCCTGGAACCCCTCCAAGCATCTTTGACAATCTTGGAACCTTACCAAACCTAGTTAAAATTGGTTAAAACCTTGTGATTTGGTGTTTCCATGCTAGGGGAGGCTTCATCCATGATGACTATCTCATTCCTAACATGGATGAATGGGGGAAAGCTAAGAATGATTTAAATTAACTACCTAGTAACCATTTCTCAAAGCCCAGTGACCCCTATGCCCTACAAGAATCCTATAGAGCTTCCAAAGATCTATAAAACACTCAAGATGACATGAAACTACCATCCCCCCTCTTATCCACACTGGGGCCATCATGCTTATCATGGAGGAAAAGGGGAAAAACTACATGAGGCACCTAGGAATTCCCAAATTGATGGATTGTAGTATCAAACATCTACTATTAACACTAGAAACCCCAAAATCTAACATGCATGGTCAATAGCCTATTGATCTAGTCTAGGTTTGACTTTCTTGGTTGAGGGTGATCTCTTCCATGCTTAGCATCCTAGTTCCAACATGGATAGATGGGGGGGAGCCAAACCTATGGATGTTTGTATGACATTGAACTTCCAAAAGAAACCTAACCTTGCTAGAAGCTACTAGACTTCCAAAAGCCATCTAAAATGATTGAAACTACCTCCTCTTGATTCTCTACATTGAGGGGGACCTTATCGACATTGAACTTCCCATCCTTAGTGTGGTTGAAAGTGGGGAATCTTGAAAACCCTCTCATAGCCTTCAAAACAATTGGCTTTCAAACTTAGACATTGATAGTTGATGCCAGCAGCCCTGTAGACACTCATTCATAGCTAAAATTGATCGAAAGTAGCTAAAAAAAACCCTTCTCCAAAATATTCCATGCTAAGAATGGAAGCCCAAAAATTATCTAATAACCCTTCAAATGACTAAAGTTTGACATTGGGTATCAACAATTGACACTAGCTACCTTAGAAGCCTACATGCATAGCTAGAATTGCCAAAATTTAGCAAAAATCAAGGCCCCTCAATTCTTTCACAATGAGAACCACCTCTTCCATGCTACCCAATGTGGAGGAAAGGAGGAAACTTTAGGAAATCTTCAAAATAGCCTCCAAAGGCCTTAAACAAATGCCAAAAAATCCTATGTGTGTCCTAGCATCATGTTTACACATCCTAAGATCCTCAGACCTATCAAAATCAATCACAAATAATCATAAAGCATTTCCCCTTGATCTTCCACATTGACCATGGAAACCTTAGCTTGAAAAAAATGTGAAAGCATCAAAAATCACTTCATAATCATTGAAATGACCAAATCTTAACCCTAGGCAGTAGCAATCAACATTAGCCACCTTGGAGACATACATGCATGATTAGAAATGATACAAAATAGTTAAAAGTTGTTTCCCCTTATTCTTCCATACTATGCATACTATCCTCAATGTGGAAAAAGAAGGGGAAACTCAAAAACCATCTAAGAAGCCTCGAAATTGGCCAAACTTAAGCTCAAACCCTAGTCCTTAACCATGGTAACATTGGAAACACTCATGCACAATTGAGTAAGGTCAAAACTAGTTCAAATCTAAGATTTATGGCTCCTCCACATTCAAGATCTCCTTGTCCATGCTTCCCAACGTGGAAACTAAAGGGGGAACTAATTTGAAGCTCATAAACACCTCAAAATGACATCAAATGACCTTACATGCACTCTAGAACCCTATTAGTAGTCATTGAAGCCTTCAAACCTCAAAAAACTAATCCTAGATGGCCAAAAATTGGTTCCCCATAGTCTTCGACACTAAGCCCCTAAGCCCCAATGTGGAAAAAGGGGAGCGAAAGTCCAAAGAACACTTGAAAGTACTCAAAATTACCAAATTTTGACATGGAGACATTGCCCTTAGTCCTAAAAACTCTAGAAGTTAACATGCATAGTCAATTGTGACCCAAATTATTCTACATCTGAGATTCTTGCTTTATCCATGCTAGAGGAGGTCCCTTCCATGCTAAGTAGTTTGGAAACAAGGGAAAAAGCTAATTTTCCACTTCTAGTGGCGAGATGACACTCCTGGAAGCCAAAGATTTACACCAGAGAAGCCTAGGACCTCATAGCATTGATATTTTTCTCATTTGATCTCATTTTAATCTCCAAAACACATTCTCTACAATCGTCCACACTATAGTAACTCCCCTAGTGTGCAAATAGAGGTGGAAGATAGTAAGTACCCTTGAACAACCTTCATATATGCTCAAAATTAGCTAGAAACTTGTATAATCAAGGTCTATAGTCCTAGGGGCCTAAAAACCTAGGCAATGTGCTCTTAAAACACCTTAAATCCATGAAAAATACGTCCCCTCATTCTTCCACACTAGGGATACCATGCTCAGTGTGAAAAAAAAGGGGAAAACCATTTCAACATGTTTTAACACTTAAAACTAACTTAGACTACCTCAAAATGAAGCCAGAGAATGCACAAGCTCCAAACGTGGGCTTCAACTATTGATTTGACCTCATTTGATTCTATTTTGACCAAGATTTTGATTCTCCATGCTTAACCCTCTCTCTTCCATGTTGGCCAATGTGGAAATAAGGGGGAAGACTTTAGAACCCACTTTTTGGCCTTTACAAACCTTTGCAGTACCCAATTTTGATAAATTTTCTCCTATGCTGCCTTGGGAAGGCCCTAGAACCGTAATTTTGATCTCTACTTTCCATGTTGAGGGTCCCTTTTTCCATGCTGATCATCATGGAAATAAAGGGAGCCCCATGTGAAAGCCTTAAAACTCTTAATTTCTAGGTCTAAACAACCTAGAAATAGACCTAACTAATGGCCAAGCTCTCTTAATAACCTTGCAACCTCAAACCATGGTCCTCTAAGGCATAAAAATAGCAAAACCTAATCATTTTTTACCTATATTATCCAAATTTTATTATATATAACCAATTATGCTTGATTTTTGCCTTATTACATAGTGTTTTTGCTTGTTTTTGGACTTTTGTTGCATTATTCACCTTTTTAACATTCTATGGCCTTTATGTAGCCTTATATCTTCTTTATTTGCCTTATGATAGCCTTATTTACTTATGTTTGGCCTTTTAATGGTATTAAATAGTGGGCTTTAACCTTTCCTAACCATTGTTTGACACCATTTGACCATGGCCAACTATGGCCTTGAACTAGCATCATACTCCACCAAGACTCTAAACTAGCATCATGGCCTACTAAGGCCTAAAATTGGCAAAATTGTGGCCTTTGCTAACCATTTGTAGCTTTATGTCTTACACTTCCCCTTGCTTGACCCTTACTTAACCTTTGTTCACCTCTATTCCATTTTGTCAAATTGTCCTTACCTCATTAATTACCTTGGATGATCTTTTTTGCATTAGGTTTGTATATGTTTGTATAATTTTATAGCATTTTAGCATTATTTATTTATTGTTACCTAAGTGCCACTTAATATGCTTTTGGTTGATATGCAGGATCAAAGCATGAGTACTTGGAAGCAAATCAGATTACCCTTGTGTCTACATCGACCTCACAATGATGTTGAATAGTGTGTCAACCATGATTGCCTAGATCTTGAGCCTAAGAGTCTTGTAGACCACATAGCCTTGATAGAGAAACCTATAGAATGGCCTAAACACCTAGTCAAAACCCTTGACATAAAGATGAGTGACAAAACCGAAGACTCTCTATTTGAGGTTCCCATCACAACACACAATGGTGAGGAGAAAGCCCTTAAACTAAGTTCCTCATTAAGACCTTAATATGCTCAAGACATTGCCAACGTTCTACAAAGCAACATTAAGTCCTTTACCTAGTCATATGAAGATATGCCTAGCCTAGACTAATTCCTAGTGTAGCATAGTATCATACTAGACCCTAGCATTAGACTAATTAAGCAAAAAATGTGCAAATTTAGACCTTATTTGTCCTTGGTAGTTTATGATGAGATCTCAAAGCTCTACCAAGCCAATTTCATTAGGGCTATTGACTATGTGGAATGCATGTCCAATATAGTGGTAGTCCCTAAGAAAAATGGGAGTATCCACATTTCCATTAATTTTCAAAACCTAAATAAAGCAACTATCAAGGATGGCTTCCCTTTTCCTAGTATTGATCAACTTATTAATACTATGGTCAAACATGTCTTTTTGTCCTTTATGGATGGATTCTTGGGATATAACCAAATTAGGATCAACTTAGAGCACTAACTTAGCATGATCTTTGTGATCCCATGGGATACCTTTTGCTCTACTAAGATGCCCTTCGACCTTAAGAATGAAAGAGCAACATACCAAAGAGCCATGACCTATGTCTATAGTGATTACATGCTAGGTTTTCTTAATGACTGCATAGATGATATGACCATTAAGTCCAAAGTGTTCAATGAATATGCTAATGACCTAGATCTTGTGCTTAAACAGTGCCTCAAATACGAGCTTAGGCTCAATCCCAAAAAATGTTTCTTTGGTGTCAAGACTGGTAATATGCTTGGCTTTGTAGTTTCTAAAGCAAGTATATGTATCAATCCTAATAAGGTTAAGACTATGTCTTAATTAGTAGCACCTACCAACCTTAAGGAGCTTCTGGAATTGCAAGGTAGATTGCAATTTATTAGTAGATTTATCACTAGGCTTACAGATAAGTTGCAACCCTTGCAACACTTGCTTAAGAAAGGAGTTCACTACAAGTGGATAGCTCAATACTAAGAGGCCCTCAAAAACCTTAAGCAAGAGTTGACACAACTACTTATAGTATATCCTTCGTAATAGGGTAAATCATTTTACATTTAACTACACCAATTACCTCTCTACTCTATCAGAAATGTGATGATAGAGTAGAAATGCTCGTATACTACCTTAGTCATGCATTAGTTTCCCACGAGACCTAATACACTAAAGTGGAGAAGTATTATCTAGCACTAGTCTTCTCATTGAAGAAGTGGAAACACTACCTCTTTACAAGCCAAGTCAACATCATTTGGAAGAATAAAATACTTAGAGCCATAATGACCAACATCTATGAGAGTATCTATATAGCCTAATGGAAAGCCATAACTATGAAATTCCACCTCCATTATGTCTCTCAATACTCAATGAAAGGTCAAGCTATAGCCATACAACTCATAGTTCTACCTATCAATGACTATGCATCCATAGATCCTATGTTCCCAAATGAACATGTTAACATAGTTACTCAAGTGCTTGATGGTTATAAGGTAGTCATGCACTTTGACAGAGCTTCAACTGCACATGGAACCAATGTTTTTGCCATCATAACATTCCCATATGGTGAAATCTAATCCTTTTCCTATCATTTTAAGTTCCCATGTACCCATAACTTAGCAGAGTATGAAGGTTTGATTAGAGGAATGATGGTAGCTTATGACCTAGGAATTAGATACTTAGTGATCAAAGACGATTCACAAGTTGTGGTTAACCAAGTAACTGAGGTGTATGCATGAAAGGTCAAATACTTACAATCATACTGTGATCTAGGAAAGCAATTATGAAAAAAATTCATAAACATTGATATCCAACACATACACCAAAATGATAATGCCATAGCCAATGCAATTGCAACATTATCCCTTAGTGTGACGCTACATGTGTTTAGTAAGTTTTCCACCTTAACCATGGACTATGCTACTTCCATCACACAAAGCACTAAGGATACCTTTGTGGTCATTGTTCATATTGCTCCTACCAAGGAGTGGTATGACAATATAAAATTGTATCTTATGCATGAATAACCCTCACAAGGATTGACTACTACTCAAAAGGATGCTATACCCAAGCAATCAAAGCAATATGTCATCATAGGTGATAATACATTATGTCAATGATCCTATGATGACATACTCTTAAAGTGCTTAGGTAAAACCAAAGCCAGAATAGTCCTAGTGGATGTTCATGAGGGTGTTTTTGGAGGACATATAGAGCAAAGAGCTATTGCTGCTAAGATTAAAAGGTTAGACTACTATTAGCCCCATATGGAAAATGACTTCCTATAGAAGGTTAAGTAGTGTGACACATGTCAATAATATAGCAACCTTATACATGTACCACCAACTGAGTTGCATACTACTTAAATAACATGGTCATTTCAATAATGATGGTTGTATATCATTGGACCTATAATGCTTAAGTCTTCTATAGAGCATAGATTTTTCATCATCATAATCAAATATTTTACAAAGTGGGTTGAGGTTATTTCCCTAAGGAATACTACATCCAAGTTTGCGAATTCATCCTAGAGAATAGTATAGCCTATTTTGGCATACCCATGACCATAGTCAGAGACAATGGACCACAATTTCATAGCTAGGAAACAAAAGATTTCTATCATGACCTAGTAAGCATTCTAACTCATCACGTTATTACCCTTAAGCCAATGAATAAGCAAAAGCAAGCAACAAAGCCATCATTAACTTGCTCAAAACGATGATCAACAACAACAAATGTAAATGGCATGAGTGACTTTTCCATGCACTATGGGCCTATAGAATAACCTATCACATAGAAACCAGTATGATCCCTTATAGTTTGATGTATGATTCTAAAGTTGTTTTATCTCTTGAATTTTAGGTGTTATCACTTTGAGTGTCCTTTACCAACTTCATCAACAATGAGTAGAATAAGGAGTTGAGGACAACAACCCTAGACTTAGTGGAGGAGAAATGTATGTAAGCACTTGCTCACATCAAACACTATCAAGAGAGGCAAAAGTGGCAGCATCACCATAACTAGATCATGCACAAGATCAAAGAAGGACACTTGGTCCTCAAAGCCATCTACGAGCAAGTGAACAAATGGTCAGCCAATAGGAGAGAGCCCTTTCTTGTTACTAGAGCCTATGGAAATAGTGCATTTAGAATAATGAACATGGATGGTGAATTTGGTCAATCGTTCCTATCTAAAGCCATACCACATATAGCCTCTAATCATCAACAAGTAAGCCTACTTTCAACAGCTTGTTGGGACCTTAAATTGGTACCATGACCCATCATAGTCTTAAACTAGCAACTTTGGTGACCTAGATAGCCTAATTCTCATGTGGCCTATATGCATTGTAGCATTATAATATGCAGTGATGCTTTGTATTCTTTTTTGGTGCCTCTTAGGTCAGTCCCCTAGACAACAAGAGTGGCCATTGAAACACCACAAAAATTTGCATGTTATATCCAATTTTCATCATGTAGATTTCACCCCATGAAGCCTAAGGTAAAACTTAATTATAAATGTGAAGATTGTAATCCATGGAGGGCAATCTCACATATCCCATGCTTTTGGAACTGAAAAATGCCTCATAAGTGGTCAAAGCCTCATTCCCTAAGTAAAGAAAGTCATCTAGTGTCTATATTTGGGCTTGGGAGTTAAAAATTCCTTTTGGAATTCCAAAAATGAAAATTTGATGGGTTTTGTAGAAGGTATACATTTTTCTATGATAAAAACACTTCTAGAGAATAGATCTCATCTACCCCTAGCATGGAGAGCTGGGGGGATTTCTTCCCTATTTTGGAAACCCCTTCCCCAATGTGGAGACTACATGATTAGCCTAGAAACATTCCCTCCTCAGTGTGGAAGTTTTCCTAAAGTATGGAGGCTATACCCCTAGTCTGGAAATTACATCCCCCCTCCCCCACACATCCCCACCTTTCTCAGGACCTAGCATGGAAGCCACAATAGCCACAATTCATTACTCCATGAACTCCAATGTTGACCTACCACTTTAGTGTAGAAAGAGTGCCCCCATTACTATTTATAGTAAATGGAATGGCCATTTGGGGAAGGCACTTATTGTATAAAGTAATCCTTAAAATTTGGAGACCCATCTCACCTACATGAGGTAGAAATTTGTAGCAATTTGGCAACCATTTTTCAGCCATTTTGTAGAATTACAACCAAATTATAGCCATTTTGTAGCACCATTCATGGCCTAAAATTTATAAAAACCAACCTCAAACACCATGTACAGGTTCCAAACGTTTTGCAATTCAGCAAATTTTGGCATACACACACTTTTGCAATCTTATACTATTCAAATTGGTTACACAATTTAGCAATTTATTCATGGTTTTACACTTGGGCATTCTTAAGCACTTAAGAGTTCTTACAAGTTTTCATACTTGTATTCTCTTGAACCCAATGTAGAAACCATGTGACCTTGTAAACCCCTTTGGGATTTGTGAATTTTCAAGATTCATGCTACACTCTTGGGATTTCCAACTTCTAACATAGATCACTTGGACAACTTGGATTCTTCACACTTCTCAACCTTCACAATAGCCAATGTTATAGATCTAAAATTGTAGCACCAAATGTTTGATAGCATCGAGAGTGGTAGTGTGACATCCTATCCTCGAATGTCATGGCAAACATCAAATATATGATATATTAGACATTATGCATATAAAGAAAATATACCAATGTGAAATATAAGTGATATTTAGCATTATATATAAAGGAAATAATAGGAAAAATGCAAAAAAAATGAAAAGAATGCTTTATTGATATGAAAAAGTGTATTCGGGTCATGCTCTAAGAGTGTTCCTTGGGGTTTTCTTCCTTTGGCATCTATCCCTTAGAGCAATCTAGCAATGCCACCATGGTTAAGCCTATAACCCAGCTAGAAGGAATGCCCAGTCCACTTCCTATCCCACTTCACCCAACTTCCTGTGACTTGCCTATACTGGCTCTATCACTTCATGACTTGCCTATACTGGCTCTGCCATTCCAATGCTAGCATGACCTCTAACCCCAGGTATAAATTCCTTTAATCAAACCCCTAAAGGTTACCTCAAGAGACACATTTGTTATTACAACATGCCCTTTCAGGTCTTAATCACAACTACCCTTTTGGGTCTCATTAAGAGAACAATAACACTTGTTATGAAGAGACACCATATTCATTAGGCAACCACCATTTGGAAATGGGGATGTGACAATCTACCCCCCTTAGGTTTTGTTCATCCTCAAACGAATCCATGTTCTTTATCTTCTTCTAGCTCCAATGCTTTCTTTCATGATGCTATGCTTCAATAATCTGACTTCTCCTTTGAACTTGAAGTTTATTTCTTGCTTATTCTGCAAATAAGATATATGTGAGAAAGATTATATGGAAAATTAAATATTAATTTCTTAATACTTACTTCATTTTCCAAGATGATGATAAGAAGTGAATTAAAGATCTACCAACTACCAATCACTAGTTCTAACCAAGGTCACATAATCTGCAACTTGTATTTGGTTATCCAAGTGAAGGTAGGGCAGATTCTTTATTCCAACTTGAATTTTCTTAGATATTTTATCAATCTAAAAGTAAAAAATGAAGAAAATAATAAGATCATCAAATAAAAGTAAGAGTCAGATACTTCTTCATCTTGATCAACATTATGAACTAATGGGAGTAACTATAATTCTACCATAAGTGGTATATGATTAAATGGCCTGGTTTGGGATGGCAAGGCTTGATCCTGATTCTTATCAACTTCTTTTTTAGAAATCAACTCTAGTAACTTGGTAACTTGAAATAATTGAGCATCATACCAACTATAATCTAAATTTTTAATGAAGAATATTGTTGACCCATCTTCATTAATCATTGTAGAATAATTTGTAAACTGTGGTTCTTGATAAGTGCTATCCATCAATATCATTTGTTCCTGAATTCTAGAATCTGATTTATCTACTAAATATTCAAAGTAAGTAGAATATGCGCTAGCTAATTGAATTGCATGCTAAATTGATAGAAACAACGTTTTCAAATCAAGTTCATCTTCCAAATATTTCTTTACAAATCCATATTTTAAGAATTAATAAACGTTACCTCAAACTTTTGCATTGAAGTCTCCACAGAGAATAAATGGAACTAGATCAGTACAACTTAGGAATAAATTTTTCTTTAAACTTCCTTCTATTTTCTTAATCAAGTATGCTCCTTGATGAGCGACAAAATACCCCCTACACTCAACCATACAAATATGAGCATTTCACACACGATCGAATTCCAAAGACTAAGTGCTTATGCATCCTTGTGGAACAAGGACGAGTTAATTGATCGTTATCTTCCCAAACTTACTTGTATGTCACGATTGTATGGTTAAGTAAGCTTGAGGCATATGATTTTTATATCTTTTATGTTTCTATGTCCTATGCTAATAGGGAAATAGAGATAACTAGGTGACTAATTTAACTTAACTACTCATTAACTAAGTTCTAACTAATCTTAACACAAGCATCCATTCCCACTTGCCGTACACATCCTGAACCAGTGCAACACTATTGGGATTACCAAATGCTAATCATTACCAGGTTACCAAGCATTACACACATGCTCGAAGTGATCGTGCTTGTGTAATTTAATTATTTTCTTAATTGATCAAAATGAATTGTTGTGCTAATAACATAAATATAAAGTGCATAAAATAAAATAAATGCATAAGAAAATAAAATTAAAAAATGTGTAAGAAAACAAATCTCAAGTGCTACAAGGATGAATCGAAGAGCTCATCTTTATTTCCATACACAAGGTATGCTCAGGTACATAATGCTTGAATAAAGATCCATCCACACTTAGACCTCCTACTACAAGCACTTGGAAAATACTCTAACTTTCAAACAGACTGCAAAAGTTTTGCTACTTAACTATTGAAAGAATTTTTTTCCAATTGTGCACCTCGGCATTATATTTATAGGCTTGGGAGCAACTACTTTAATAATTAGAGTAACCACTCTAATAATTAGAATAACTGCTAAAGCAACTGCTAGAGTGACCACTCTAATAATTAAAATAACTACTAGAGTAACCACTAGGGTAACCACGCCAATAATTAGAGTAACTGCTAGAGTAATCACTAGAGTAACTACTCTAATAATTAGAATAATTGCTAGAGTAACCACTCTCATCATACCCCCACAACTGAATGAAAACTCGTCCTTGAGTATAGAAGAAAAGAAACAAGTTCTTTACAAAATATTTGAAAGGTATGGGATTATTGACTAACTAAGAATTGATGGTGAAATGGGATGACAGACTCAATGTTCCCAGTGAATGGATCAATAAGCATATTACAACATTAGTGTTCATGACCATTGTGGTGAACACTTGTACATAAATGACATCCAAGCCTTTATTTGGTAGCTTGTAGAGAAAGAGAGAGAAACAAAATGAAGTATATTGCCACCAATGCTAAGATTGTGCCTTCCATTCTTTATCCATAGCCACACCACCAAAATTTCTCCTTTCATAAATGCTCCAGTTCTGGTCCATCTTGAGTGCTTCCTCCAAGCCCAGTCAATTTTTTGTATGATCACCATTTGCACACACAACACAGTTACATATGAGCAAGGATAGATAAAACAAAATGTAGTTGATACCTTGCCTCGATATGAAGCACATTGGCTGAGTTGTGGTTATGGAAGAAATTGGTTCAGAGATTTATCACAGGTGACTACCCAAGGTGTAGGGGTTAGGTGAACAGTAAAATGGAGAAAATTGAAAAATTTATGCCAAGGCCCCCACGACTAAGAGCGAACCTCCGGTAGCTATAAGATGGAAAAATATGATGAACAAGAAAGATGAAAAAAAATAACAACAACAACACCAATAAAATGGATGTCATGGGGATAAAACAAGAGATGATTGATTATAGAAAATGTTTAAGGAAAAGAACTTAACAATTTCACCAAAAAGGAATGCCAATGGGTCCTCCCCAAAGCAAGCTCATACCTATTATGCCTTAAAAAACCCACAAACCAAAGAGTCTGTAGGCTCTAGGAATGTCATTTGGAAGCAAGAGTTAAAAACTTACCCACAAGAATTCACCAAAGAAAAATAATGCATCAACCCAGAACAAACTAATGATAAAACTGGCAATGAGTTGGAAAATGGGAAGAAAGATGGAGAGGAGATAATGGAATGGAATCCCAAAAACAAGGTTGTGTAAAACCCCTTGTGTATTTCATGGTTAAGATAACTGAGTAGAAATCATCCCAAATCTAGACTCAAACTAACCACATTCAGCGACCTCAAATCAATACACTTGGCCAATCCATCCTCTTAAGGCAACAAGAATGCTTCCACAAAGAGTGGCACCATCCCAAGGAGAGTGAGATGGAGAAGCAGGAAACAAGAAAGGGCCTTAGTTAAAGGGAACCTTCAAGAATGGGTAACATGTCTTTCTAGTTCCATAACCGATGCTTGTAGCCCATATTGCTTTATTATGTCTCAGGGGTGTGCTTTGAATTCTAACCTTTTTCTCTTTTTTCTCTTTTTTTTTATGTTTATGCATGAGAACTACACCATGCAAAGACTTTTTTTTATTCACTCAACTTCCTAATTGATGAGACGCAGTTTGCGTCGGCCGCGATATCGCGTACGCGATATCGCAGTCAGCTGTCATGTCTATAAATAAGAGGCGGCACCCCCTTGTTTGGGGATCCCAATTTTAGTGTAGCGAAGCTCTGGCAGTTTGATCCCTCCAGAGTTAGTTTTTTCCCGTGTCTGCCCGCAGTGTGGTGAATGTGATTGTATGGTGTCTTTATTCGAGTGTGCCGTACTTGGACACGCACATGACCGGCAATAAAGATCGAGAGTACTTCATCATTGCAGCATTCACTTAGTTTCTTTATTGTTATTTATTTCGTGTTATTTATTGCTTTCATAGCACGGTGTAAGTACGACTTGACTACGAGCATCTACAGGTGTGTACGGCTGGTTAAGGAATCAGTTACTTATCGCGATTAGTCTCTCAACCCTAAACTCCTAGAAGCGGAACGAGTACGACTTGATTACAAGCATTTAAGTGTGACTGCTTGGTAGCCCAGTGGTGTAGCTAGGGGGATCTATGCTTGGTAACCCAGTGGCGTATTTGGGGTCTACGCTTGGTAATCCCAGTGGCGTACCTAGGCCTATGCTTGGTAGTCCCAGTGGCAGTCATCCACGAAGTCCAAGATGTGTACGGTTGATCAAGGAATTGGTTTCTCGTCGCACTTAGGCTAGATTAGATTTTCTTACCCTTTTCCTCTTAGCTTAGATTTAGTTAAATATTATTTTACATTGCCATCAGGAGTAGCGTTAGATTTAGAACACATCATACACCTCATCTAGACTAAACCATACGTGACATATGCAAAACTAGTCTAGATGGGAAGATAGCGAACTGCGACCTAAGGCTAACTAATCTAGGTGCCACAACTAGTCCATCTGCGGGGTTCAACCGGATCGCGCGTGCGATGCTCGTTTCGTATGGTTGAGTGTAGGGGTACCTCGCCACTCATCATAGGCGCCATTGCTGGGGATGGTGCTAGTTATCTAAATTAGTTAAATCATACAAGGTCGCTGTAAAGAACTTAACGAAATATCTCTTAAAAAGAAGAAATTATTAAAAAGTCACATAAATTCACACACAACAATGTCTCTCCAACAAGATAATAATAATGCCACACTTAGTGAGGATGTTCATTGGAGAACCAATGAGTTATATGATGATGAAAGTTGGAGTATACAACCTGAAGTGGGAGTTTCCTATAAGCATGAATAAAAACAATGTCATCACAACGCATGAAAGCCTAACTTACCTGATGACGATGAACCCCCACTGGCCACTACAAGCTTAACGCAAATACAAGAGGCCGTTCGAATCTCACGTAGGCATCGTAAAGAGAGCCAACTACCCAGGCTCGATTTAAACAACTTTCCAAAATTTTCAGGAGGCTATGACTTAGATCTACATCAACATTTACTAGCCTTCTACGATGCCTGCACATGGAATAACATTGATAATAGTTGGCAAAAATTAAAGCTCTTTCCTATGACACTCGTTGATCAAGCAAAAGTATGGTATAGATCGTTAAAACCAAATTAAATACGACGCTGGTCAACAATGGTAGAGGTCTTTAACGAAAAATATCAAACCTACGCTAGAGTGTCAGCCTTGAGGAAACAAATCCAAGGATGGAAAAAAGAAATACATGAACCTTTGGACATGGCCTTAGAAAGATATTATTCACTGTTAAACAACTGTCCAGGCCATGGGTTTTCCGAGGAAAGGCTAATGTATCACATCGTTGATGGGCTACGTAATGAAACAAGAGGGACCTTAGGAACGTATGCCCGAGGTCAACTATACAACCTACGAACCCATCAAATCCAAGAGCTTATTAAGCGGGTAGCAAAAGAAGAAGGAGAAATAGCTACATGGGAGAGCATTGAAAAACATCAATGGGACCAAAATTGTAACTCAACAAAGGTCCATGATCATAACAAGGAGAGATCAACAAATTCCAAGGTGGAAACATCATCTTTGCCAATACAACAATTGTTAGAAGAAGCGGAGGCAAAGATCAATAAGATGTTGGAATGGATGAATCAAAAGTGTGGAGAATATGTCAACATCATTGGAGATAGAGTTTTCACAACCCAAGAAGCAGGGCGAAATCATAGACATTCGGAAAGAAGGAATGAAGGGAATAAGTGCTCAACTGCCAATCATACATATGAATGCAACATATGCCTGTACGATCACCCCAAAGGCCAATGCCCAATACTGTTACATCTACATGAGCATTGGGGAAACACGTTACATCCAGAGTTCGTACAGAGATACTGTGTTAGACCACAGTGGCAACAATCCCAGTCGTGGGGGAATCCACCCTTAGACTGGAGGCACCCTTCACATTTTCCAAATCCAAATGCTTATAATGTCCAACATCCTGTTTCTTCAACTGGGCCACCATACTTTATCTCACCACAATACCATTCTCCACAATACTATCAACCCATACCTCCAACACAACCACCACCTTGTGCACCTTACATCCCTCCTAACTTTCAACATTCTCATCCTTTCCCTCCTTCCACAATGCCACCAACTGTTCCTAAGGTGTTTGTACCACCGCAACCCACGAACAACACTTGTGTTGCTGCTACTAACTACAGTGAAGAGCCTCCTCAACATCAAAGACGTCCTTTCTTTAAACACGAACGTAGGAAGGGACAACATAACTCTGAGGCCACTGCATCTTCCAACCCAGCATAAGTCCAACAATGTGGTGCATCCTTACCTTCGAATCCAGCGCCTCATGTACCTTCATCAGGGCCACCAACTAGCACTCCAACAACCATAAGGCCCAATGAACACAACCATGGGAGGCATCAGCCCAATCCTTGCATACCATCTAACGGTCCTAAACATCATAGTGGGTCAACTCGTTATCCGGGAACTACATCGTATGAAGTGCCCCACTGTGTTTATTACAAAGTGTGTGAAATCCAAGGTGATAAGTATGGACCAGCTTCAATATTTCCAATATGCAAGGATCCTCATTTTCCATTTATTAATCCTAGCCATACTCAACCGTTTAGTTATGGGGGATATCCCCCATTTCAATAACAAGCAAGATTAATAAATATTTTTCATTTTCTTTAATTTTACAACTTTTTGTTTTTCAGTTTTTCATTTTTCAACTTTTTGTTTTATCTTTTTGTGTGTTTGTCTTTTCATGTTTTTGTAAGTAATCTCATCTACGAATAAAACACTCATGTGGATCGTTGGTTGAGATGTGTTTTATGTTATTAAGTCATGAGTGAGCAATTATTTGAAATAGTGAGCCCATTACACCCACGCATCCACTCTAGAAATAAAGAGGTTCTGTTCACGGGTATAGTGATATTCTTGAAATTTCTAAAACTTAAAATTAACTTTGTGTTATTGTACCCAGAATGAAGAAGGATGGACCAAGAGGGAATGATTAGGGTGTGACATCAAGGGGACTTGTGGATTCTCTTTGGTGTCATCTGTGGGTTTTATCATGCAACTTGGTTGTACTAAGATCCTTGTAGATCTAAAGAAAAATGGGAGTAAGAGTAATCAAAAGGGCACTCGAAAATCAAAAGCTGTTCTAGGGGGGGTCCACTGGAAAGACATGCACCCATGCCTGAAGGTTGGCAGCTTCTCTGGATTTAGTAAAGTGAAAAAAAGAAGAGAAAAAAAAAGAAAGAAAAAGAAAAGTTCCATAAAACAAAAATCACTCCTCCCTTGTACTAAACGCCAAGTGATTGTATGCCTTGTTGTTATGGTACTCTCACAGTTGTTCATCATGGGATGAAGCAATGCGATGTCAATGATTAGAAGGATGGACTTGGTCCTGGCCTTGGAATGATGGGGTAATGACACTTTAATCATGCTTTACACGCAGGATTCGTTGTACCCTTGGTCAATTACCTCATGTCCCGATCTCTACGATCCCTTTCTATACTTCATCTCATCTCACTATTCGTGTAATTGTAGCTCGTGTCCTGTGTAACATAAAATTTTCATCTCATTCCGGTGATATTTACATGTGTGTGTTTTGTGGAGTTAGTGTAGATTACATTTAACTCTTCTAGTGCCCACGGACACTTTAAGTGTAGTTACACAAGGGCATAATAGGTTGAAACCTGCTTTGGGGAGGATCCACTTGTGTAATTTTTCGTACTCTTCATTAATTCTCGAACTAGAACACACAATTTCTTACCCTCAGCTTAATTTTCATAATTTTCTTTTCCAGTTATTAACCCTCGAATTTTAATATTCCAATGTACCATTATATTCCCTTTTTTCTTCATAACCGCCAAAATGTTAATTGTGTAGTTCACACCTATCTCATTCAAAGTGCCTCTCGAATCTATATAATTTCCCTTGAATATATTAATTCGTGTTCATGTCCTCATTTTCCACATCAATTTCAAGAAACATCCTTAAAAATTCAGTTTTTGCTAATTGTCTCACTTTACCTGGGCCGAGATATCGCGTACGCGATGTACCGTACGCGATATCGCGTCCCCCCTTCCTATAAATAGGAACCCCCCCTGCCGCAACAATTAGCATCATTTGGCATTTTGGCGGGGGGAAAATTTTCGAATCTTTTCTATGCGACTTGCGCTTGAGTGACCCTTGCTTTTTCCACTTTCTTTCGTGCGCTGGTACTCCGATTTGAATTCCGTTTGAACCTGCTTGAACCTGGAGTGTTCAGTTTAGTCGTGGGGGAGAGACACTTTCCGAAACGTGCCTACCTTTTTTGGAATTTTTCATCACCCAAAGGACATCAATTAGGGTAATTACTACTAACACTTAGCAAATTGTGCCAAAAATCATATAACTTTAAGTATACCAGGAGATTAAAACGCAACTCCGCTTAAGTCATAGGACCCGTTATCATATTTTTCAGGCATAATCACACAATAACAAATGATCTTTAATTAAGGCAAGTAGTAAGGTATAACTTGATTTCCTAAACAACCTTACTAATATTGGCCTGTGTGATTGCAGATGGCCCCGAAACGTTCCCAGCAGAAGAGTCCGACCCAAGGTAGAGTAAAACAACCTAGGAGAGGTCGTAGACAAGCCCCTGCTGGATAACATTATGAACAGGAGGTGCATTCATTGAACATCCATCAAGACGAACCTCCTACTAGACGGTCCGGGCAGGCAGAAGGAGGAGCTGCTGCGCCTGAACTGGGACAACAACTCACGTTGCCCCGGGAATGTGTTCAGGCCATCAACACGAAGTCCACAATTGCTTCAGTGATTGTGGAACTCAACTTCGAATCCTTTGTAGAGTTCGCTCCTGAGGCTGTTAGGGATCACCTAAAAGGGTCTCCCTTATGGCCTGTCCTCTCTGAACAAGGTGCCTGGTACTTAGGAGAAACGTACCTGTTTTGGCACAATAAGGATCAAGGCACCACGGTAGACATCGGTGGTGTGTCAGTAGATTTTTCTGCATAGGCGATTTCGGAAGTGTTAAATCTTTCGAATTCAGGCCCCCATGTTGCTCAGTTATCCACCCGATCCGACCCTGATGTGTGAAAGGATTGGCTAGAGAAGGCTTATGGAAGAGATAAGGCTTTTGGTGACCTAACTATGGAGGAGCGAGTCTATTTCAAAATCGGGACTTATCACCTTTTCCCCACAAAAGGCTTAAAGAGAATATCCACGTATGCGGCAAGAGGATGCGTAGTGTTGATGGGAAAGGTTAATGCTAACCTTCCCCATCTATATTTGACAGAGATCCTAAGGCGATTCGAAGAATGGAAGATAGGGAAAATGGCACTCCCTTTTCCCTGCCTTATCAGGAAACTGTGTCGTCCGGCAGGTATTCGGGGATACACAAATGACGTTCCCCGGAAGGCCCAAAATTCGTCTTATGCTAAATTGTTAAAGGCGCCAGCTCCAAGGAAGAGCACTGGCGAAGAGTTGGGACCTGATGAAGAAAATGAAGAAGAAATGACTGGAACCCCTGCAACTCAACTTGCAGGACCCAGTCAACCTCCAGCCACAGGCCCCAGCCAACAACAAGAAGCAGAACCCGGAACAGGCCAAGATCAACCGCCGCCGCAAGACTATAGACCGTCAATGAGCCATTTAAGGGCCATTGCTGAGACGGTCAGTTGGGGAAGTCGTGATGACACCAGTCTCTTCCGTGTCATCGATGATGCCAGACAGCCGACAATTTCAATTGATCGCACAAGGGGAGAGTTGTCAGTGCAAACAGGAGGAGGGGAAAGTAGATGGTCACAACAGATTTCTGGACGTGCGGCATCTTTCCAAGTGCAATTAGAGACCGGTGAAGGGGCCATTGTGGTGGTCATGCAACACCAGGATGCCGCAGGAGCAGCTGAAGTGGTCACTGACCACATTAAAGAATCTTTTTATATACCTGTTGTGCCACCGGCTGATCTTTCAAGATGCCCAAACCATTGCCAGAACCTCAATGACTCCTGCAGAACATGAGGATGCATTGGACAGATTGCTTCAAACAAGGCAAGTTTTAACGTCTCTGTTTGACATCCCTCAGGATGTCACCGCAATGCAGTCAGACCTCATTTCAACCAAGGGGAAACTGGTTATATCCGAAGTAAGGGCTGAGCATGCTGAGGCTGAAGTACAAAAATTACAGGGGCAGCTCATCGCCTTACAGGCAGCACAGCAGGATCCCTTGCAATTGGTTCCCGCAGACTAGTTAGGCAATTTTAAAACTGAGCAATTAACCAGATTAATTGTAGAAAATAAAAAGGTGGCAGAAGTAAAGGAGATGGCCACTTGGGATGCCTCCGCAGCAAAAGCGAAAACTCATGCACATCTTAAGGCACTCAAGGCCTTGCAAGAAGAAAATAAGCAGTTGGCTGCAGACAACCTTCGGTTGACTTCTGTGGAGAAGCAAAAGAATGTTCTCGATGGGCACTTCCATTGGCTACGAGAATAGTTTATTCGAGTCAACCAAGATGTAAGCCGTTTAGCTAGGGAAAATCGAACCCTCTCAATGGAGGAGGTACGCGCTATTCGACAAAAATCAGCCATCGAGATTAGCGCGTGGCAGAATGAGGCTAAACGACACGAGAAGCTGAAGGAGCACTTCCGTGACCAGGTGGGGATGTACAAACAGATCCTGGAGAAGGAGATCCATATGGCCAAAGCCCAAATCAACAACATCAGTGCTCAACACACTGATTGGGGGCCCATATTGGACACGTATGCCTATGCTCACCAGGCAGAAGTTAAGAACCGGGACCTGCAGATCCAAGACTTAACCGAGTACATGGAGTTGGCAAACCTTCGGTATGCCAACCTAGCCATGTTAACAGCAGGACGCCCGAGATCAGAGCTCGAGCAGTAGGTAGCATCCACCCATATTAAATATGAAATAGAGTTTGCAGAACGAAAGAAGTTGGCTGAAAATTAGATGTTGCAAATTCTGAACTTGCGGTGGTAAAAGAGAGCTACCAAGGGCAGAAAGATGTGGCAACTGACTTGGCTCGACGGCTAACAGAACTTCACGAATACAAGGACAAAGCCAGAGCCTTTGAAGAGGAACGACGGGTGTTTGCGGTGTGGTATGTCAAAGCTAATCAGATGTTCCTGCAACTACCCTGTCCGTGGGAAGTGCCAACTCCATCAATCATCGGAGCATCAGCATGGACGGCACAAGACCCTCGGACCGAAGAGGAGAAGCTCCAGGCTATTCTTCAGCATCATCAACCTTCAAAGCTTGGAGCACATGACAAAGGAAAAGAACCTATGGAGGAGCCATCACCACCAGGAACTACATGAGTTCCACATTTTTGTAGTTGTAGCATTTTTTCTCTGTGTTGTTTATTCCCACACTGCAGCATTAGTCCATTTCTTTTTCCAGCTAATAATCCCATACCTATCCACTGTGTAATCACTGAAGCTTGTTCTCCTTGTAACTCGAGGACGAGTTTTTATTCAGTCGTGGGGGTATGATGAGACGCGGTTTACGTCGGCTGCGATATCGCGTACGCGATATCGCTTCCGACGCGATATCGCATCCCCCATGATATCGCGTACGCGATATTGCATNGTGGGGGTATGATGAGATGCGGTTTACGTCGGCTGCGATATCGCGTACGCGATATCGCTTCCGACGCGATATCGCATCCCCCATGATATCGCGTACGCGATATTGCAGTCAGCTGTTATGTCTATAAATAAGAGGCGGCACCCCCTTGTTTGGGGATCCCAATTTTAGTGTAGCGAAGCTCTAGCAGTTTGATCCCTCCAGAGTTAGTTTTTTCCCGTGTCTGCTCGCAGTGTGGTGAATGTGATTGTACGGTTTCTTTATTCGAGTGTGCCGTACTTGGACATGCACATGACCGGCAATAAAGATCGAGATTACTTCATCATTGCAGCATTCACTTAGTTT
>MNCI01023527.1:809299-823070 GCA_015680685.1 Gnetum montanum | reverse complement strand
CGAACTGCGACCTAAGGCTAACTAATCTAGGTGCCACAACTAGTCCATCTGCGGAGTTCAACCGGATCGCGCGTGCGACGCTCGTTTCGTATGGTTGAGTGTTGGGGTACCTCGCCACTCATCACTAATATTTGAATAATGTCAGAATGGAAAAAAACCCAAGAAAAAACATTCAAGCACCTAAGAGAATGGCCAGCACCAATGCATCGAATCCCCTAAAGTCACATCCTTTTCATCCTTTGAGTCTTTCCTTGGTTTGGAAAATACCTAGCTACCAATTCATTAATAAGTTTACTTAGAAAAAGGGGACTATATAGTTTCAAGCCAAAGGAGACCATAGAGTTGTATGGATGAGTGGACGGTGTGGACTCATTGCCTGTTTTACCAAAAGAACCATACCTTAATATTAGCATCATAATTCAAAGGTAAAAACCAAACATTAGATATCAATATGATATAATTCACTCCACCATCATGAACACTTATTATATGATGAATAAAATTAAATCAATTAAACAAAGAAACAATAAAAACATGAAAAATGGTATAAAACAAAAATAAAAAAAGTTGAAAGAATGTGTAAAAAAAAATCAAAAAGAACTGAGGGCCTAGAACAGTTAGCATAGGTGGCCATCTCCCCCTCGACTAAGTTGGAAGGAGGAGATCTAAAATAGTGAGTAAGGTTGTACATCAACAATGGTAGCATGTGTACTAGCTATCCTAAGCTCATGGAAAGGTTTGGTTTGTTGTACGTTGACCAATAGTTTCTTGTCTGGGTTCTCAGGTTTGTATATTGTCATGGCCCCTTAAGGAAAAGTTGCATAAATAATATAAGGTCCTTTCCACAGTGTTTGAAATTTTGTATGTTGTGACACATGTGTGGGATTCTAGTAGAGAACCTTATCTCCCAGTTGATATTTAACTTTCCTAATCCTTAGGTCATAACATTATTTATTGAATGCCTTCTGCAACTCGTTAGATGATAGAGCAGCGATTCGATTTTCATCTAGCAACTTAAGGGTTACTAACCATTGTTTCTGTCCTAAATCAAGGTTAAGGTTTAGGTCACATGCCATGGATAGTGTATGGAGCTCAGTTTGAATGGGAAGCATTGGTAATTTACCGTACACTAACTCATAGGGAGAGTAGCCTATAGGGAGTTTCCATGTGGAGTGGTATGCCCAAAGAGCATCGTTCAATTTAGTGCTCCAGTCTTGCCTAAACTTGCTAACAGTTCTTGTCAATATCTTCGTACTCTCCCTGTTAGTAACTTCTTCTTGACCATTTCGCTTGGGGGTGGTATGGTGTAGTCAATTTATGCTCAACCCCTAAGTGTTGAATTAATTTTTGAAACATTGCACCTGTGAAGTGGGTACCATTGTCTAAAATAAGTGCATGAGGCACACCAAACCTATTTATGATTTGTTATTGAACAAATCGTGTAGCCGTAGATGATTTATAATCCTTGACAGTAGCTACTTCTACCCATTTAGTTAGGTAATCTATAGCAACAATGATATAGGCTTTTCCATTAGACATTGGTGTCATTGGCCCCATAAAATCAATTTCCCAAATGTCAAAGGGTTCTAACTATTGGATCCATTATTGCAGACCCTCCATTCTAGTAGTCATTCCCCCATCACATTGGTAGCGCTCACAAGATTGGATGAATTGATGAGCATCCCGAAACAATGTAAGCCAATAATATCCTACAAATAAGATCTTGATGGCCATTCATCTCCTAGCGTAATGACCCCCACAAGGACCCTCATGAGCATCTTGGAGAACTCGCAATTGAACTATATCAGGAACACACCATCAAACCAAGCCATCAAAGAACACTTTGTAAAGTTGCCCATTGATTTCCATAAAGTACTTGGCTCAGTGAAGAAACTATTGTTTCTTCTTAAGGTTTAATTCTTGTGGTATTTGTTGGGTGAGGAGATAGGTAAGAATGCTACTATACCAGTTTGTCTCCATGGGTGATTGATTACTCACTACACCAGCAAAGATGAATTCATCAAGAAAATAATTAGAAATTGGATACTCATCCTCTTTGTTGTCCCATCGCAATTGAGATAAATGATCAGTAACTACTTTCTCGATGCCTTTACTATCAATCATCGTAAGATCAAACTCTTGTAAGATTACAAGCCATCATATGATATGAGGGCTTACCATTGGCTTATTCATGAGGAACCTTATTGCACTATGATCTATATATATATATACATTATATCCCAATACATAATGTCTAAACTTTTCTAGTGCAAACACTACAGCGATTAATTCTTTCTCTGTGGTAGTGTAGTTAAGTTGTGCACCAACGATACTTCTACTTGCATAGTGGATGTAGATACTTCTACTTGCATAGTGGATGTAATAAGGATTCTTCTAGTCATCTAACTATGTAAGTACAACTCCTAAGGCATAGTGTGATGCATTAGTCATGATATGAAATGCTTTGGACTAGTCAGGAGCTTGTAGAATGTGTGTTTCTACTAGCTTCTATTTCAAAGTTTGAAAAGTTAATTTGCATTCCTTGGTCTACTCAAAATATATGTCCTTTTTCATTAATTCCAGCAATGGTTTGGCAACCTTTGAAAAGTTCTTAATAAATCTCCTATAGTAGCTAGTATGTCCAAGGAATGACTGAATATCTTTGACAGTTTCCAGTTGATGGGTAATTCCTTGGATAACTTTGATTTTCTTGAGGTCTACCTCTATCCCAATGTGTGAGATTTTTTGTCCTAGTACTACGTCTTCTTGGACCATCAAATGGCCTTTCTACCAATTGAGCCTCAAATTGGTTTCTACACATTTTTTCAACACTTACTCTAACCGGTCCAAGGCTTGATCAAAGTTTGCTCCATAGGTGGACAAATCGTCCATCAAGACTTCTACACCATTTCCTATCTACTATTGTAAGATGCTTAGAACTAGTCACTGAAATGTTGCAGGGGCATTACATAAGCCAAACAACATCTATTTGTATGTAAACATTCCCCAAGAACTAGTAAACATAGTCTTGGCTTGGTCTTCTAGGGCTATTTGTATTTGATTATATCCACTATGTCCATCTAGAAAACTGTAGTAGCAATGCCTTGCAATGTTGTCTGAGACTTAGTCAACAAATGGCAATGGAAAGTGATCTTTGAATGTTGTCATATTCAGTAGCCTGAAATCTATGCACACTCTTCATTTACCTCCCTTTTTAGGCATAATAACTAAGGGGCTAACCCATTTGCAATCTGCAATGGGGTATATGAACCCAGCCTTGAGAAGTTGTTCTATTTCTTCCTTGACTACTTGCTTTAGCTTTGGGTTCAAACACCTCTATGGTTGTCTTCGAGGCTTCATGGAGGAGTCAATGTAAATTCTATGCATATCCTAGGATCTATTCTAGTTAATTCAAGATATGTCCAAGTAAAGGCTTCCAACCATTTATTTATTACCTTTAGC
This sequence comes from Gnetum montanum, assembly GCA_015680685.1. Classification (NCBI taxonomy): domain Eukaryota; kingdom Viridiplantae; phylum Streptophyta; class Gnetopsida; order Gnetales; family Gnetaceae; genus Gnetum; species Gnetum montanum. The sequence goes on along the minus strand of MNCI01023527.1, from coordinate 819,608 downwards.
AATTCTTCCTTTTGTTGAAGAGCAAGCTTAGCATTAATAATTATCGATTTTCCATTTTTAAGGAATGTGTATTCCATACCAGTGGGCAATGGTTTTAGCTTAAGGGGCTCCTACTTAAATTTCTCATGGATTTCCAACTTCCCCTAGTTGACATTTTCAAGGTTAACTCTTAGAAGTTGGTGGTGGACTTGCTCTAATGCATCTATGCTATCGATGTAAGTGCAAGTCAAACCCTTTGTTTGTTCCATGCATATAAGTGAACTACTTTCTCGATCAGCTATCAGTCACTTGGTGCCTTCCTATTGTGTGGCCGCTACATACAGGCATCTTTGTATGTTGATCACTTGTGCACACTGATTGCAGGTAGGTAATGTTAAACTTTGCACAAACCATGACCTCTACACGTAATTAGACCTTGTGTCACTATATGCTATGCACAGAAATTTCTTCTTCTTGATCTTTTCGAATGTATTTTCCTTTGATACTTCTAGGAAAATATCGTGGATTCCTAGGCATGCATCGATGGTTCTTAGCCATGCTCTCTTCATTATGATTTGGAAGTCCCCCTTACATTTGTTCACCTAAATCACTAGGAAGTCAACTGGGTACGACCATCCACAAACAGTGGTAACAATGTCTTCCACTAGTCCAAATGTAACAGTGATAGACTAGTCAGCCAACTCTAGACGAATGTTGCTCTTTTTCAATGGAGTCAGGTTCTAGGCCTTGTACATTTCTTGATAAATCAAGTTGATACCGAAACCTGAACTCAAAAGAGCCTTGCATGGTACATTTCCAATAATTTGTAAGTATATCCAAGGACTTCCAAGATCAAATAATTTCCTAGGGAAGTGTCCAACTTTAATCCAACCAGTGATGACATGTGTTAGCATGACTGTATGTGTTGAGTGTGGTGATTGGGTTGAAGGGGGCTCCAAAGTTTTGATTGATTTTGAGGTATCTAAGGAATCAACCACTTGTGATTACAAGGGGTTGGTTGGACTGTTGGTTCTAAAGAAATTTCTTTTCTTCATGTGGTTGTTGGAACCAACAATAGGTTGAGAGTTAACATCCCTCGTGGTGTTATCTTGCTGCGACTGGGTAAGCATTTCACCTTGCATCATGGGAGCAAGAAGTAGTGGAGCTATTGGTGGAAGAGATGCAGCCAGATGAGAAGGATGATATGCTTGCAGAATATTACCTCTAGAAGAGGGGGTCCCATAATACTCATGGCCTTGGTAGTGAGGTTGAGAAGTGACGTGACTAGTAGAGTTATGTGGGGAGATTGGCTGTTGCACGTAATATCCATATAGGTCAGGTTGTTGGTAAGGATACTATTGCATTGGTGATGGAATTCCCCATGATTGTGAGTGCTTCCATTGTTGATATTACTCAATCGTTTGTGGTGGAGTTCCACTAGAATAATATCTTAAGGATTGGTAGTACTACCTTGGGTTACCTTGAGGATAAGATAACCTTTGAGGTGTTTGGCTTTTGTTTAATCATGGGTTGAGTGCATACACCCCAGACTCCTACAGATGTGAGATTATAGGGAAACATCTCTTAGGATGGTCATATTGACATATCTCACATCCACTATCATTGTCAATTTCCGAATCCACAACCTCTTCAATGATGGCAACTTTGCCCTTACCCTTTCTACGTGCATGTTTAGCCTCTTTCTTTTTTCTTTTCTCACTACCTTACTCTCTAGACTCCTCTACTATTTTAAGAACAATTTGGAATCTATTGTCTAGGGAATCCACATTTGGTCTACCTTTTCCAAAACTTCTGATTTCATCTTTTGGATAGGCAAAGTTTTTCTATTCACCATCTCTTCAAGTGATGACTCTTCTTCATCCTCAAAAAATCTTACTCCCCTCTTCCAAAGGGAAGGATCTCGGTTATACTCTTCCGCACTTTCTCTCTTTTGTAGCTCACCTTCTTCCTTAGCAACTTGCTCCAATAATCTTTGAATTTTATGGGACCTAAGCTTATATAGTCTTCCTTGGGCATAAGTCCCAAGGGTTCTTCTCCTTTCATGACTAAGCCCATCTATGAGATGGCGTAGTTGATCCCTTTGCAAATAATCATGGCTAGGACAATGATGTAATAGTGCATAGTATCATCCCATGGCAACATTCAAGGGTTCATGTCCTCCTTGTTTCTAGCCTTGAATTTTTTTTCATAGGTTGGACACTCAGGAGTATGTTTGGTACTTATTGTTGAATAATTCTAACATAGTACTCCATCTACGAATGGATTCTAGTTCTAAAGATCGATACCAGCTTTCTGCTTCTTTAACTAGTGTCCATGGAAACAACTTAAGTTTTTGCCATTTTTTCTCTATATTTTGTAAGGCACACACATCATGGAATGCTTGTATGTGATTCTAAGGATCAACATTGTATCCCCCTTCAAATCATGGGATATTGTTCATATCTAATCTCTTGATCCTACTATCTTTCTGATGCCTTGTTGGAATTCTAACAGCCTCAGTTATGTACAACATACTTCAAGTAGCGAGTATGGATTCATCATGATCATCTCGTTCATGGCATCTATGATGCCTACATTATTCTCTACTCTTCCTTCTTCTATGTCATGACTCTCTAGAGTGTCCTTGTCCCCTTTCCTGGTTGTTTCGTTTCTAACCTCCACTTTGCCTACCTTTATCCCCATGGTCTTTTTTCTTATGACTATGTCTAGATACTAAAGGAGAGGATGAAGGAGATGATAAAGGTGAAGAAGAAGGAGAACCATCACCATGACAATGTCTGCTACCTTCTCTTCTATGATCTCGGCCCCGATCATGATTGCAATCAAAATTTCCACCTTTATCATGAGTTCGTGTCCCTTTTTCAGATTCTTTGTGCCTGTGGGTATTAGAACCTGGGTTATGAATAGTGGAATGAAGGTTCTAGTACACAACCCCTTGGCCAAATTTAAGGGGAGGAACATCATTGTGTGGTTGACTGCCTGAGGTAGGGTCACCACCCTCATTTTCGATTAAGACATGTGGGGCATCCTGGGACCACTTACCCTTCAAAGACTTATGATGTCTCTCATGTTGCAGGTTCCTTTGACGTTGTGCCTTTGTGGGACGGTATTCTCTCTAGTCATGGTCTTACACAATGTATTCTACATGTAAGTGTAGCATGCTAATTCATGTGAGAGCATGAAGAAGCATGCTTAGGACTAAATAATTGGAAGGTAACACTATGTTACCCTCTATGTCTTGCCAACGTAGTTGTTCATCTTGATGGAGGATAAAGGTAAAGTCTGCTCTATACTCATCGGTATGAATATATACCACTCGAACTTGTTAAGGGACTAGTGAATCAACGTCATGTGTATTACACCACTGATTGTTTCCTGTTTCAGACCTAGGCGATGAAGCACTTTTATACGAAGAAGGAGACATACTTGTCTATTCAGTGTGCAATGTATTCTTGTTTATTATTTTCTCAATCAACCCTAAGGGTTCATTCCAACGATGCGAATGATTTCCTAAGTTCTAATTAGCACACAAACAACTAAGTCCCCAGCAACAGCACTAATGATGAGTGGCAAGATACCCCTATGCTCAACCATACAAATAAGAGCGTTTCACGCATGATACAGTTAAATTCCAAGGACTAAGTGCTTATGCACCCTTGTGGAACAAAGATAGGTTGATTGATCCTTGTCTTCCCAAACATACTTGTATGTCATGATTGTATGGTTAAGTAAGCTTGAGGCATATGATTTTTATATCTTTTATGTTTTTATGTCCTGTGTTAATAGGGAAAGAGAGAAAACTAGGTAACTAATTTAAATTAACTACTCATTAACTAAGTTCTTACTAATCCTAAGGCAAGCATCCATTCCCACTTGTTGTGCACATTCTGAACTAGCCAAAACTGCTGGGATTACCAAACGCTAGTCGTTACTGGGTTACCAAGCATTACACGCATGATCAAAGCAATTGTGCTTGTGTAATTTAATGATTTGCTTAATTGATCAAAATGAATTTTTGTGCTAACAACAGAAATATAAAGTGCATAAAATAAAATAAATGCATAAGAAAATAAAATTAAAAAAGGCGTAAGAAAAAAAATCTCAAGTGTTGCAAGGATGAATCGAAGAGCTAGTTTTTATTGCCATACACAAGGTGTGCTTAGGTACACAATGCTCAAATAAAGATCCATCCACACTTAGACCTCCTGCTGCTGGCACTTGGAAAATACTCTAACTTTCAAACATATTGCAAGATTTTCGCTACTTGACTGCTAAAATACTTTTTTTCCAATTGTGCACCTAGGCACTCTATTTATAGGCTCAAGAGCAACTACTCTAATAATTAGAGTAACTGCTCTAATAATTAGAATAACTTTTAAAACAACCACTAGAGTAACCACTTTAATAATTAGAATAACTACTAGAATAACCACTAGAGCAACCGCTAGAGTAACCACTCTAATAATTAGAGTAACCGCTAGAGTAATTTACTCTAATAATTAGAATAACTACTAGAGTAACCACTCTCATCACTCCTTGACAAAGTCTAATATCTAAACATGTTGGTTTAGCAATTAAATGTGTGTTAACCACACATACACATCTTTCTAATAGATGAACTTTTAGAATCACTGCCAGGGCTATCTAATTTTTCCAAAATCTTGATTGTTCTTTCTTTCCCATCACTTAAAATTCTAGAATTTCAAAAATCATATTTTCTAAACTCCATTCAAATGTACCAATTCAAACTTGACTTCTTTATAAAAGATCGCACAACCATCCATGTTATAATTCCTACAATATGTTAATCTGTACAGCTCAAAAGAAAAACTTCCATAAAAACCTTTTTACTTATAAATACCTAAGTATCCCATCTTTTTTAAATCTAGTTGAAATTGATATAAAAATTTCCATGGTAAAACTTCTTGTAAGCATAAGATATCAATATCCAAATCCTTTAACTCTACTAAACTGTGTAGGTATTGATATTCGTGCCAATCCAAAGTCCACGATGGACATAGTGGATATTGTTTCCCACTCACTAGGGATCTTGCAAGCATGTTGTATGTTGCAACTTTCATTCTCAATCTTAGATTTTTGTCTAGATCATTTCTCTTCATGAGTATCATACTCCTTGTCGAAATGACATTTTGAGTTTCCATGTTGTTTTGCCCTATGTTTTAACTGTAGGATGGATTAATATAATCTTTTCTTAATAGTTGAAGATTGTTCTATTTCTTAAACTAATACATCAACTGTTCCTTATCCAATAAATCGACTAATAATCAACTACATCAACTGAATAACTATATTATCTATTTTTATAATTATATTATCTAATTTTAGTAATAGTTAACGACATCATATAATTTTAGTAATATTTAACTATATTATTTTTTATGACCTTCTACCCCTCTTGAGAACACTGACTAATGACATGCCATAGTGAACTTAAAACTATTTGCAAGGATTATACATTAAATTTTAAAGCCTAAAAGGTTAAATTTATAATATTATTACATTATATGATGCCTAGATGATAAATTTGACTTAACCATTAAGTTCAAAAGGGTGAAAAGTGTTAGAAATGACTATTCGTATGTTGAAAATAGACATCGTATGGTCATGTTTTTCCTGTCTCTCTCTGCACATGTAAACAAAGGCACCGTGGGTGGAGTTGTGGTGGGCGTGGCAAGGTGCGTGGCATTCGTGCGGGCGCTCTGCTGGGCATGAGATCTGAAACTCCAGAGGTCTACCTGAACATGGCCTGAGCAGCGGATCGCACGCTGCTGTTGTGGCCGACCTTTTGCAGATCTGGGAATTATCCTAGATCTGGAATTAGATCTGAAACCAGCACCAGGGAAACTCATAAAAGAGGATCTAGGAGCGCTAGACCTTCTACCATGAGTGTTGCGCTTTGGTGGTTGTGAGCTAGGGTTGTTGTGCCATGCTCTAATGGCTGTGGGGCTGCAGTTGTAGTGGGCAGTAGGGTCTGCATTGTGGTGCTATTGCTGCGGGTTGTACCAGTGCTGCCACTACATTCCTACCAGCATTGAGCCTGTTCCAATGGATGAGGAGCTCCTTTCACGTAAGGATATGAACGAATCTTCAGTGGTTGCTCCTTCTTCTTCTCAAGGAAGTCCTCCCATCTCAGAATCTTTGGATTTTCTATTACCTAAAGATATTTTTGACCCTATTTCTCAAGACTTTTCTACACGTTTTATTTTTTTCAAATAGTAGGTTATCTACCTCGCTCCTTAAGCATCAACTTGCATATTAAAACTATTTTACAAGCCCACAGAATTCAAGTCTTATACGCTTAATACTATGCTCATAATTTTGTCCTTGCTGAACTTTCTGAGGTTTCTCAAATCGAGAAAGCTCTCTCTCTTTGAATTTTTCCTGCTCATAATGCTACACTTATCTCCAGGGCCTGGAAATTTAATTTTAATGTCAACAACCCAGCCTTTAATATTATCCCTTGTTATGTAGAGCTACCTCATCTTCCTTTAATATTTTCACCTATTGAACAAGACATAGTTAGCACCTTAGGTTGAGTCATCTCTGACCATGGAATTGAGGTTAATGGGGCTCACTGTATCAAACTAGACATTTCCCAAAAGAAAACCACTTTATCCTTAGGAGCTGGAGGCAAAACTTTTAAACAAAAGGTAGACTATTTTTATCTTCCTAACTCCTGTAGCTACTTCCATCATGTAGAGCACCACATTTCCACCTGTCCCTTTCTAGCTAAGAAAAAATCTCAAACCAATCCTCCCAAATCCAGTCCTGTAGTCACTCCTCAACCTAACCCACCAGTTGCTCCCATTAAGTTCGTTTCTACTTCTAACAATGTTTTACACCTTTCTTCCTCGTCATCTCCCTTCAAGGCAAGAGTCTCTCAATCTCCTTCTCTCATTAAGGCCAAGTCTAAAGCACTAATCATCCACTCACAATTAGTCTAAGACTCACTTTTACGGGATGAGTTTTTCATGGTAGGAGGAAGGAAAAGGGCCAAAGCATCTAAAACCACTACTCCTCCTTCCTCTCCTTTGCCCAAATCTAACCTAGCTTTAACTCTTAATACAAGAAACTCCTTTGCAATTCTTTCCACTACTATGACAATTGACATTCCTAACCCTGATCCTTCTACTGCCCTATCACTCATAACATCTAGAGCTTCTCCATGAACTTCCTATCTTGGAATGTCCGAGGCCTAACTGATAGGCTTCATCACAAAAGAGCTAGCAAATTTATCTCTATCCTAAATCTCACTCTAGATTTCCTCCTCCTCCAAGAAATCAAGATCTCAACCGAACAATTATCTTTTTCAGCACATTGGTTTCTTCCCCATTCTTCTGTTCTTGCTACTTCGCATCAGTGCGGCAAAGGTGGCACAACCATTCTTTATCCAGCTTATTGGAAAGACAAACTCCTTCAGCATGGGTCTGATTTAGGTCACCAAGTGGCCTGGGCTATTTTTTCTTTCTCACATGGTCCCTTCGGAGTTTGTTCTATTTATGCCCCTAATGACTCTACCGAACGAGCTCGATTGTGGCATGAACTCACTCATAGCCTCCCTTCTATTCCTTGGATTTTTTGTGGTGATTTTAACATGATGGAATTCTCTCATGATAAGCTTGGGGGGGTTTTCTCTCAACTTCTGCATTATGAATTTCAAGCCTGGTCAAATTTTAAGAAACGTTTCTTTCTTTCGGATGACATCGCAGACACTGCTAGTGGCTCTCTAAACAGATTCTCCTAGAACAATCTTCGTAAGGGACAGGCTCGCATTTATAGTCGGTTAGATAGGTATTAATTTTCCACCCTTTCTTTTTGGCAAACCCTTTCTACTACTAAAGTCCACCAACATGCAACCTTATCTGATCATTTCCCTATTACTTTATCTATGCAGATCCATAATGACCACCAATGATGGAATTATCATCTCTTTAGGCTACATAGTCAATGTTTCTCTTCTCCTTCCACCCAACAACTTCTTTCTAGCCTTTGGAACGCTGAACTAAGACCCTTAGGTTCAAAGGGTTGGATCCACTGGTGGCTTCGAACTACTAGTAGAGTTAGGAATTTCGCCCGTCATTATGGTAAGGAAATTGTCTCTCGCTCTTGGCAAGAGTACACCAACATATGCTTTAATATTGAGCATCTTACGACCAAACTAACTGATGATCCCTTTAATAGTCACCTTCAAGGGAAGCTTGCCAGAGCCTGTATTGCCTTTCAACATTGGGAAGTATATAAGGCCCAAGGTGCCTTGATTAAAATTCGACTCACTTAGCTAAACATTCAAGATGAGCACTGTAAAGAATTCTTTAAGTACCTTAACCGATCCTCCCCTTCACCCTCTTTAGATAAACTCTCCAGAAATGGTTCCATTATCACTGACCAAAATAGTCTTCTCTCTTATCTTAAAAAATACTTTGAGGCCTTATTCACCACTACTCCTATGGATCCCGCATCCTTCGTGGCTGCCACTCTAGATTATCCTAAACTAGTTAATTCTTCTATGCTGACAATTTTACAAGCCGATATTACTCTAGTTGAGCTTCGACAGGCTTGCTTTAACCTAAGCCCTAGGAAAGCCCTGGGTTATGATGGTTTTCCAGCTAAATTTTTCCAAAATCATTAGGATCTGGTAGGTTCTGACCTCTTCCATGTTATCAAAGAGGCTACGCTTACTGGCTCTTTGGGACCAATCTTAAACCAAGGGATTATTCGTCTTCTCCCTAAATCAGGAGATCCTACTTGTATCTCTAATTGGCGACCTATCATCTTACTTAATGTGGTTTGCAAAATTTGGGCGAAATGTTTAGCCTTGTGATTAAAGAAAATCCTTACCCTTATTATTTCCCCCCAGCAGACTGGCTTTGTTCCAGGAAGATACATTTTAAATAAAGTGGTGGCTGCTTGGGAAGGTCTTAAGTGGGCTTAGGATGAGGGTCAGGATATCCTCCTGATGAAGCTTGACTACGCTAAAGCCTATGATAACATTAAGTGGGACTTCATTATCGAAACCATGACTAAATTGGGTTTTGGCCCTAAGTTCATTCATATGGTAGAATGCTTATTCTCAGATGCTACTGCGCAAATCACGACTACCTTTGGCATCACTTCTCCCTTCTCTATTCATAGGTCTGTTAGGCAAGGTTGCCCTCTCGCCCCTTACCTCTTCATCATTGCGGCTGATTTTCTCTATCATCAAATCAACTTGGATATTCAAAACAATGTTTTATTTTGGGTTCATCTATCTTCTCCTCAACATCAGCTCCTCAATATGCATTTCGTTGATGACTCATTTTTCCTTATTTAAAATAATGCTGATAATGTGCAGTGTCTCTTGTCTCGAGTAAAGCAATATTGCTCCCTCTCTAGATTTGTCATAAATTGGTGTAAATCTTTTGTTTATAGCTTCACCAATAACTACAGTCATTTGCCCAATTATAGTTGGAAGCGTACTCAAGATCATGAGATCATTAAGCTCTTTGGAATCCCCTTTTGCTTTAGAGGCCCAACGTCCAAGCTCTGGGACCAAGTTCTTTCTCAAATTCAAAGAAAAATCGAAAAATGGAAAACCAAACCCCTCACCCTCACCAGTAAGTATCTAATCTGTAAGTCTATTTGTGCCTCTACCCATGTTTATTATTCGTCATTTTGGGCCCCTTCCCATGCTTCTTATCAAAAGCTTGAACGTTAATTTCGAGACTTCATGTGGTCGTCTAAGGACTCCCAAAAAGGCTTTCATCGTGTAGCCTGGAATATAGTAACTCTTCCTAAGAACAAAGGCATATTGGACCTTTTGAACTCCTTTAAGCAAGGTCTCACCCTTGTTGCTAAGTGGTTGGTTCAGCACCTGGATGCCCCCAATATTATTGGGAATCTCCTTCAGTTAAGGCTTCGACAAGCATTCCCTAAGAATAGGTCTATCTGGAAGGGTATCCACCCTGTTAATCGGATCCTTTCTCCTCATGACATTATCATTCCTGGAACACATGTTTTCAAAAGCATTTGGAAGGCTTGGCAAGTCTTACATTCTCATGTGAATTGGAATAATATTCATATCAATCCTACTCTTCTTTCTAAGATTTTCCCTTGGTGGCTCCCCCTATGTCCTGCTCCTCTAGCCATCTCAAATGCCAGGATAGCCATCATCTGGTTTCAAAAGGGAGTTATTTCCCTTAGCTTTCTTCGTCTCACCAATCAGTGGATTACTTGGGATATGTTTGAAAACTTATATGGGGCTTCCAGAATTATGCACCATTGCCTTGATAGACTTTATCACTTCATTCAT